>JAFEMH010003446.1:0-265508 GCA_022495995.1 Adenophora triphylla var. japonica
GAATGCATGATGAAAAATGACTCTTTAATGAAAAGATGACATTTTTTGGTTTTAGCAAATGATGCTTTTGATTGAAAGAAATGATCTTTATGCAAAGCGATGCGTAAAGATAGGATTTTATGCAAATGATGCATTAGAAAAGGTTTTTGAATGCAAAGGATGCATTTTTATTGAAAAGATTGGATTTTTATATGTAAATGATGCATAAAAATGACATTTTTATTTGAAAATGGGGGTTTTAGGTGCAAAGGATGCACCTTTATGAAAAAGACTACATTTTTATGACAAATGAGGTCTTAATGCATGTAAAAAGGGAAAGGGGTGATAAAGATGTGATCTTTATGAATAAATGCCAAGTCCCAAGCAAGATATATGAATGCAATGAGCAAGTAGATCAATTAAAATGCAAGGTTAGGGCGTGCGAGGTTACCAATCGTTTCCTTCGCTTCTTTGGTCTGAGCTAGGAGGATAGATTGGTCTGATCTTCAAGGAGGAGTGGAGGGAGCTTCTTGACCTTCTTCTTCACCTTCTGAGCCTTCACCAATATTCTTCACGTCTCGGGAGTGAGACTCGATTGTATTGCTATGGATTGTATGTATTGTTGTTTTTTTGAAATGGGTAGAGGAGGGCTCTATTTATAGGCCTGGGATAAGGCTAATGGCCGTGCGGCCGTAGGCGAGCTAATGCAAGCCGTGCGGGCTTATCCATTGTGACTCAAAGATTCTAGAACCATGCAAGGTGGCATTATTCTAGAACCTTCCCTCCTAATTAAGAAAACGTGTTTCTTAATTAGGAAGGATTCCCTTCAGCCTTTATTTAATAAAAAACAGTTCCGGAATGTTTCCGGAACACTAGGAAGGTCTGGGGAATTACCGGAAAACTTACCGAAATTGCCGGGAAATTTAACCGGAAGGCATGAGCCAGATTTGGGTACTTACACCCACGGGCGCCTTTTTTCGAATACAGTTCAAATCAAATCGTTCCGGACGATACAAAAAAAAAATAGAAGGAAGGCAGTAAAACAGGACTACTCCAAGTCCTGCTCGTCATCCGAGAACTCGACGCACTGCTCCGCCGCTGTCGGATCCGTCGCAAACAGGAACTCGCCAAATTCCTTCAAGCGGGAATATGCAAAAGGCCTCCTCGGAGTATTGTAAGTACCCAAATCTGGCTCATGCCTTCCGGTTAAATTTCCCGGCAATTTCGGTAAGTTTCCCGGTAATTCCCCGGACCTTCCTAGTGTTCCGGAAATGTCCTGGAGCAGTCCCAAATTAAATTAAGGGCTGAAGGGAGCCTTCCTAATTAAGAAAACACGTTTTTCTTAATTAAGAAGAAGGTTCTAGAATAATGCCACCTTGCATGGTTCTAGAATGCTGAGTCATTGTGGATAAGCCCGCACGGCTGCATTAGCTCGCAAGGTCTCGGCCGCACGGCCATTAGCCTTATCCAGATCGCTCTATAAATAGAGCCCTCCTCTACCCATTTCAACACACAACAACAATACACACAATTCATAGCAATACACTCCTCACTCCCTAAGACGTGAAGAATATTGGTGAAGGCCTCGCAGGTGAAGAAGAAGGCGCAAGAAGCTCCCTCCCTCCTCCTCAAGATCCAAGACCAATCTCTCCTCCTAGCTCCGACCAAAGAAGCAAAGGAAGCAATTGGTAACCTCGCACACCCTAACCTTGCTTTTAATTGATATACTTGCTCATTGCATTCATATATCTTGCTTGGGACTTGGCATTCATAGTTAAAGATCACATCTTTATCACCCCCTTTCCCTTTGTATGCATTAAGACCCCATTTGTCATAAAAATGTAGTCTTTTTCATAAAGGTGCATCCTTTGCACCTAAAACTCCCATTTTCAAATAAAATGTCATTTCTATGCATCATTTGCATATAAAAACTCAATCTTTTCAATAAAAATGCATCCTTTGCATTCAAAACCCCTTGTTTCAAGCATCATTTGCTCTAAAGATCATGTCTTTACCATAAACTAGAATCATATGCTTTTCAAAATGCAATCTTTATGCATCATTTGCATAATGAATGCCAATTTCTTCAACAAAAATGCATCATTTGCATAAAAATCACATCTTTATGCATCATGCAATAAAGATTATTTCTTTAAACTAAGTGCATCATTTGCAACCCAAAATGTCATCTTTTTCAATTAAAGTGTCATTTTTCATCATGCATTTCCCTTTCCCCAACCTTGAACGGACCGGTGTAAAAGATCCTATCTTTACATCGTTCCTTCCATTAAAGGTTCCATATTTCTTTAGAAAGGGATACCTTGAACCCTATATCTCCGATTATCGCTTAAGAAAGAGTATGAAGCCTCTATACGAGCTCGACCGTCTTAAAGCGTAGGATTGATGGGCTAAGGACCCTCCTTTTCTAAAGAACCTCATCTTTGACCAAAAGAGAGTCATTCTCTCGATCACGCAAGTCCCGAGGGTCCCGACGTTTAAAATGCGATGATCACAAGTCATAAGATGAGGACGGGATCATAATCCCAAATACATAAAATTCCAAGGAATCCCGAGCGACAACCAACAAATGGTTTGTACGTCCGGAAGACAACTTGGGACATTCCCCCCTCCCTTATTTTCAAACACATGCACACAAGAAAGCACGCAAGCAAGCACGATTAATGAAATCTTGGAAGACTTGCTCCGGCAAGGCACTTTGGGTGAACGCCAAACGTTCTTCCCAAGGGGTAACTTAACCTCCAAACCCAAGTAAAACCTTTTTTCAAAGTTTTGAGGTAATCAAAATGGCGTGGCGACTCCGTTTTTCAAATAACTCGGATGTCTTCAAACTCGCGTGAATCCAACACAAAATTTGGGGCACCACATTCACAGCTTGGCGACTACTGGGATATCCCAAAGGAGAAAAGTTTTTATTTTCAAAACAAAAATCGATACTTCGGTATATATAGGTGGAAACCACTTACCCTTCCCGTACACTCCCCGATGTGGGAGTTGGGATAACCGGTGGTTTAACAATCCACGTACCAAGATCCCTTTTCGAAAAACAATTTTGAAAAATAAAAGAAAGCTTTTCCCTTTGAGCTGTTAGACTCCCATCGCCGATTTCATTAATCGTGCTTGCCTTCTTTATCATGCATTGCATCATTTGCATCTTGGAATCTCGTGCATACTTTGAAACGGGAAACAACCCGAAAATAGCGAAAGGAGTGGAACCCGGAAAATTGATCCATGCAGCCGTACGGCTCAATCCTCATCGATTCTCGACCGGCTGACCTCGCCGGCAATTCCACCAGAAAATCATGGTTAATCTCGGGCAAGCCCTAGCAGCTTGGGGCTACTCGCCTCCATGACCGATCGGGCTCCTTAAAATTTACGTGCTTACGTGTTGCATTTTCCCCGTCCCGAAAATCATTCCTTTAAAACACATTATGAAAATCTCTGTTTTAACTCAAAAGGAACATTTTTAGGAAGACCGCACACTACGTGCACCTGATATATCCCTGTACACTTTTGTACGCACGTCCTTCAAACCCGAGGGTGGTCTCCAACTGCAATACTGGATGCCTTTTACGATGCTCCCGGCGCAAGGCACGGAATCATCCCAACCTCCCCACGGCAAAATGGTAGGTTTCCACCTAATGCAACGCATACCTGTCACACATTTCAAAACCGTGATTTTTTGTTGGTTTTTGGTCTAGTCCGTGTCATATAGCCCAGCTTGCATACCCACGTAAAGGTCAAGCCTTAGCTCATAATCGGAAGCCAAGATTTTCGCCAAGCGAAATTCTCGCCGAAATTCCGATAAGGAAAAATCTATGGAATCTTGATTCGACATCGACTATTGACCTTGACCCACACGAAATGCGTAAGAGTCAAGACCGAAGTCTTTGCCAAAAAAAGATCTTTCGCTCAAGCGAAATTCGCCAAAATTCCGACAAGGAAAAATTGGCAAGATCTTGACCGCATTGACTTCGATTTCGACTCACGCACCGCGTATGCAACGAAGTTCAATGTGGCACCGTGTCATCCGGCTTTGCCGCCCGACCTATGCCTATTATATTCTCTGACATTACCGAAAGTCAAAAACCGTCATTCGCTCAAGCGAAACTCGCCAAAGATCCGTCAAGGCGTAGAGACGAGACTTTCCCGTATTGCCTTGACTATAACCCGCATCGTCAGGCGTTGAAAGGTCCTACTGACCCGCTGGACCCGATAGTGAGCGTTTCTTACTCTGCTGGTGGGATCCGCGTGCCCTATAGGACCCTCGCCCGGGCCGCCCACCCCGGGAGGTCGAAATACAGTGGAATACGAGGGGCTTATAGACGTAGTGACGTAACCCACCGATCCAGATCTAGAATAGTCATGTGGAAAAAAGAAGGGCGTAATCCCTTTTCCAACCAAATAGATATTAATAAAAGACACTGTTTTAAGTAAACTTGAAGATTCTAATTTGCATATTGCTCCGAGCCTTCACTCCTAAACACCTACCCCGAGTCTAAACCTTTTCCTATCCCTTTCCCGCAGCCGAGAAAGAAGTGGGTGAGAACACCGGCCGGGCCGACTGTTGGGCCGCTGTAATCCTCGTACGCCTCGCTGTAATCCCGCTTTGTCGCTTTTTTTCAAAGGTCGTTAATGGCCAACGTGGTAATCCACAACGCAGAATGACCAAGCAATTGGAGGGCTATCCTGGGCTTCAACCCAAGCCTCACATCTCGGTATGATGTATGCGATTGTGAAGACCGCTAGAGTATGAGTATCAAGAATGGATCAATGAGGACGCTCCTTCAAGGAAGAAGAAGAAGAGAAAGTCCACACAAAGCAGGCTTAAGGAAAGATACGAAGCCGGGGACAAGAGCGTAGGAACTTTGGGAGAGCCTTCGGCAAGTTCGACTACTATGTCGCTTATGCCAAGGAACCTATCAAGGAACCCACACCCCAAGCACAGTCCAAATTCTCGATATCCCCATGTATAGCGATCCCTCTTGAAGCGTAAAGTGCTGAATTTGTGGCCATCGTGAAGTTCAATGAGAAGCTAGCAGATCTAGAAGCAGAACACGTAAAGCCTATTGAATACATAGCTCAAGGAAGAATTAAGATCCTCTCAAGAAGACTTCATCGCATTATCCAGTGCCAACCCTTCCTATCGACTATACCGATAAGGTCGTGGTATCAAAGATTGGCAAGGAAAAGATGACCTATCGCAAGGCATTGACAAAATGAGCCGACCCTTCACTAATGAGTCCAATGCTACGGAAGAGCTAGCCGAAAGATTGCAACAAGTTACTTTAGTTCCCCTCACCATCTTTCCACGCGCCTCGTTAATGATTTCCGGCAAGCTTTTGATCGCTCGAAGTCTCCAACTTTCAAGAACGCCGACAAGACCGCTACTCCCTGTGGCAACAAAGCAGAAGGAGTGAGATCCCTGGCCCAACCCTTGTCAAGTCCCCTCGAGTCAATAAGTAGCATAGGGTCCAGAGTCGTAGTTGTCTATTCGCCGAGTCAGAATCTTTGAATTCCTGGGGCCCTCGTAGTCATCCGAAGGCCTCACGCCCGAGGATTATGAAAATGTAATCGATGTCATCTTTCCCCTTATCTTGAATGAAATGACAAATCTTTCGATTATCCTCTTATTGCCAACTTAACAAATGATAAATTAACTCAAAACTTAACAACAGCTAATAATGAATCATTTCAACAAGATGCAAACACACTAAATGAACAATACATTAAAGAAATCTTTAAGGTGTTTCGTAAAAGAGGAAAACCGGGCCCAAGCCGCCGAGGAGGTTTTGATAAGTGTGAACCTGGGTACTATTGAGGAACCTAAAGAGACACAGATTGGAAGCTTCTTCCAGGGGGTTGAAAGGGACAGATTGATCGAGCCGCCGTAGAATACGTCGACGTGTTTGCATGGTCATACAAGGATACGCCGCTAGACAGCCTCGATAGTAGAACACGTAATCCCTCTAGCACCGCATGCTAAGCCGCAAAGCGTAAACCGAGAAAGATTAAGCCGAATGGTCTCTACAGTCAAAGAAGAAATTGAGAAGCTACCGCGGTGTGGTTCATCGTAGTCATTGAATACCCGACATGGTTGTCCAACATCGCGACCGTAACCAAGGCCAATGGGAAGGTGCGCCGCCGTGTGGATTTCCGAGATCCGAACAAGGCCAGCCCCAAAGACGACTACCCTCTCGCCAAACATAGACATCCTCGGTGGACTCCATCGCCAACTACGAAGTCAAATCCTTCGCTGATGGTTTTGCAAAGGCTACAACCGTATCAAGATGGCCGAGGAAGACCAAGAAAAGACACCTTCACCACACCATGGGGAACCTATCGTTATACAAGAATGCCATTCGGGCTCAAGAATGCCGGGCTACTTACCAAAGGGCAACACCGCGCTTTTTCATGACATGATCCACAAGGAGATTGAGGTCTACGTAGATGATATGATAATACACTCCAAAGGAGAGGTGGGCAGCACTTTGTTGACCTACGAAAATTCTTTGAGAGGTTGAGACAACATTCCATGAGATTAAACCCCGCCAAATGCACCTTCGGAGTGACAAGGGGAAAAGTGCTTGGGTATATGGTCACTGAGCGAGGTATAGAAGTTGACCCCGAAAGATCAAAGCCATCATGGATATGAGGCCACCTCAAACCCGCATGTAAGTCAAGAGCTTCATGGGTAAATTGCAATACATCGCCCGTTTACACATCGCTGACCACTATGTGCGAGCCCATCTTCAAGCTCATGAAGAAGAATGTGGACACGTAATGGACCGAAGAATGCCAAGATGCCTTTGACCAGTGTCAAGGCATACTTAGTACATCCCCGGTACTATGCCCCCCACATAGACAAGCCTCTTCGCTCTATCTCACCGTCACGTACACGGCAATGGGGCTATGCTTGCTCAGAAAAGAAAGACTCTCGGGTAGAAAACGCCATTTACTTTGTCACCTGGCTACAGGAGCGAGCTCAATTACTCAAAGATGTGAAAAGACTCCGTGCAGATCGGTCCGGGTAGTCGGCAAATTGAAGCATTATATGCAAGCCCACCCCGTGAATTTGGTCTCGAAAATGGACCCCATCAAGTACATCTTTGACAAGCCTTCCCTCTCAATGCGTTTAGCGAAGTGGTCCTTCTTCTGCGTAATACGACATCAACTATGTGACCGTAAAGGCCATCAAGGGTCAAGCATTGTCGATCACCCGGCGAACTTCCCCAAGAATGAAGACAGAGGGCTCCGAACCCCAATTCCTGCATGAAGGGATCTTTGCTTGAGCCTCGAGAATAGATGGCAATTGTTCTTTGACGGAGCCGCTAACAAAAGAGGAAATGGTGTAGGAATGCTATTGGTCGATCCGAAAGATGAGCATACCCCCATAGCCCTCAAGTTCAACTTTCCCGCCACGAACAATGTCGCCGAGTATGAAGCCCGCATTGCCGGTTTGGAGGCCGCCTTAGAAAGAAATGTCAAGGAGCTCGAAGTTTACTGAGACTCGGCCCCGATCATCAACCAAGTATCCAACAAATGGAAGACTGTGGACCCTAATCTCGCAACGGTATCATGCCCATATGGAGGAGTTGATCGGATGCTCGAGAAGTGACTTTCCACTACTTGCCGAGGGAAAAGAACAGATTCGCAGATGCCCTAGCTACTCTAGCCTCATTGGTAGAGATCCCCGAGGGAAAAGCCATAAAGCCCTTCGTAGTGGGTAGAAGAGAAGCCCCAGCCTTCGTTGTGAAGTGGACCTGGGACCCGAGCCCATAAAGGAACCTTGGTACAATCGTATTTACCAATTCCTCAAAGACGGAGAGTCGGCTTTCGAGACGAAGAAGGTAGACCAAAAGAAGGTGTCGAGCCAAAAGCTTGCGAGCCCCGAAAAGGTTGGCCTCCCATTATGTCATTCTAGGAGGCAACCCGTACAAGAAACGCTATCAAGGACCACTCCTCTTATGTGTCACTCAAGAAAGAGCTGCAGAGAGTTGATGACCGAAGTCCACAATGGTCCTTGCGGTCCTCACACGAATGCCAGAGCCCCGATGCAAGTGATCCTCGAATGGGATACTACCGGATCTCCATGGAGACAGACCGCGTCAAGACGTCCGAACCTCGCGACAAATGCCGCGGTTTGCCAACCTCAACCATCTCCCACCTCATGACCAGCATCGCATGACGACTCCTTGGCCGTTTGCAACTTGGGGCATTGACGTGATAGGGAAAATAACCCCGACAGAAGCAATGGGCACGAGTTCGTGTTGGTATCCATCGACTACTTCACCAAGTGGGTAGAGGCCAAGTCCTACAAGGTCCTCACTTCCGTAAAAGTGGCCCAGCTTCATCAAAGAAAACATAATGTGCGTATATGGGGTGCCCAACGAGATCATTTCGATAATGGGTCACACTTCAAGGAGACTGCGATAGACCGCCGTCGAATTCGTAGTTACTCGCCACAAGTCGTCCCCGCATGCACCTCGCACCAATGGAGCCGTGGAAGCCGCTAATAAGACACTCGAGCGGATCATCCGGAAGATGGCCACCCGTGGTCGTGATTGGCCCGAAAGCCGCACCTAGCACTCGGGGCTACGTAACGCTCCATGTCGTAACGCCTACAGGAGAAACTCCTTTTGCCCTAACTTACGGGATGGAAGCAAGCAGTGTTACCAAAGGGAGTTGGAAATCCCGTCATTAAGGGTCCTCCTGGAAAACAAGTGTCAATGAAGTGGAATGGTTGCGCAGCAGGCATGATGAGTTAGCCCCGCTTGACGAGAGAAGGCTAAAAGCCATGGAACACACCCGAGCTACTGCAGGCGAATGGCCGTAGCGTTTGATAAAAAGGTCAAGGCCGTGAGACATCAAAGAAGGTGACTTAGTGCCGAAAGTAAAGCCCCTACTGCAGACAACCCCGGGAAAATGGGAACCCGTTTGGATCGGCCCTTATGTGGTGCGTAAGATATTATCGGGAGGAGCCATGAAGCTTGCCGACCTGGACGGCAATCCCTTTGTTCACCCAGTCAACGGTGATAAGCTCAGAAGATACTATGTCTAAAAAAAAAAGAAAAAATAAAGAAAAATAAAGAAAAAATAAATAATAAAAAAAATAAATAAATAATAAAAAAAGTGCAAAAAGAGTAATACCCAGCTAGGCTGAAAACCCCAAAAAGGGCGGTCTAGGCAAAAGACAGGGTTGCACACATATATAAAAAAATAAATAAAAAAATCTTAGTGCAAAAAGAGTAATGTCCAGCTAGGCTGAAAACCCCAAAAAGGGCGGTCTAGGCAAAAAACAGGGCTGCACACGAAAAAAAAATTGGTTCACCAGAATGAACTACGTAGACCTGAGCCCCTTAGCCTTTCTTGTAAAAGGGGAACGTAGGCAGCCATATATGGTTCGGTCTAAACAATAAAAAGGACGATTAAGTTTCCATGAAATATGTCCTGATCAATAAAAAAAAGAGAAGACATTTGAATTTCCATGAAATGTGTCTTGACTAATTTCTAAAATAATATTTCTTGTTCATTACAAGTTAAAAACTTCTTGATGAGTTCAAGCACGGTCTACCTCTTGACTCTGCTAACCTGCTAAAAAGATCTAAAATACAATAAAATGCCTAAATAAACTAATGTGTTTGCAAAATGGCAATAAGGGAATCCTAAGAAAAGATCTCGTCGCCGTCATTCGCTGAGTCTTCTTTGGTCTTCTTCCCTTTTCCTCGGCCTCGTCGAGTTTTCTTCCTTTTCTTCTCAATAATGTCGGTATCCTCATCCCGACCTCTCGTATCCTCACCGGAGCCTCTACCAACCCCGTGTCAATGAGTGCTCTCTCTATCCGAGCACGAGTCCGCACCTCCTCCCTTTGAGCCTCGCCAAAGGAGCGACTCTGACAACCTCTTGTACCGAGCCTCCATATCTCGGACCTAAATCACCTCGACCGTTATGGCAACTCGCCTTAGCCTCGCCTCCCTCGTAGTCCTACTCGAGTCGCAGCCAGCTCCCAATAAAGCTCGACGTCTCTCCTCCAAGATAACCCGAGTCGCTCCCATCTCCCTCTCGTACTCACCCAAGTAGACAGTGGTCAAGATGGTGCTCTTCCCGCTCCCGAAGATAGCCCCGGGTGGGAAAGCGCATATGTCCAAGCTCCTCGAGAAGAAAGAGAAGCCGGGCCGGATCCCTCATGTCCAATGACACCACCTCCATGGTCCTGATGTCCTCCCAATCACTCAATGGCTCCCGTAAAGCCCCAAACCGCCCGGATACCAAGCAGGTATATAGAAGGATGACCAAAGCATAATCCCGGAACCCTCACAACATAAGACTCCCGAAATATCCTCCTGTCCGCAACCTCCAATGTGGTATCCACCAACGGATGTCCGAAGTGGATAGCCTAGCCATCATCGCCTCCCGCCTACCCCCGTTCCTCGCCGCCTAGGCGCACCTCTCCGAGAAATCACCCAAGGGCACCGAGTCGGCAAAGCCCCGTGCAAAGCCCCGAGCCTCTCCCCGCAGCCACAAAGTCAACATAGCCGGACTCCTGACCTCATGAAATGGTCTCCCGAGCCATCCCGTCGATCCCATGCAAAGTCTCCCCAAAACCAATGGGACAATATCCTTCCCACTCGCAGCCTTCGACCATGTCCAAGAGGCCACTATGACAGATCCCCACGGACTCAAAGCAGTTGAACAAAACGAGAGAATACGCAGAGAATGAAAGCATCCATAGCCACCGTGGTCGCAGCCATATCCGAAGACCCAAACTCCGCCCGGATATCGAAAGGTCAATCCTATCCGGGCTACCATCATCCTCTCACCTCTCCCAAAGGAATCTCGCGTAAAAGATGCAAGCTTTACCGTCACCGGCACGTCTCCGATCAGCGGAATAGATATAGCCTCGCCTCGGGACCCCAATCAAGGCTCAAGTCTTCGTGCGTTGGGACAATTTCGTTGTAAGAGAAGCAAGAATCATGTCTCCTGACGTCCCGTAACTTTCTTTGCCGCGCTCTCAACGAGTCCCAATCGGGCGGGAGATCCTCAAATGCCATAAAGACTTGATCTTGAAGGAAGAATCAAGCAGCTCTTGTGATTTTGGAAGTTATGTCTCGCCCAAGATTGAAGATCGGATAGAAAATGGTCTCGCTTCCCCCTTTGCAATCCGACGGGCTTCTCCATCGCAAAGTGATCAAAGATGGTGCTTTTAGGTCCAAAATATGCTCAGGGAACAATTGGGACAAGTCTAGAGTGAAAATGAAATGAAATGGCCAAGTCTTGCTTTTATTCGAAAATAACCACTCGTACAGAACCGTAAGCCGCACGGCTTCATTTTCCTCAAGGCCATGCCGCACGGCTACATTAGCCCTCTCGCAGAAAAATTCTGCAAAGAACCAAAGTTGCAGCCCAAGGGAGTTTTCACCCCACCTTTTCAACCAAAACCTCGTACAAAAACATATCCGTAAGCCATTCAAGCATTTATACACCATTATAAATCATTTTGGCCCATTTTCACTCGATTCCAAGCAAAAATCGCCCCAAGGCTCGCATAATATGCAAATTGAAAAAGCATGAATTAGAAAAGCAAATAAAACATAAATACAATGTCTTCGCCCCATCGGCGCCCAAATAAAGCAAAAAATAAACAAAGTGTGCATAAAAATTGTTCATTGTTTGTTTTCGTTCCAAATCTATCCTAGAGACCTCCTAGGCCTCAGATTCTTCTTCCTCCTCATCGCTACTCGGCTCATAAATGCTAGCCTCCCTCATCAAGTCCTCCCGGTCGCTCACGTCGACAAATGGACATTATCGTGCCCGTACTCAGCCACCGCCTGCCATGTCGGCCATGGGTCCCCGCCCCGAGGCATGGCACCGGGAAGAGTACTCCGAGGCCGATGAGGTAGACGCCGTGCTCCCGACGTGCCGTCTCTTGCGCCTGTGCTCCTGTGCATCCACCGCCGCCTTCGGCGCAGCCGCCTTCCTCGGGAGAGACCTAAGCACATGTCCTTTCCAAATTTCTATTCTCGCTCGACTCACTCTATCGTAAGTGCGAGCCGGAACCCGAGAAAAGAAGAGAAAATCTTAGAAAAATCTCGAAAAATCTCGAAAATTGCAAAAAGCGTAAAATCAAAGCCGAAAAGGGAAGGACCCTAAAAGTATACTCACAAGTGCTATCAAAGCGGCAAGGTGTACTGGGGCTCCCTAGCATCGGGGACAGTATCCTCATCCTCCTCGGCACTCCACGGACCACAGGACAGATGCGCAGAGGGATCGGCGGGTCAAGAGGGCTCATCCTCCCCATATCCCCGAGTGACCGCCAGCCTTTCACTAGCTTCGTGGCGTCCTCAGCGCCGCTCCACAAACACAGCGTAGGGGTGTCCATGTCAAAGTACTCCTCTGCAGCCTACGCCTCGCTCGGTACTCGCTATCTCATCCTCTCGGCCAATCCCCGGGCCGTAGCATCCGTGCCGGAGGATCCCGAGGAGTAATGGCATCCAATGGAGGGACATGGCCATGCCGCCTCAAGAAACGGTCCCCCAAGTAAATGACATCACATATCAGCCTCAGTGAGCCACCTCCTCTCGCCTCGTCACATCAATGGCATCTCCCAAAGAAGATCTCCGAATACCCGCCCCAAGGGTAGAAGTCCACTCCATCATGCCCATCCCCGTTGATGACTAGCCTCACCATTTTGTAGTCGAAAGTGATCCGGGTCTTCCCCGTGAATTTATCCTCGCATCTCCCCTCCAAATAACCATAGCAGGAAGATGGTGACATCACTCTCCGGTTCCAAGGGAAGAACCCGATCACCTCACAAAACCAGCCCGCATGTCCAAAACATCAAAAGGTCATTCTTTCTCTCATAAAAGTCTCAAGACAGAAAAGAGAAAAGAAAAAAAAAAAAAAAGGAGACTACCTCAAGGGCAAATGAGAAGCAAACCCATGGAAGCAGCTTTGTTCCGGCTGTACATGTCCAAAGAGAAGTACAACTCCGCCAATCCGGCCTCTCCCCACGAGACCGTCCCTATCCCATCCACATCCTCCAAAGAATCAAGGAGACAAGTCATGGCCGGGCCCCGTAATTAGCAAAGATAGTGACCGGATAGCATCAACCATATGAATGCTCTAGCCACTGGCAAGGGCCACATCATTAGCAAGAAAATTCGCATGCAAGTCTGAATCGCCACCTCGACGTTCCGCGTCTCCATCCCCACCCCCTGGGAATCGGCTCAAACCCGACCAAAGCCCGGAACTCCTCACCGTAATGTGGTCTCTCCAAGTCACGGGCCTCCCGTGAACTCGTAGGCCGCAATAGCCGTGAAGTCGGCAGGAGTCACTGTCACACTCTCCCTCACTGTGTGAAAGCTATGGGTACTATCCCACCGTAACTCGAAAGGGCCCGGACCAAGCCCTTGCTCTTAGAGGTGATTTGAACACCCCGCCGATGGCTTCTACAAACGCATCCAAAGCCTGGTAGCTCCTCACTAAATTCTTGGGGTTCACCCCATTCTTCTCAAAATCCGGCATCCTCTCGCCAAAGCTTAACCGCTATCTCCGATGGTCCTCTAGACTTGTTCTCCCGTAGACGAGCACAAAAAAAAGAAGTGTCACCCTTCATCATTTTCAAAAGCATGCATATATTCACAAAAATGCACATGTTTTCAAAAGAAAATCATTCACAAAAGTTTTTCTAGCATTATTTGCATCAAAAAAGCGCCTTTCATCACTTGAAACGCGTCATGTCAAGTCCCATTGCTTTCCTAAGGCACAAAATCACAATTTTCACAATTCTTTGCACAAAAGCATTATTTTTTCAAATAAAATGGCATGCATGAATCATTTTCATCTTCCAAAATCATGTTTTCTCATTGAAAATCAGAATTTTGACCTAGTTCTAGCACAAGGCAAGAACTCCGTCTCATATTTAGACAATTCTCATTCTTACTTCATTTATGAAAAAGTGAGTCATTCTCATAATTTTCATCAAATAAGTTGCACATTGCATATTCTTAGCCTCATAGGTTGTTCATGCATCTCAAAATCATTCAAAAAATCATTCAAAAATCCTAGAATTTAGGTCAAGCCCTAAATCATTCAAAATTCAAGCAAAATCATCGGATTTGAGCAAAATGAGAATGCTTACCCCAACCGATCGCGGTTCGTTGATTTATGCTCCTTCTCCCTGTAAAGCTCCGATGGAGGCGTAAGGAAGTCATACTTCCTCTCCGTCCGAACGAGCTCCTTTCTCCTCCTTCTCGCAGCCGCGGAGATGTTCCTTCTTGCTTGCCTCGGTATGGGATTGCCCTCCGGATCCATTCCAATCGATAGAAGCAAAGGGAATTGAAGAATTTTGAAGAAATTCTCTCCTTTCTCTCTCTCTTCCTCGGCAGTTCTTGGGCGGCAATAATGCCCAATGCCTGTTCAAACCTGTTTTAAATAATCTGGAAAAACAGGTCTCTAGCCGTACGGCTCCTTTTTCTCCATCTCATGCCGGGCGGCTTCATTCGCTCCGAGCGTAAATTACAATCCCGCCCGGACCTTCCATTTGGGCATGCAACTTCCGTTATCTTTTAACCAAGATAACATCTTTTTCGAAAAATATCCCTTATCTCTTTAGCAATCAAGCTCTATTCCCGCCGCCTCCGTTAATTCCGTTTATAACGGGATAACGCTAGGTGACAACCTCCGAATTGTCAAAACTCTAAACCGAGCCTACCTCTATCCGTAATAGTGACGTATGCTAAGTTTCTATCAACTTAAGCTACCTCTATCCGTAATAGTGACGTATGCTAAGTTTCTATCAACTTAAGCTACCTCTATCCCGAATAGTGACGTATGCTAATTTTCTATCAACTTAAGCTACCTCTATCCCGAATAGTGACGTACGCTCAAGTTTCTCTCAACTTAAGCTACCTCTATCCAGAATAGTGACGTATGCTAAGTTTCTATCAACTTAAGCTACCTCTATCCAGAATAGTGACGTATGCTAAGTTTCTCTCAACTTAAGCTACCTCTATCTAGAATAGTGACGTATGCTAAGTTTCTCTCAACTTAAGCTACCTCTATCCCGAATAGTGACGTACGCTTAAGTTTCTATCAACTTAAGCTACCTCTATCCAGAATAGTGACGTACGCTTAAGTTTCTCTCAACTTAAGCTACCTCTATCCCGAATAATGACGTACGCTCAAGTTTCTCTCAACTTAAGCTACCTCTATCCCGAGTAGTGACGTATGCTTAAATCATCCAAACTTTGGCAACCCATATCTCTGATTCGAAAGAGATTGAGACGTATGCTCAAGTTCACCAAACTCTAGCTACCTCTATCCACTCGATAGTGACGTCAGCTCTAGTTTCAATCAGGTGACAGCCTCCATTAATTGTCAAAATCTCAAGAATCCTAGACATCGTTCCTAACTATCTAGTGATGCTTGAACTAAGATCAAGGCTTGATTCCTCCGGGATACGTAGGTAGCCTTTTATAAAAGGTCCAGCCATTCGACCACTTTGGTCACCGTTTCTTTGTCACTCCTCGGTGATAAAGCAAATTTCCCTCATAGAAGTTCGCATATCCGACCACCTTGGTCACTCCTAGCATGTCCCCGGCAGGATCAATTGCTTGACCTCCTAGGTCATTTTCTCTTCTTTTCCCCAAGAAGAGACCAGCTTTCTCTTCTTCCTCCCCCATGGATCCTAATTCGAACTACGGCCTGGCTTGATTCCTCCGGATACGTAGGTAGCCTTCCAAAAGGTTCAGCCACTCGACCACCTTGGTCACCCAATCCGTCTCGGCATTCGCCGCATCGGATCCTTTTCTATCGACAACCCCACTCGCCTTGCAAGTGACGTTGCCGAGGGGCTTCGTAAGTACCCAAATCCGGCTCATGCCTTAGGTTAAATTTCCGGCAATTTCGGTAAGTTTCCTCGGTAATTCCCCACGGACCTTTCTAGTGTTCCGGAAATGTCCCTGAGCAGTCCCAAATTAAATTAAGGGTGAAGGGAGCCTTCCTAATTAAGAAAACACGTTTTTCTTAATTAAGAAGAAGGTTCTAGAATAATGCCACCTTGCATGGTTCTAGAATGCCGAGTCATTGTGGATAAGCCCGCACGGCCGCATTAGCTCGTCTCTGGCCGCACGGCTTCATTAGCCTTATCCAGCATCGCCTATAAATAGAGCCCTCCTCTACCCATTTCAACACACAACAACAATACACACAATCCATAAAGAATACACTCACACTCCCAAGACGTGAAGAATATTGGTGAAGGCTCAAGAAGGTGAAGAAGAAGGCCAAGAAGCTCCCTCCCTCCTCCTTGAAGATCCAAGACCAATCTCTCCTCCTAGCTCCGACCAAAGAAGCAAAGGAAGCAATTGGTAACCTCGCACGCCCTAACCTTGCTTTTAATTGATATACTTGCTCATTGCATTCATATATCTTGCTTGGGACTTGGCATTCATAGTTAAAGATCACATCTTTATCACCCCCTTTCCCTTTTGTATGCATTAAGACCCCATTTGTCATAAAAATGTAGTCTTTTTCATAAAGGTGCATCCTTTGCACCTAAAACTCCCATTTTCAAATAAAATGTCATTTTTATGCATCATTTGCATATAAAAACTCAATCTTTTCAATAAAAATGCATCCTTTGCATTCAAAACCCCTTGTTCAAGCATCATTTGCTCTAAAGATCATGTCTTTACCATAAACTAGCATCATATGCTTTTCAAAATGCAATCTTTATGCATCATTTGCATAATGAATGCCAATTTCTTCAACAAAAATGCATCATTTGCATAAAAATCAAATCTTTATGCATCATGTGCAATAAAGATTATTTCTTTAAACTAAGTGCATCATTTGCAACCCAAAAATGTCATCTTTTCAATTAAAGTGTCATTTTTCATCATGCATTTCCCCCTTTCCCCCAACCTTGGAACGGACCGGTGTAGAAGATCCTATCTTTACATCGTTCCTTCCATTAAAGGTTCCATATTTCTTTAGAAAGGGATACCTTGAACCCTATATCTCCGATTATCGCTTAAGAAAGAGTATGAAGCCTCTATACGAGCTCGACCGTCTTAAAGCGTAGGATTGATGGGCTAAGGACCCTCCTTTTCTAAAGAACCTCATCTTTGACCAAAAGAGAGTCATTCTCTCGATCACGCAAGTCCCGAGGGTCCCGAAGTTTAAAATGCGATGATCACAAGTCATAAGATGAGGACGGGATCATAATCCCAAATACATAAAATTCCAAGGAATCCCGAGCGACAACCAACAAATGGTTTGTACGTCCGGAAGACAACTTGGGACATTCCCCCCCCCCCTTATTTTCAAACACATGCACACAAGAAAGCACGCAAGCAAGCACGATTAATGAAATCTTGGGAGACTTGCTCCGGCAAGGCACTTTGGGTGAACGCCAAACGTTCTTCCCAAGGGGTAACTTAACCTCCAAACCCAAGTAAAAACCTTTTTTTCAAAGTTTTGAGGTAATCAAAATGGCGTGGCGACTCCGTTTTTCAAATAACTCGGATGTCTTCAAACTCGCGTGAATCCAACACAAAATTTGGTCACCACATTCACAAGTATGCGAACTCGAGGACTCTCCCCTCTCGTGCCCCGAGTGCGCAGAAGAAGGAGCTCCAAATCCAGTCGTTCTACCCGCGAACTGGCCAAATCCCTGTGCAAAGTCCTCCCCACCAGCTGTGGGAGCAGGCGAACCTCTCGGCCTAGACGGCCCCCGCTCTCGGACATCCACGCTCCTCCGAGAACTGCACTGCATGAACTCCACGAGCCTCCTAGCGTAGGTGGCCCACCCGTCCACCAGCCTCATAGCGTCGTTGTACGTATGGCCAGACACCTGCGAACCAGGAAGGTCATCAGAAGACAAGCGAGTAGCAGATGCTGCAACATTTGCAGAATGCTACTATCAAATGCAGAAAACCAAAAAAAAAAGGTTCTCACCGAAGCATTAGGGTCGGCCCAGTATCGTGGTCTCGGCTCATCCGGGAGCGGGATCAAGTCGCCCTGCGCGAACCATCCCAACCCTCGTACGCCAACCTAGCGCGTGGGACCGGGAGATCTCGGGGACGTCCTGGGACCTCGCCCTCCCTGCTGTGGGCACCTCCGCGGCTCACCATCCTCAAGAAAGTATCATGGCGGCCTCGCTATGATGTACTTGGTATAGAACACGCCCTTTCTATACCTCTCCAACTCATCCATCGGCATCGACAAAGGATGCTGCATGTGCATAGGAGGATCCACCGGCACCAACGAAATGGACCCCGGGCCATGCTGACAGGTCACCCGCTCCCCCAGATACATAGCGTCGCAATGAAGTCCCACCAGGAGCCTCCTCCGCCACGTCACCTCGCTAGCGACCTGAACCACGCCATAGTGGAACCGACTCCACCAGTCACTGGATCCTCTCGGAGAACTCCCGGTTCGGTGCCGTAGACACCTCCTCGTATGACACTCGAGTGCCAACTCTCGACGAGACCGCCCTCTTCGCTTTCTTCCGCCGAAACCGGTATGGCGAGGAACGAGTCGATACGCCTCCTTAATGTCCCAATCCCTGCAGGCGAACACCTCATAGCACCGGACATGTCAAGCAAACGGAAAGTTATGTCGCCTACAAAGCGTATACATACGAGTACATGAAAGAGGCAAGGAAGAGAAAAAGACGTAAACTTACATCCAAGACAAAGGCGTGAAGCGGTAAAGGAGTGCTCCTCTCCCGCAAGAACTCCGTCCGGGGAATGGTAGAGCTCGGCCGATCCAGCCTCCCCATGCAAACCCCCTCACAAGATCCGAGATGCATCGGCGACACCCAAGCAGGAGGGAAGTGACAGGATGTGTCGAAGTCGGGAACAAAGTCGCGACAACGCGAACCAAAGGAACCCTCGAGCCGGGCTCTCCGCGGTCATCCTCAATGATCCATCCAAATAATCGGCGACACCCTCCTCCAGGATGCCTCTCCATCGGCTGTACTGAATGCCTAAGCCTCGGCATCGGTAATATCAAAACCCAAAGCCTGCATAACCGCTCCGGGGTATAACCATTAACCCACACCGGCGTGTTGCCATAGGTCGGCAACCCCGTGATAGCGGCAAAATCCGTGGGAGTCACCGTCGCCTCCCCATCCGAAATGGAAAGTGTGGGTCGTATCCCACCAATACTCGCTCGAGCTACATACATGGACTGGCCCTACGTATCGCCTATCGCAGCCCACCGCACCGATAAACCCAGCCAACCCAGAGTCGAGCACCAGCTGCCGCGGACTCCTCTCTCCCTATCGAGCCACGTCCGGGATGATCTCCCACAATGCTCTCACTGCCTAAAAGGTACCCCGACTCTTCTGGTTGTGGGTATCAACCGTCCCTGTCCCCTGCAGGCAAACAAGACAGAAGCAACATCAACAAATGCACGAACGCATGTCAAAAGGATGCAATGCAGATACGGTTCTCATTCATTTCCTACATATATTTCCATCATTTCGAAAACTCCGTCGAATCCGGAACTTTCAAAACATTCCGAAAACTCCGTCGAATCTGGAACTTTCAAAACATTTCGAAAACTCCGTCGAATCCGGAACTTTCAAAACATTTCGAAAACTCCGTCGAATCCGGAACTTTTCAAAACATTTCGAAAACTCCGTCGAATCCGGAACTTTCAAAACATTTCGAAAACTCCGTCGAAATCGGAACTTTCAAATTCTTTTCGAACATTTCGAAAATTTACTCCGTCCCGAATTAAAGCTACTTTAATTTTGGAAAATGCATCTAGACACGGAATTTTGCAACCAAAATTTTTATGTCATCCACTCATAGTGTCAATTGAACTACATCCTAGTCAATTTTGACAGCGATTCATGGCAAAGTCAAAAGCCCCAATTCGAGCACCAAAATCCCAAGTAAATTCCTAAACAAATTCTAACATTTAAAGAATGCACATTCTTAAAATTAATGGAATTTGAAGAAAGCTTACTTGTCTCTCGATTCACCCTTTGGAGTTGTGTCTCTCCCTAGCCGGGTAAAACTCCGCCGGATTCAATGGATGAACAATGGTTCGAATGGTCCGAACCAACCGCGTTCTTTCGTCATCGGTCCTTCCATGGTGAGCCATCGGTTCCCATTCACCTTTCATAGCGATTTTCCTTCACAAATTCGAGCAAACCTTGCAATTTGGGGTGGAAATTTTTCTCTTCTCTCTCTCTCTCTCGTCGGAAATAATGGGGGAAGGGGGATGGTTTGCGTCGGACTTGGAGCTGATTTGAATCTGGTCAAATTCGATCAAGTCCCACGGACTCCTGCTGCAATTTAAAAAAGATTCCTTCCATTTTAGTCCCTCATTTTTTGGCAGTTCCAATTTTACTCCTTTTGGCCCCCAAAGGTGTAAAATTTCCTCCCAGTTAGTTTTCACTAACGCCCGTCTCCAGACGTTAAATTCCCAGTTAGTTTTCACTAACGCCCGTCTCCAGACGTTAAATTCCCAGTTAGTTTTCACTAACGCCCGTCTCCAGACGTTAAATTCAATCCCAGTTGACGTTTGACGTTCAAACGCTCAATCATGTCTCCGGACATTCCAGTTATGATTTCGTCTCCCGACATTAAATTTTCTAATGGTTTTCACCATCATTTATCTCCTCGGCAGCTGCAATAAGCCCGAACCCCAAGGCACGAACGCCTTGAAACTATTCTCCTTCGGCAGCCGCAATAAGCCTAAACCCCAAGGCACGAACGCCTTGCAACAATCCCTCTTCGGCCGTCCTCGTAAGCCCGAACATCTTTTCACTTCAGCAAGTGAACATTCATCTCCCGACAATCGCAATAAGCCCAAACCCCAAGGCACGAACGCCTCACAACAATCTCTCTTCGGCCATCAAGGTAAGCCCGAATGCTCATCCCCAGCAGGATTCTAAAGAAGAAACGTCGATCCTTCCGAGTTGTTAATAACGCCAGTTTAACACAACCGTTCCCATCATTGTTACTCTATCCCTAGCAGGATAAAACCTGGCAGCCGCAATAAGCCCAGTACCCAAGGCACGAACACCTTCATATCAGGATGAGCGTATCCTCAGCAACTCCGGTTTGAGGCGCCACACGCCCTCGTCAGCATCAGCAACTCCGGTTTGAGGCGCCACACGCCCTCGTCAGCATCAGCAACTCCGGTTTGAGGCGCAACACGCCCTCGAAGGTTACAAGTCCTGTGTTCGACGCCTCACAATAGTCTCCATTCAGTTCGAGACGCCTCCGGGTCAGTCTCGCTCAGGTCAAGGTCCCCACGCGCGGCCCTTGCACCTTCGAACTACGATCGGCTTGATTCCCGCTCGGGATATGTAGGAATCCTTTCGCTAAGGGTCCAGCCAGCTGACCGCCCAGGTCTTTCAAAGTAAGGCATCCCGATTTGGATCCTTATCTTTTTCAACAACCCCACCTCCTTCGGAGGAGACGTCGCTGAGGGGCTAACTGTAAGTACCCAAATCCGGATCGTCAAAATCCGTCAGAAAGTTAATCGAAATTCGTTAACTGGCCCGCTCCAGGTTAACCGGAACTTGTTAAACTCCCCGTTGCCATGCCAACGAGACGTCCCGGACCGCCGTGCATCCCGACGTCGAGCATACTTGACACGTGTCATCACACGTAAAAGTACGGCTTTCCCACTGAAAACACACTTTTTCGGCACTTTCCGGGCGTTGACATTTTCCTGATCGTTATTTTAAAAAGCAGAGACAAAATCGGGACCGGGAACGAACTCCCATACATCTCGATGACTCACAGGGGCACGTGGCGGCCATGCCACAGCCCTCTCTCGTCACCTTTCAATCACAAATCAAGCCGAAAAGACCAAAATACCCCGGATTTCGGCTCAGTCCACGGACTCCTGTGCAAATTTCCCGAAATTGCCAAAGAAGCCCCTCAAATTCCAAAATACCCCAAAACCCGAAAAACAGTCCAAGTCCGTCCTGACTCCTACCGCAATTTTCACCTATAAATAGAAGTGGCTGTCAAAGCCAAAAGAAGAAACATTTTTCACCCAAAAATCACCTCACTCACGGCCCAAACTGATTTCACCCCTTCCCGAGCTCCAGTTTGCCTCGATTCGCGTGAAACTTCTGTATTTCGATCAAATACGCCCCTCATCACTTCGAAACACCCTTTAGAACTAATTTCCGTGTCCCGTACACACCTTCCGAGCCAAAGGAGTCGACCCTAGCCATAGGTATAACTCCCTCTCTCTAATCACTCGTTTCGTCTCGGTTTACGCGCCAGTCGCTACAACCGTTTCGAACAACGTTATTGAAATGTAGACGCCTCCGTCTAACGGGGTCCGATACGTTTTAGCCCCTCGATCCTCTTCTCTTTCCGTAAGAGAAGTAATCACGGGTCAAAACGGCGTTCCGACCCCGTTCCGTTTACTTTTTCTGTCATTTACCATTCCGGATCGATCGATCCATTGATCGTCATTTACTTTCTGTCATTTACCAATTCCGAGCCGATTGGCCTCGTTGATCGTCATTTACAATTCCGAGTCGATTGGCCTCGTTGATCGTCATTTACAATTTCGGATCGTTTGATTCCGTTGATACTGCTTTAAATACTGTCATTTACAAAGTCCGACCCGTTTGGATCGTGATATTATTTACTTTTCAAAGTCCGAGTCGCAACCTGATTCGTTGATTGCATATCATTTAATACGTTTTTCCCGTAAAATCGTTAACAATGTAATGCCCGGTTCAAAACCGGAGTTCGTCCTTCGAACTCTCTTTCAAAACGCGCGAAATGACGTTTGGCCTCCAAACGCTCATCTTCAAACTAAAAGCCGCCATTTGACACTTAAAATCATTTAATACGTTTTTTTCCGTAAAAATCGTTAACAATGACTCGCCCGGTTCAAAACCGGAGTTCGACCTTCGAACTCCATTTCAAACTCAAAATCGACGTTTGCCACGCAAACGCTCATTTCCGTCTCAAAACCGACGTTTGTCATTCAAACGCTCGCCTTTTCAAAGTCACCTAATCAACGTTTGACATTCAAACCAAGATTAAGTTTGTCATTCAAGCCCCCATTTCAAAAAAACACACACGTACACACACACACGTTTTCGAGAAAGGTAGAAAGACTCGTCATACGAGGCGTTTCGGGTGATCTCGTAATACTCTTCCCGAAACGTAACGTGACCTCCGAACCTAACAATCTCTGGTACTCAAAAAGCCTTTTACTCGTTTTTGCTACCAATAAAAATGATCCCCTGTTTTCAAAGCCTTTTCCTAAGTTTTTGCTACCAATAAAAACGACACCATTTTCAAAAGTCGTTTCTCAACGTTTGGGCTCAAAATACAAAAACCGCGTGGCGACTCCTCATTTTTTCCTTCCCATGAAGCGAGGTCTCAGACACCAACCCCCGCGAAAGACAACCGCGTTTCGCGCCAGCGCGAAATCCCGGGTAATTTCAGATAGCTATATCAATTAAAGTACAGGTACGAGTACAATAATGAAAGATACTTTTCAAATAACAAGTTGTGGCACTATCACAAAAAAATATATATAATGAAGACCGTATTCCCACAAGACCGTATTCCCCGGTATAGTGCAACCATTCTGGTTCCTTTCTGTAATACTCTGAGCTGGAGATGATTATAGCACTCTGTGTGGGAGGCGCATCCGGTATCATGCCGGTTTCCAGAACTTCTCTGAGAGCTGACATACATTCGGGGAAGGTGACCTCTTCTTGGGTAACCCTGACAAGGAGTGTTACTTTGTTCCGGGGTGGATTTGATCTGACCATGGTTATTTTCTCATTTGGGCGGATGGGAGTTAGTTTTCCTCTCTCAATCAGATCTTCGACTATCAGCCTGGATCGGACGCCTGAAAACCCTTTCCCCAAAGCATGGTAGGCAGTGTTGAACTCTAAGACATCCACGTGCTCAGACCCAGGAAACTTCATGGCCTTCATGTCCTCGGTTTCATATTCGTCTTCCGAAGTGTCTTCGGTCTTATGGCTATCAGCCTCCATCTCATCATACATCTTTTTTCTTTCACCCTTGCAAGTAGGGCAGCCACAAGTAAAGGATAGGCAACGTTCCCCCTCGTAGTTCGATGTGGCAGCTCGATAGATCTGGGTCCAAATAAGGAGCACCCGGGGTCCATTGTCGGGCACTGGAGCAATTAGGAAGGCGTCATGTGGATCCATAGGTATGAAAGCCACTGGGGAGACGTTTAGATCAATAACCCTTTTCAGTGATTGCAGGCACTCGCTGTGCTCAAGCGGCCCGGTTGTGACCCTCACGGTTGTTATGCCATCCGTTCTCGGGAAAGAAGAAAAAGATCCGATGACATTCACGAATTCCTCATCTTCTGGTCGTTGAAACCCTCCATTCTCGACCAATGCTTCAATGAACCCTCTCCATTCACCGGCTAGGTTCTTATAAGGAACATTGTGTTCTAGGATTTCGGACGTGTACGGATCTGGGCGCGGGCTTTGTTGTCCCTCATCCTCTGAAGTATCCGGACACTGACCGCAGGTGCATCTTACGAGGTGCAGTTCTTGGGGGCCCGTCCCTATTGGCATCTGACTTGCATTTTCTGGTGGTTCTTCATCGTCGCTTGCTGACAACCAACCATTGTGTCTGGCTCCCATGGTATCATTTCCGGCCTGATTGTTCCAGATTGATTCCGGATCTGGGGCCTCAGTTGACTCCTCGCTCTCGTCATCATCATCGTCATCGCTGTCATCGGAATCATCTTCCCATACTAGCGGGATTTCGGCTGAGAGGGAACGCCGATCAAACCCGTTAGGGGAATATGGGTGCGTGCAGCCGCAGAAATTGTCATATGCTCCCATTCCCGGAAGTGGTAATTGCGATTCGGCTTCTCCTCCCAGAAATTGCGGGGGGAGAGTGAGAGGGGGTGGCACGTATTTGACTCCCGGCAGGATATAGAAGGAATCTTCCTCCTCTGATTCTTCGCTATTTTCGAGATCATATTCAGCCTCTCCCAAAACCAATTTGCAAAAGTGTACTAGCTCCAGATGCTCTTCGACCTCTTTGCTGATAAGCCCCGATGTGCGCCCGTCTGAAGCTTTCTTGCTCGATTCTTCTCGATTGTTCTAACCATCTTGTGTAAATGGTTTTCTCATGTTTTGACCGGAACAACCCCAGTTCTTCAGTATCGGTTTTCCCTTCATCCGAGAAATAGCGGGCCTCGTATTCTTGCAGGAAGTCTCTGACATGAGACCAAGGTGGGTTGATTCGTTCAATATCCTCAAGGCTGAGGGGGAATCCGAATTCAGGATCCTCGACAAGGTTGGCCATGGGTATTTGGGGACCTTCATCGGCATCTTCCTGGGCATGCGAAGGTTCTCCGCATTCAATCATATTCACCTGATTATGGTTCCTTGGCAGAGGATTTTTGACTGTATTAGGCCCTTCGGGGCCTTCCAACTTTCCTTGCTCTATCAAGCCTTGGATCGCCTTTTTCAGAGTGAAGCAGTTGTCAGTCAGATGTCCGTGGGCTTGATGAAAAGCACAATACTTTGAGGTATCCACAGGAGCGTTCGGATTCCTGGGTTGGAAATTCTCCAAAGGCCGCAGCAAGCCTTCTTTCACCAGTCCCCTAAAGATGTCGTTCAGAGGCATTCCAAAGTTTTCGAGGTTCATGACCCGTGGCCTGGGCTCGGCTGGTTTTCTGGGAGCAAAAGGAGTTGTGTTATTACATTCCTGTCCCGCGTAATTAATCATCTCTTTGCCTTTAGCAGGAGCAGGAGCGTTGTTGGAAGGAGGAGCCCGATATCTGTAAGCAGGTGCGACAGCCGGCTGCTGATTGTAAGCCTTTTCGAACTTAGCCGTAGAGTTAACCATGGCCCGTAAGTCTGAGTACGGGATGTGACTGAGGGAGGCTCTCAGATGTGGTTTCAGGCATGACTGAAAGATATCCAGTTGTTCCTCTTCAGAAGGAGGGATGGCCATTTCACTGAGTTTCAGATTCCACCGCTTGTAGAAGTCCCCAACATTCTCGTCGGGACGCTGCACTGTTGTCTGCAGATCAACTCTATTTGTTTCCCATTCCAAGTTGGCCTTGTACTTTTCTGTGAAGGCATTAGTAATCTGGTCTCATGTAGCCCTGCATCGGGTTTTAAGCGGAAGAACCATTTTAAGGCACTAGATTTCAAAGACAGACTGAAATAGTCAGCCAACTGCTGATTGGTACACCCTTTGGCCTTCATCGCCAAGGTATACGTGTCCAGATGTGTTTTCGGGCATGCAGTACCATCAAAGAGGTCCAGATTCGGCATAACAAATTTGTGAGGCAGGGGAACGATGGAGTCCGGGTCCGTAGGCCGGAAGGCAGACTTCTTAGCGGTCAATTCAGCAATCTGCGCTTTCATTTCCTTATGATGTTCCATGAACCAGGCCAGATGAGGATCTTGTGGTGGAACCATGGCGTTCAAATTAGTGGTTGAGCTAGAGAGAGGAGCTACCACTGGCGGCAGACTGATGGAGGGAACGGCCGATCCGGGGATGTAGGTGAAAACCTGTCCTTGGCCCAAATTACCCGGAGGGGCATGAGTAGGAGCCTGGGCGAAGGGATAGAACCTTGCGGCCTGCTGTTGATTTTCAACTGGCAAAGTGGGTAGAGACAGTCCCGATGTAGCCGGGTAGCTTGGATTTCCGGAGTGGGACCCATAAGTAGGCTTAGGTGCGGGCTGCTGTCCCTGACTGTTGAATTACATGGCTGGCTGAGGCGATGGTGTATAACCTGGGGGGTACTGCGGTCCTGGTGATTCTGATGAAACTGGGATGGAGGTTTGGTAACCCATCAAACCCTGAGTGAGGAATGGGTTGGTGAAAGCCGTGGGAGGAGCAACTGAGCTAGCATCATTCTGAGGAGGGGCTCCTGACGGCTGTTGAGGCATGCCAAACTGTTGTTGTGGCCCTTTGAACTGTTGTTGCGAAGGCCCGGATTGATCGGTTCCAAACTGAGACGGGATCCCAATTAGCTGTGGCATTCCGAGGTAACCCCAACCATGAGAAGACATTCTGTACTGATTTTGCCCCCATTGAGGAACTGCAAACTGATTCGTGCCGTCGGGCTGTATGGATCCAGTGGTCTGAAGCTGGGGGGCTGGCTGACTCGAAGATCGAGGAGCATGGGTTCTGGTAGTAGTACCATAGGAGGTGGGTGGTGGCATCCTGGTGTAATCAGGGCGACTGAGAGTGGGATTGGCATCCTCTTCTTCTTCCACGGTGAAGGTGCCATCGGGGTTGAGGCTGGCAGCCAAACCATGGCTTTTAATAGCCTCCATAAGGCTATTCAAAGCTGCCGCAGCCTCATCTGCTCGGCTAACTGATTCCACTGCCGTTCATGAGGGGTCCCTGGAGGCGGAGTGACGTTGTCCCCATCATTACCAGCCGATGCGTACATTCTCAAACCCGAGTCGGAATAAACGGCGAAACTGATGATGCGCTTGACTCTTCCCAACTAATCAAACGGTGACCCGTCCGGAACCAACCTTTGTGAGGAGTCGCGGGGAAAAGGCACGAGGGTTCAGATGTCTGGGAATGAAGGAGGGTAAGTGTTTGGGCTTTGGGCTCATGCAACATGCGGTTATTTGTTCTTGTTTACTTAAAACATGTTTTATTAACCTAATCGGTTGGAAAAGATTGCTCTTCTTTTTCGCAAACTACTGGGATCCCGGATCGCCGGGCCCCGTCACTACGTCTATAAGCCCCTCGTATTTCACACCGTATTTCGACCTCCCAGGTGGATGCCTCGGCGAGGGTCCTATAGTGGCAAGCGGGTCCCACCGACCAAAAGAAAACGATCCTAAAAGTCAGGCGGGTAATCGAGTCTTAACGAGCATTCGATGTAAATTACGGACAAAGCTGACGTCAAAGTCAAGATCATGTCCGAGGGCTCGACAAAAAAGCCGGCATGATTTGGACTGATAAGCATCCACAATTGATCTTGACTTGTCGTCAATTAGGCCGTAATTAGGCATGGAATAATCATTAATCCTTGATGACTCAGTGTCATGCTGGGAGTCAGTGTATAATTTGTGTCGCCGAGTCAAAGTCAAGGCGCCGCCAATATCCGGTCAAAGTCCGTGACGGAAAACCGTAACTTCGACTGATTAGGGTCCCCGAGAGATATTGACTTGGTATGCCGACTAAGGCTTGAAAGGAAAGGTCTATACACGTACAGGCATGACACGTACCTGTACTAAAAACCAATCGGGTCTCGGACAAAGTGTGTCACGGATAAGTGTATGGTCGACACAAGGCTCCATGGGATGTTTGGGTAGTCCCGTGCTTGCACCGAGAGGCGTAATAAGACCAAACGGGTCGCGACAGGGATTTCCCCGGGTTAGGGACGTAGTGTGCAGTGTAAGGTCACGTGCGCGTAGTGTGCAAGCAGTCTATCTTCTTTTTCTGAGTAAAATAGAAATTTTTCATGTGTCTTAAAAAGAATGATGCATGATTTTTTTTTGAAAATTTTCTTTTTGTTTTTTTGAAATTCTTTTTTTTTTTTTGAAAATCTTTTTCTCTTTTTTTTTTTTATTTTATTTTTTTGAAATTTTTTTTTTTTGAAAGTAAATGCACACATAAACACATAATTCAAAATTCGAGGCAACGGGTCCACCAGTCAAAATTTTGACTTTTTCGAGGCGGCCAAAACAACACGAAAATGTGAAAAATCAACACACACCGCAAATGATTTCAAATGCCGGGACGGAAGCTTGACCCTCAAAAGCTTTTCTTTTTTTTTGAAAACAATGACACCGGTACGTGGGATTGTTAAACCACAATTTATCCCCGACTCGTGTTCGGAGGCGATAACGGGAAGTTTAATGGTTTCCACCAATATACCAAATATCATTTTTTTTTAAGATAAATCTTATTTGTCCCCAGCGGAGTCGCCACTGTAACGATGTTGAATTCCATTCGCGGAGAAAATTCGATTTTTCGTTTCTTTGAAAACCAAATAAAACCGGAAAAACGGAGTCGCCACACCATTTTTGTTTTAAGGGCCAAAACTTTGAAAAATGCCCGAAATGAGAGATTTGGGTTCGGAGGTCACGTTACACGCCGGGAAGAACGTTAGTGTTCACCCGGAATGCCTCGTAAAACGAGTCTTCCAAGCATTAAAAACCATTTGTGTGTGTGTGTGTGTGTGTGTGTGTGTGTGTGTGTGTTACTTTGGCCAAAACAAATTGAAACTGAGAAAAGTAAAAATTGGGAAATCTTTATTAGACTTTGAACGAATCCCATGATTTTTGATATGATTTTTGGGTTGAGTTTTGGGACTCAAAGGATTTTTTGAAGTTGAAAACCAATTCTGCCAGAATGAAAAAGGCAGTGGACACTTGACTTTAAAATGGATTTAAGGGCTTTAAAACTTCGTAATCTGAGGAAATTCAGAGAATGAAAGTTGTTCCAGACACCTTAAATAAGATTTCTGTAAAAGAATTTTCCATTTTGGAGATGATTTGAGGGACCAAAACTTTCTGGAAATCTCAGATGTGGAATCTGGATTTCCAGAGACTGATGAACTGACCTTTAAAAGAAAATTTGAAAAGGGGAGTTTTACTCATGAAAAAAATAAAGTAAAAATATTTCTGGAAAGCTCTGGATGTTGGCTACAAAAAGTGTTTTGTAGTAAACTCCAAATTCCAAGTTTATCTGTGTCCAAAAAATTAGACCATGGACAGAGGTCTTAGAAAATTGCTACTGGACAGCAACTTTCTTAAGAAGAAAAACATGATTAAAAGGGGGGTTTTGCATCCATGCTTGTCCCCATTTCCCTAGGTTTTGATTAGTGATAACTTAACATTTTAGTGGTGAATCAACTATATCAAACCATCCTTGGGGTACATTAGGACTTAAGCATTTCATTTGCTTGGGAAGGGGAATTTTATCCTTTGAAAATGAAGATTTGATGTATGAAAATGATTTTTAGGGTTTTGAAAATGCATTTGCAAGTAAGTAAGAACACTTTGGAGAGAATGTTAATCCTTGTAGAAGATCAACCATGGAGATGAACTTCCATGGTGATCTTCTTGGATCTAGGGCAAGAAGATGAACAAACTACATTTTGGAGTTTGAAAATGCATGCATGGATGAGAGAGATTTAGGGTAAGGAGAGGGAGGTTATACCTATCTTCCTTGTGTTTGTGTATGAAGCTTGAATATGTGAGTGTTTGAATTTGAGAGTGAGCGGGATTTGGGAAAATAATTAAGCGAAAAAGGTGACAATTCTAGAGAATTCTCACTGTTTTCTCTCTATTTTCGCCAAGGTGCAGTTGTGAAAATGTGTTGTGGCTCCTCATTTCTGTGACTGAAGGCCTCAATTTATAGCCCTCTGAAAATTCCATTTATGTCCACGCGGATGAGAAGCTTAGCGTGCACTGTTCATTAATTACAGCTGCAGGCTTTGGACACAAGGAATATTTTTTTTAAAATTCAAATTAGGCAAAGCTTTTTGTTCCAAAGAAAGCCTTCTATTTTTGGTTTTTGACCATTTCTTTTGCTTTTTTGATTCTTTTCCTTGGTTTATCTTAAAATGGCAATCCCTAATCTACCCTTGCTTGGTTAGAAATGTTAGGAATTGTTAGAAATGTTAGAAATGTTAAAACCTTCGTTAATTTTCTAACGAAAATACTAACAACTCAAATTGGAGCACTTACAATAGTACCAGCCAAAACTCAAAGAATATCTCCTGATCATCTCCTATAATCAAGACAGATCATCATTAGTATATCTTCAATACATAATATTCATATACTTAAAGTAAATATGCTTTAATCTTCCAAAGTACCGAGTAAGTTATTCCTTTAACCTTTCTACTTAGCCTACCTCCCTCACATAATAATCCTAGAGCAAGGCATGACTTAAAACTAAGTTTCGGGTTGCCTTCATTCAAGTAAATTCTTAGAACTAAGGTTTCTTAAAGCTAAAGGTATTCTTCCCATAAGACCTAAAACCTGGCTCTGATACCAACTGTAACGACCCCAACTTTTCATCAATAACATAATTCAATTCATAAATAAAATTCTCAAATCGGGGTACTTTAACGGCTAGTACAACTAACCATAATTCAAATGCGGAAAATAACTGTCTTTCAACCTTAACGGCTAGTACATCTAACCATAATTCAAATGCGGAAAATAACTGTCTTACAACCTCAACGGCTAGTATATCCCACTAGCTTATTCAATTGTTCAATAAATGAAAACTTAAATACTCTTAAATGGGCCGCCATTCCTGCGACTAATCCTCTTCCTACTTCTTACCTGAAAGAAAATCAAGGAGGAAAGGATGAGCGAACAATGCTCAGTAAGTTCATACGGGATCTCTCCGGATACTAAGAAGAGATGACCGAAAGAACGAGCCAATCGAATTATTCAACGATAAGATAGCTATATCAATTAAAGTACAGGTACGAGTACAATAATGAAAGATACTTTTCAAATAACAAGTTGTGGCACTATCACAAAAATATATATATAATGAAGACTGTATTCCCACAAGTCCGTTAATTCCAAAGTAACGCTACACCTTTTCAGGGTGACTTTGATACACCTTTTCAGGGTGATCCTTGAATAAGAAATTTCATGTCTTTTCAGGGCGCTCCCTTATTCCGACATATCATGATAGTCAACTACTTCATCAAGTAGTGTATAAGCGTCTAAATCCTTTAATTTCAGGGATTAGACTAATTCTCATAAAGTCCTTTTCAATCGGATCATTTTTGCTAAGTCCTTTTTCAATCGGACAAAGCTAGCTACATCGAGTTCAAATAGATATAGCAATTCTATATATATCATGTTCCTAGGTACAAGAACATATCACATTTAACATTACTACTTTTCAGGCAGTGTAAGATGAAAGTCAAATGTTTACCATTAAGATTAGACCAAGTTCATTTAAAAGTCCGTCCCACTTAGACTCATTAAACTACATCTAGTTACTTTAGACATAGCAATAAACCTTCAAGTGTTAATATGGTACAAGAACACAATAACCAAATTCAACCATTGGATACACCTTGAACAACACATATCAAGGGTAAGATATTCCAAAAGACGTTCAATCGAAGGAATAGTTTCAAAATAACTATCGGCCACTAGGTAGCTTATACTTTCATAAAAGACTCGATAGATTCCTAGTTCAAGGATTGAAATTCAAATACTCTAAGGAACGTAATCCCTTACCTCGGGTTATTTGCACTTCTTGCAACACTAGTCCTTGTACGACCTACAATCATGCAAACCATACTTAGGTACAAGTAATCTCTACTTACTAAGTACTCACAACTCCTTTTTATATTCATCCCATTAACCCACGAGTCAATCCACTTTAACTCTCTCTAAGGTTTATTAACCCCCATTAGGTTTACCAATCTACCTCTAGGGTTTCCATGTTCAATTCCTACCAATACTCCCTCTATTTCACTTTACACACACCAATCTCACCTTTTCCAGCACACCCAAACACACACAAACACACACTAAACCTTCATACATTCACACACACACATCCATACACACGGCTGACCCCCCCCCATACACACACTTCACACACTCGAACACACAGACCCACTTTCCCAGCACATACACAACACACATACACACACGACATTCACACACACCACCCTAATTTCATTCACACTCTTAGCATGCATCTTTTAGGTCCAACCCCCTTCAATCCCACATGCTAACCCTAGTCAGAATTTACCAAATTCTTTAGAGTTTTCTAGTATTCTATCATCCCATTCAAACCAAGAAGAAGAATTGTTTACCTTTGAGCTTCGGACGCGCGACAATGGAGGTTCTTCCCTCCTTCTTCTTCTTCCCAGCCGAGCTCTCTCTCTCTCTCTCTGTAGCTTTCTTCTTCTAAGCGCCTCTCTCTCTCTCTCTCTATGCGTGTTCTCTCTCTATGCGGTCCTCTACTTATACCTCCTACTCCCTTCATAATTCCTCTTGCCGTTACACCCATGAAAGGTTTCATCCGTTACGTCAACCAACAGTCTCAATGAGTTAAGAATATAATTATGTTATGGTTTCTTAAACTTAACCCAACATACTCTAAGCCCAATTCCAAGAAGTAAACCCAAATTAGATAACCCAATTTTAAATAGACTAGACCCATTTAAGTTAATCCATCTAGGAAACATAATAGACACAAATAATTAATTAACTACTAACAATAATTAATTTAAGGGAAATTATATTTAATAAATAATTAGTATCAAATTTTAGGGTTGTTACAGTAAAACTGACATTTTTAAATGTAAAAATGTCAATTTAAAGTTATAAATTGATTAAAGTTTAATGAAGTTGACTATGTATGTGAGTCTTTCTTTTTGGAAGCTTATGAATTACCCTTTATGGCCCTTTTGTTATTGCAACTTCAAGTTATCTTTTTCTACTATTTTTGGATTTGAAAACTAAATTCTACTTGAAATTCAGTAAATAGTTTGTGATTATAGAAACAGGTCAATTCAACATTGAAAACAAGTTGACTAATCTATATTTCTCTGAGAAAATAACAGAAAGAGTGATAGAAAATGCATAAACAAGGAAGCCAATTCTTGATCATATATATAGGTTTTGGTAAAATGAAAACCCAATTGTATTGATCTTTGAGATAGTATTTATACATGATGAGTAAACATAAGACTCCTACATAAATTAGGAAAAGGAAATATTAATTAAATATGACTACATATCTAAATCAAGTAGAAAAGAAGATCACGTAGGATCTCTATTGATATTAGGAAAGAAGATCACGTAGGATCTCTATTGTTATTACGCTCCCTCAAGATGGACGACCGGTTAGTAAGTCCAACAACATGAAGATGATTCCTCTACTTCTCAACCAAGTTTTACTAGTGGGGATCCATATAGTTTTTTTTGCAAATTTGTATAGTAAAAAATATGGTCCTTCTCGAGGTTCATCTTCATCATCATCAAACCTTCCCGTGGAGTTAGAAATGTATTTCACTACAAACTTTGAATTAAATCAAGATCCAAATTCAAATGAATTTGATGTTTTACAATGGTGGTCAAGAAGGAAAGACATTTATCCTATACTTTTCATAGTTGCTAAAGAAGTATTAGTCTCTCCCGCTTCAACGGTGGCGGTTGAATCGGCATTTAGCGTTGGTGGAAATGTTTTGGATGAAAGACGTTCTCAACTAACAAGTGAAAACTTGGAACATCAACTTTTACTTGGCGATTGGGTTAGAGCGGAAAAAAGGCAACAAGACATGCCTTATGATGAGGATCTATTGGATCCAAGATATCAATACGATGTCGAGGACTCCACTGAAAGTAGTGATGAATGAATGATGTTTTAGATTAATTTTTATTTTAATTAGATTAGCTTAGACTTTAGATTAGGTTTATTTTTAATTAATTGTAATAGTTAGGTTGAGGTAAAGGCTCCTAAATGTCCCCCCCCCTATTTATAAAAGGGTAATGTTGGTTGTCCCCCTCTTTAAAATTTTATTTTGATTAATAAAATTTAAGGGTACCGTCCCTTTTTTCTTTTATATACTTTCGTTTCTTTTAAAAAAAGTGAAGTTTTCTTTCTTTCAAAATTCATAACTTTTTTTATAAACCTTTTTTCAAAAAATGTATGTAGTAAACTTAAGTCTAAAATAGTCATATTTATCCAAAAAAAAATTGAAAAAAATTAAAAGTTAACTTTTTTCAAAAAACCGTTAACTTTTATTTCTTAAAATATTCATAACTTTTTTTATAAACCTTTTTGCAAAAAATGTATGTAGTAAACTTAAGTTCAAAATAGTCTTATCTATCTAAAAAAAATTGAAAAAAAATAAAATTAATATACTAAATACAAAGTTAACGAAAACTGTTAAAAAATTAACTGAAAAATGATATGCTCGGTCGAGCACTACTATATGACTCGACCAAGCAACCCTCAACCCCTAAACCCTAAAAGGGTTGCTCGGCCGAGCAACACCAAAGACTCGGCCGAGCAACCCTCAAACCCTAAACCCTAAAAGGGTTGCTCGGCCGAGCAACACCAAGGACTCGGCCGAGCAGATCCAAACCGTCAAACCGGAGGTTAATCGGATAACCGTTAAAACCGTAAACCGCCTAAACCGTAACCGGTTTAGCCGGTTAGGCGGTTCGGTTCCGGTTGGGGATTTGGAGGTTTTCAACCGCCGGTTTTTAACCGGCTAACCGCCGGTTTCTTCAACCGGCCACGTCTACAACAGACTGGGTAGGAAGCCATTCGTAGACGCTAGATTTAGCCTTGCCGTGAAGAAGAATAGTGCACGTTTGAAAGTCCTTCACATGAAAAGAATCAGATGAGAAGAGAATAGAGACATTGTTATCACGACAAAATTTGGAAATAGAGATTATATTACGAGACAGTGGGGACATGTAATACATGATTAAGAGTAAAACAATGAGAAGGAGTAGAGAGGGAGTAGAACCGATACGGGAGATGTGAAGGCCCGAACCATCACCAATGAGCAACTCCTCTATGCCTTCATACGGAGAGTGAAGAGCAAAAGTTGTTGAGGTCGTGAGTAACATGATTTGTGGCGCCGCTGTCAAACAACCAAGTTGGAGGTGGATTGTGGTTTGTAGTTGCTGTATAGGCACGTGGATTGGATGGGGTTGGGTTGCGGTTTGGTGGCCGAGTAGGGTTGGGGTTATAGTTGGCGTTGTTGGAGGTGGGTGGTGTTGGGAAGGTGGCATTAGGGTAGACTTGGCGGAAGCGAGGGCATTGGTTTAGGAAGTGTCCGAAATTTCGGCACCACTGGCAACGGCCTCTGTAATTGCTTTCGATAATAGCCTTCTTGTCCCACCGATGCCGCTCCCGCATGACGTTTACTGAGCTCAAAGTGGATGCCCAACCCTAGACACTCTAAGATCCTTTTTCAAACCTGCCGGTCCCCGGTGGCAACTAAACACGAGGGTTGCGCTCGTTGCGGCAATTTCACCTTTGTTGTCGTATTTTTTTCCAAAAATTGAAGATCCCGATCGATTAGCTCCTGGAACAATTATACTTTGGTTGCCGGCAGCTACTGCGGCCCCTGCTTCTTCCGCAACAATGAAATTTATAGTAATAGGAAAATCCGTCGATTTTAAAAATCATGAGGGTTCAAGTCCCTCTATCCCCAAGAGGGGATCGCTTCTAAGGTTGCCGAGTGGCTACACCAAAACTAGGTGCAAAGAAGTTACCGCTCATACAGCTCCCAGCCAGCAAGCAGCCTAAAAAAATCGACGAGTCGCAGGGTGCTCCTTGAGCAGGATCTTGAGTTCCTTTTCAAATGGTGTTTTTTAAGGAAATCTGGGAGAAGGACGGACTTGACTCATCCGACTTTCAAGCCGAATCTGATTCTAAAGTTCTGCCGGTGAACGAAAGTCACGATCCCCAGGAGCGCTCTTGCGCCGAAGATGAACGGGGCTAAGCGATCTGCCGAAGCTGTGGGATGTAAAAATACATCGGTAGGGGAGCGTTCCGCCTAATTACTGGGATTAGGGCTGGAAGGGGGGTGGCTAGGGTTTGAGGTGTAACCTGTATTTTTCGAGGTGTTGGTGGTGGTGGATTTGTTGTTTCGGTGATTGCAGCGGCGGCCATAGTTTAGGGTTTGCAGCTCCGTCTTATAGGAGAGAAAAGAAGAAAAATTTCGGATCTTGCTCTGATACCATATAGGTTTTGGTAAAAGGAAAACTCAATTGTATTGATCTTTGAAATAGTATTTATACATGAGTAAACCTAAGGCTCCTACATAAACTAGGAAAAGGAAATAGTAATTAAATATGACTACATATCTAAACCAACTAGAAAAGAAGATCACATAGGATCTCTATTGATATTATGTAATAAGATCACGTGGGATCTCTATTGATATTTGGAAAGAAGATCACGTAGAATCTTTATTGTTATTAGCCGTAATCCTGCATTCTATTCTTAATTGTTGATCTTCCTGCAACTCTTCCTAATCTCGCCTTTCTGACCAGTCAGCGGCGTAATATTTCCCATTTTAACCATAGACTTGGCAAACTGCGCGAAAAACACCTCGTTATTCTCCGCATACTGCTTCACCAACTGCAATGAATCTTGACTTTTCGTTACAAGAATTTGGTCTGAACTCAACAATCCCTTTGAAGCAAGTAAGTTCTTGAAATAATTGTTATCAAACTTTGTAGGGGTAACAAAGTCCATGACAAAAAGATTTTGGTCACCACCGGATCGCGGGCAGTTTTGACGCAGCTGGGCAGCGTAGGATTGGTCCAAAGTGTAGTCGGGCAGTGCATTGCCTGTCTGGTTATAAAGCCTCTGCCTAAAGCTGGTGCATCGAGCGTTTCCAATTGTGTGGCTCCCAGAAAGAGCAACGAAATCGACAATGTCAAGCCCTGTTTGCTTGAATTTGGTTAGGATGGTTTGGAAAGTGTTGTTTGGTGCAGGAATGTTTTGGTTGGACCCACTCAAGCTCGCTCCCCTTGAGTCCCGTCGTCCTAGTGGGACCTCCCAGCTCGGTCCGCCTCTCTGTGGAAACAAAATATGACAGATTGTCAGAAATTCTGACAAACAAAATAATGAAGAAAATGTGGTTTTATAAAGACTTAAGTTATATTGTATAGAGTTTACCAAGACAGTCGAGTCTCTAGCAGCTAGAGCCATGATATCAGCACATGAAACGATTTCCGGGCATTCTTTCTCAAGGGCAGATTTGATTTCGTCAATAACTTCGAACCCACGAGCCGAGTTACGATTAGGGTTGGAACCCTTTTCACTAATTATGCTACCACTGGTGTCAAGGAGTATTGATGCATCACACCCCTGCATGACAAATATGTTAAAGAGTTATGAACAATTTGGTCATATAAGATAAACCACATTGAAAAAAACTTGGTCCTAAATGACTTCTTTTGGAATATTTTTTTCCAGACCTTAACGAAGCAATCGTGGAAATGGAGTCTGAGCAAAGAAGCGGCCATGCGGGCTTCTTTAGCAACGGCTTTTGCAACAACAGAGTTAACAATCTGTTGTGCTTGTGGGCATGAGTGGTCGTAAAACTGAGGATAGAGATAACCGCCATTGGTTTTCCGGGAGAGGGAAAGGATCGGAGCAAACGCAATGAGAGATATGAGCATGACAATGGTCATGGACTGAGCCATGTGGTCTTACTGCTAGTATTTTTGAACTGGGCAAGTGTTACTATGTAAGCGCAAGACAAGTATTGGAGATAGTTTATAAGTGAAGGCTTGTTGTGACTTGTGTTGAAAGTGTGGATCAGTTGTGGGTATTTATAGACAAGATTTGGGAGAGGGGACAAATAAATAAATGTGTGTGTGTTTAGAGTTGGAGTTGAGGCACCTGCTCTGTCGACATAAAATGAAAGGCTCAAAAGTGTTAACTTCACACACAAAGAAGTGACATGTATGTGGAACCTAACAGTGGCAGATTTGCTGCTACGCTGCAACAGTCATCATAAATAAAGATCAAGTTTATCTTTTAAAATAATGGATGACAAAGATTAAATAAAGAGTGTGGGACCAAACGATAAACTTGTTTATCTCATTTAATCTTTACTGCACGCATTTTGAAGAAGGAGAGGTTGTTAACCCACACCATGCACTACTACAATGAAGAAGTAAATCTGAATCTACCAACGTTAAAATATCTATTTTCAAAGTCCAAACATGTACTTACGAAAACATTCTATATTTGTTGATGATATCATTTGTGTTCATACATGTTTCTAAGATAGATGGATTAATGTACTCCCTAAGTCATCCCTACCCTGATTAAATGTCCTGATGGAAAATTGAATAAAATCGACATTCACTAGTGTCACCAAAACATTGTCTTCTTAAAGAAATAGACATTTATTTGAGGTCTGAAGTAATAATATCGAATTACATGATGACAGTTCAATTATCGATTGTTGGATTATTTTTTAACGGCTTGTTTTTTTTCTCGACACCTCCAACGACGTGGTCATATTTGAAAAAAGACAACATCCTTAAAAGACCCTTCCCCATTCATTTAGGGTGAGATGGTTTGTTATTATACATGGAGTAGGTGAGGAAGCTAATCCATAAATGGATATGGGAATTTTGCAAAGGAGAGATTAGGTCAACCTGATTAATCTGTTTCATAACCTTTGAAGGTGTCAAATTAATTGCTTTAAACTCAAATAATTGAGACCGTAAAATAATTGACCCAGACTCTTTTTTGTAGAGTGTTATGTTAACCTTTTGAAGGTGTCAAATTGCTTTAAACTCAAATAATTGACACCGTAAAATAGTTGACCCAGACTCCTTTTTTTAGAGTGTGAGATTTGGTTACTGACTCACTCAAGACTCCTTTGAGACTAGTAGCCCACATTGTATTATGATTAGATGAGCACATTAGTATTAGGGCATGATATAACTTACTCCCTCCGTCCCAACCCCAACAATTGCTTCCCATTTTTTGTTAAACACACAAATTAAGAAAATGGGAGAAAGAAAAAATATTGTGAGTGTAATTTGAAAATAGGAGAGAGAATGAGTAGAGAGAATAGTAAATTATAATGGTGTTGTGTGTATTAAAATAATGTAAGAGAGAGAATGAGTGGAGGGAATAGTAAAGATTCCTTTACCAAAAAAGGAAAGTGAAAGCTATTAACGGGACACCCAAAATGGCAAAATGGGAAGCTACTATTGGGACGGAGGGAGTATTTACAAACTCAAATTATTATTATATTATTATTTTTTTAGTTTTTTTATTATTTTTATTTTTCTATTATTATTATTTATTATTTATTTTTTATTTTTATTATTATTTTATTATTATTATTATTATTATTATTATTATTATTATTATTATTATTATTATTACTCCCTCCGTCCCACCTCAAGGTTCCACTTTAAGAAATTTTTTTAAAGTGGGTAGAAAATTTGAGGAGAGAGAATGTAAAAGTTAAATGCGTGATAGGGAATAGGAGAGAGATTGTAAAAGTTAAAAATCTATAATATAAATCACACCTCCACTATCTACATTACTATGAACAGTTCCATCTGTCGAATTTCCCATTTTGCCCTCACTAAGTTGTTCATTTTCCATTTTGCCCTTAAAAAAAAATTAAAAAAAAATTTAAATTAAAAAAATAAAAATAAAATAAATTTTTTATTTTTTTAATTTTTTAAAAAACATGTGTCCTTGGACACGGGCTTTTACTAGTATTTAATAGGAGAGAGAATGAGTGGGAGGAATAGTAAGTTAATGATTGATTTTTTTGTAAATATGTTAACTTTATAAAAGGGTATAAATGAATGGTTTTTTTTGTAAATATATGGAGATGATAAGGGTATAAATATATGGAAAACTTTCTATTTAAGGAAGGGAACCTTGAAGTGGGACGGCCCAAAAGGGAAATGTGAAACCTTGAGGTGGGACGGAGTGAGTATTATTTTATTTATTATTATTTTATTATTATTATTATTATTATTATTATTATTATTATTATTATTATTATTATTTTATTGTTCATACTTTACTGTTCACAAGTGCATTTTTGATTCAGCACTTTGTCTACTGTTTATGACTTTTATAAGGGAATTGTGCTTTAATTGACTTGTACATGACTTATAACTTACTGACTTATAACTTACTGTATTACTTATTTAACCAAAAATGAAATCAAATGACACAAAAATGACTTACGAAAGTATAATAAATCATAAACACTTGTAAATAAATTATATTAAACAGGCCCTAATACAACTGTTATGTTATTGTTATGTTATCATGCTGTTCTTCTTTCAAAACAAATTTATGGTAATAACTGTGTGAAAGAGAAAGGAGCTTGAAAGTGGGAGCAGAATTACCTGCTCTGTTGACAAAATTGGATGAATCCAAAAGGTGGATCAAACCTTTAAAGCATACACATGATTAGCTAATCACCAATTTAACTAGACTTATAATATTTCCTTTTAACTGTCTTTTTCACATAAACATCTTTGAAAATTATACTCCCTCTCCCTCTGTCCCATAAAACATTATCCCTTTTACTATTTTGGGCGTCCCATTTTAAAGTTCCACTTTCCTAAAAAGGAAAAAAAATTTACTATTCTCTCCACTCATTCTCTCTCCTCCCACTCACAATACTTTTCAAATTTACTATTCTCTCCACTCATTCTCTCTCCTCCCACTCACAACACATACTTTAATAACATTATTTCTTATTTTCCGTTCTCAATAGTAAAGGGGTAAAGTTCTCCGGGACGGAGGGAGTATTATTAATTTCATGGTAATACCAACTTCAACTTCAACTTCAACTTCAACTTCAACTTCAACTTGAACTTGAAAGATATGGGTAAAATATAAACAATGTTTTGAACAATTTTTTACTTATTAAGTTCATATATTACAAAAAAAAAAAAAAAATCATTACTTTTACCCACTTCCTTTATAAATATAAATAGACAATTATATCATTCACTCATTACTATTATTCTTGACCAAATTTGTTTCAATTTCTTAATTAGCGTGCAAATTTAAAACGGGACGGAGGAAATAATTATTTTTGAGACAAATAGATAACCCGCGTTAACATGCATTGGGTAGCCTACTCCATAAGAATATTAGGAAGAAGAATTAGGTGAACCTCTGTTACATAATTATAATAATGGAAATTTTTGACCAATGACGCAACTAAAAAATAGTTTGCATGTGCCATTGATGTTTGAACAATTCCAACCTTTATTTATGCCTTTTATTTGACTTCTATTTTTGTTAATTAAGGACAGATTTACTTGTATTGCCTTGATTTGGTTGTAACAGATTTGGTATAGAATCAAGCGCTACCAATAATGGAGGTACATCTGACAATTTTTTTTATTTTTTTTCTACTATTAATGAATAACTTAATATATTACAAAATATATTACAAAAGTGGCATATCAAAGTTATAGAAATTGCATTTAGCGAGTTTTGAACCCTGAACTTTCGTAATAAAAGAAAAATCAGATGTTTTCTCGAAAGAGACATAATCATCATCAAATGTCATTTGAGCAAGATATCTTTGACAAAGTAAATACTCCCTCCGTCCCACCAACATTGATACCAAATTTTTGGGCACGGGGATTAAGGAAAAGTAAGTGAGAGAAAATGTGAAAGAAAATGTTGTGAGTATGAAGAATTAAATAGGAGAGAGAATGAGTTGGAGGAATAGTTAGGAGAGAGAATGTTGTGAGTATAAAAGTGAAATAGGAGAGAGAATGAGTGGGGTGAATAGTGAAGATTCCTTTGCTATTTTGAGCAGTATCAGTTTTGGTGGGACGGACCAAAAAGAAAATAAGTATCAGTTTTGGTGGGACGGAGGGAGTATAATTTTTAATATATAATATAGTTTTATGCAATTTTAATATAATATACATATACCAAGTAAATTATATATTTTTTTATATTAATAGGTCAACTAAAACACTTACTCCCTCCGTCTCGGTCGAAAAGACCCAAATTTTCTTTTTGGGTGTTCCATTTAAAAAAGCACAGTCCCAAAAAAAAATTTTTTAATATAATTATACTCATCATATCCCACTCAATTAACCTTAACCCAATTAGTTACATTAATTAATCAGCCCATTAACTTACTCTAACCCAACCCAATTACACTATAACCCAATTAATTCTCTACTCCACTCTTTTTTCTCATTCATCCTTCTTATCAACAACCGTGCAACCAAGAATCCTAAATCGCCATTTTTCATCTCTAAGTGATGGACTCACCGTCCCAAAAAGGAAAGTTTTGAAGAATTTTTTTTGGTAACTATGAGTGCAGTAGATGATTGGCTGTAATTTAGAAGATTGTAATTTTATTATGGAAACTCTCCATTTGATAGTAGATGATTGGCTGTAATTAGAAGGTTGTAATTTTATTATGAAAACTAAGTAAAATTTTAGGTGGGAAACTCAAAATTTTCACAAGGATTGATCCTCAAATCCAGCTAATCAAAATCAGACGGTTTAGCAAGTGGGTTTCTACTTTTCTGATTGAATTTGAAATTGTGGTGGAAAAAGTTAAATTTTAAACCCCTGAGTTGACATCCCCTAATTTTTCCCCTAATTTTTCCTTAATCCAACCTTCTTATTTATATTTTGTATTATATTTATTTCTTTCTTAATTTGCGTGCAAAATTGGTTTTGTGTCTTTTGGACTGGGACGGAGGTAATATTAAATCTTTTCCTGTTTAGAAGATTGTTTAGCATGAAATTTCTTTCGTCATGTTGCATTTATTTTGTTAAAAAAATAATTAGAATGTTTCATTCATTAAAGGCCCATGGGCTTTAGTGATGATCAGAGGCCCAAAATGTACCGAAGTATTTTTAAGCCCGGAGTGACCCATTGAACCATTGACATTCTGGTGGACCGGCCTAGAGAACTGATAGGACTGGGCTGATAGGCTTCTCTTGGGCCGGCTGGGTGATACTAGTGGGCTCAGGCTTGGTTGGTCAATTCTAAATCGTGGTAAGGGTGGTGAACGTATAAGAAGAGGGCGACAATAGCAATATTCTAGTTACTACTTCCTCCGTTTCATTCGAAAAAAAAAAAAATTGATTTTGCACGAAAATTAAGAAAATTGTATATTAAAGTAATTGTTGATGAAAGTAATAACTAAATTACTTGCTCGGGTCATAGCCCATGGAGGCCCAATCGGCTCCTCGTACACGGAGTCCCAAGTACCTTATTGGATAGATTCGTTTGAAAGCCTTGACCTACGAGCACGAACTCGGGAATGCGTCAAAATGGGCCCAAGCTCAGAACCAGATCCCTTAAATACCATTAAAGAACCAGATCCCTTAAATACCATTGGGAACGAGCTGGACCAATCAAGGACGGCACAAGGGTGAGCTCGGTGTTGACCGAGCACGAGCACGGTTCACAAAGAGAGATTACCAACATCACAATTAAGACCTTGCTCCTTGGATCATGCCGAGCAGGATTTTGCTCGGACAATTCTATTCCCACAAGAATTCTAGCGTATGAAGGATTCTACTTATGGTTAAAATACACTTTCCTAATCTAACTCCAAAATTCAGACCCCTATTCTTTTATAATTACTTCACCTATCACCTATAAATATGAGATGATAATCCCAAAATAAGGTATATTCTATTCTATTCTCTAATCTGTTTTCTTAATTCTTTTCTTATTCTCTCTAAAACAATACTTGCTCTCACGTCGGAGGACCTTCGCCGGTGGAGTCCCGGTTTAGTTGATTGTTTGTTCTGCTTTTCCAAGTTTGATTTAGAAAAATCCAGGTATTCAATCTGTTGATTACGGTTGAATTGACCCAAATACAATTTTGACTAAATCAGTTTGGTTCCATTACCGGGAATCGATCAATTTGCTTCAATTTAAGCCTCGAATCTTGGAATTCCGGCTACAATTTTCCAGTTTTCGGCGAGAATCATGGTTTCTCAAACAGGTTCGACTAGCAACGCTCAAGGAAACTGCGTCATCCCTGGGGTATTTACCGTGGCAGACGACAATCAATTAACCTTATAGAACACCTAATGGGCAGCCCCAAAACCCTAATATGCCACCATTGGCTCCCACTAGCGGCGCCTAAGTCCTGAATAGGGCCCAAAAGGCCGCCCAAGGTCAAGGAGGTAACGCTAATGCGCCTCAAGGGCCAGACACGAACACGGCCACACGTCGTCGTGACCAAGGAGCTCGTGAAGTGAGAAGAAAAGTCCTCGCAGAGAACGGATACGCCGTCGTTCCCCCTTGAGAGTCGTGGAACATGCCACCCAAGATCTTGGCCTCCTTTTGCACCAGACAGCTCGTCAGAGAATTGCTACCATCCAACAACAAAAAAAACTGCCTCAAAACCCGTAAGGAGGTAATATAGTAGTCAATCGTCCCGTCAGGCAGCATGAGCCAGCCCCCAACGACCAACCACTTGAACATGAAGATTACCCGCAAGACATCTTCTCGCAAGACAGTGCCACGGAAGAAACTGAAAGAGGAAACGACGAGGTAAGTTCGTAATAGAGGGGAGAAGCTCCGCCACCCCCACCTGGAGCCCCACGGCCTAGAATGGGCAACCCCCACCCCCTCCCGATGGAAAGAAGTCCCAACACTCACGAAGGAGAGAGCGCTCGCCTGATTATCGAGCACCCCCATGGCCGATCCCACCATAGCCGACCTACAAAAGAGGATACTAGAAATGGAGGCTAGCAAGACAAAGACGATCAAGAAAGGCAACATTATGGCGCCCTTTGTCGCATGTATTAATAATCATCCCCCTAGCCCGACTTCAAGCCCCCGATGTGGAGAAATATACGGGGGCACAAAATGCTCGTGATCACTTACATAATTTCGAAGCGACGATGGCTTAGTTACGGATGCCGAGCATATGATCTGTAAGGCCTTTGTTAGTACTCTAAACAGACCAGCCCAGGGGTGGTTATGCTCGCTGGAAGTAAGGAGCATTGATAGTTGGGACAAACTACAAGAGAAATTTATTGAAAACTTCTCTACGGCAGGGGCACACATAAAACGACCAACCGACCTAACAATCATTAAACAAGGGGAAAACGAGTCGCTAATGGATTTCTACACAATGTTCAGGAAGGTAGTCGACCAGATAGAAGGGATCACCGACGAAATGATTGATGTATGTTTTCAAGAAGGGATGAGGTTGTCACAACTACAGTACGAGTTTAGCCTTCGTCCCTTGGGAACAAAAGGAGACCTATACGAATGGGTGTTCAGGGTAGCCACAACCGAGCTAAATGTGAAAAAAGACAGGAGGGGAAGAGAGCCTAGTAAAGAAGATGAATGAAGAAGAGAGGGCAATAATTCACGACCAGTGAAGAATAGATTTCGAGGAACAGAATTCCGAGAGCAAGTTCGTGAAGCTCCTACCGGAGAACGAATAGAGTATGCTAGAGAAGTAGTTCTGAAACGGAGGTTGACAGCAGAGAAGTGGTTGACCGCATGGCGGTGGATACAGCCTAATGCACTGTGGAGATAGTAAATGCCTTCTCTGAGGGTCATGTGGAGTCCGTTGCTGCTTGTGGAAAGAGTCAAGCAAGTGCTTCCACCTCTGGCTACGGTCAGATGAAGAAGAAGGGAGCAGTCCGCTAGGCGGATGAGGATGAGTTAGCCTTAAGCTTCAATGTATATCATAACATCTTCTTTGTTCGCCGACTGCTAGAGATCGAACATAACGGGAGCATGCGTCCCGAGTTTATCTTCGATGTCCGGGATAGCAACAGGGCATGCGTCTTTTTTGGTGCTCAATTCGAGAATGGCCTAAGGCTTCCCCTTTACCCCTTTATCGTCCAATTCCTCGAACTCAACCAATGCCTTCCGATGCACCTTACCCCAAATACTGTCCGAGCTCTTGTCTCTTTCATAGTGGTGTATAGGATTTTGGGCTATGAACCTTCTCTTTCTGGGCTATATGCCTCTTATTCCAACCAGATTACTAATGGTAATCTCGATTTAAAAACTAAGCCTAACTCTGCAAAACCCTTCTCCCCTCCAAATAATAAATTTGACCAGTGGAACCGAAAGAGTATCTATGTGATCGAGAGTAGGTTTGGGAGGAGTTTTCCTAAACCGGAGAGTCTTGGCCCCATTAAGATCGCCGTGAGATCCTACCCCAGTCCGTCGGAGTCTGAGGTTCTTCAGATCGCCATAGCCAAATACCTAGCCCAATATATTAAGGAGATGGCAACTCCAGTTTTTTACGTGGCTGCAATCGTGGATGACGAGCCTACGCTAATCTACTCCGGGGTGGCTCCCCCTAGGAATGTTGAAATGTTGCCCCTAGGATAACTATTGAGCCCCTACTCCGCGATTCGGACTGGAGAGTCCATAAAATTTTTTCAATTTGAAGCCAAGTGTGGGACTTGCATGATGAGCGCAGTCTGCGAGCCTCCAGAGTGGATCGATCTCAGTTTCTGTCTTTTATGACCCTAACTTATAACTTGTTTTTTTTATTTTTTGAACTGCTATCTGACTTTCTTTTCTTCTTTTTACAGATCCAGAAGACATCACAATGGCTCCCAAGGTAATAACTGAAGGCTGCTCGAGCCCGCTTGTTGGCAAAGGAGAATAAGGCCATATGGGATGCTTTAAACAAAGCTCCTGCTCGAGGAGTCGTTCTGCCTGTGGCTGATAGGGCTTCAGGGGGTCTTCTGGCCGCAGCTCACGGTGTGCCCAAAACCAAAGACCTTCCTCCTAGATCCCAATAAAGCTGTGACCACAGTCCGGCTGCTGATCATGCTGCCTCTGCTACTCAAACTGATTGAGGGAAGAAGAGGGCCCAGACCGAGGCTGAGGGCGCTGGCAGGGAGAAACTACAAAAAGTCCAGCAGCCTGAGGTTATCACTTTTTCTACTCCCTTCAGCTCGCCGGCCAGAGCGGGCTCAATCTGCGCCAACTCTTACCCACTGACAAACATAGATGCTCGGGAGGCCGCGTGGAGTCTGAGCAACCAGCTCGGGGAGGTTCCCCCTATCCAAGGCATTGACATATACTCTCGTAGAGATCATAATTCGATGGTAGGGCTTGGCCTATTAAACAATCTCTATTGCTCGGACTTCTAACAGAATGTAGGGTCCAAGCTGAATGTCACTGATCTGGCGGGAAACATTGGCTTGATGGCCACTTGAAATTACCCGGGATCCGGCTCGCGCGCGGGGGCCCCCGGCATCTCGCACTTTCGTCGCGTTTCGGAAATGGCCCGGATCCGATAGGCAGCGCGTTCGCGCCCCGGCATCTGGCTTATTCCGTTTTGCGGTAGTTGGGAGGTGTCTCGCCGTGTTTTTGCTTTGTAGAGTCGCCACGCCATTTTTATTAAGCCCAAAACATTGAAAAAGGGCATCAGTTTAAAAATAAACTGTTTTTGTGTGATGAGATTTTGAGTTCGGAGGTCAGATGACTCTTCGGGAAGAGAATATTAGAATCTTAGAGCTCACCCGAGTTGCCTCGTAAAAATGAGTCTTTCGGATACCCCTAATATTCTTTAACTGTTGTGTGTGTGTGTATGTGCTTTTAAAAATGCATGCTGCATCGGATGTCTACATTGTACAGTGCTTATTGAAATGTATTGAAATAGTGTAGGAAGAAAGCCTTACCAATGTTGGTTCGTGTCTGTCTTCCGCTGGGAAATAGTGTTTGAGGATGGAATAGTGTTCTGGTACGGATCGGGATTGCTTCGGGAGGAGCCGGTTGTCTGCGGATAGAGTTTCAACGTGCTTAGGGATTGTAGGTTGCGTTCGGGCAGAGGTTCGACGTGCGTTGGGATCGCAGGGATCACTCGGGCATAGTTTCGGCGTGCGTTCAAGTTGCCGGTTTGACTCGGAAAGAGTCGGGACGCCTTGGGAAAGACCAGGCAAGGCCTCGGAGTACCATGAGGGGCCTCAGAGTACCTCTAGAGTGCCTCGGGGCAGCGCGGGAGCATCGCGGGAGCGCTCGGAGAGGCTTCGAAGCACCACAAGGAAGCTCGAAAGGCCTCGGAAGGATCCGAATGGGGCCGAGAGTGCCCCGAAGGGTCTTAGAGGGATGCCTGAAGGCTGGGGGGAGAGGAGAGAAGAGGGAGATGTGTGAAATGAGGGAGGGGGAGCCCTCTATTTATAGTGCCAGATTAGGTGCAAGAAGGTCCGTACGGACCTTCTAGGTAATCCAATTTTTTGGTTTTCCTCGATTTGAGGGAATAATGTGGACTTTAAGAGGATTCTGAAATGATGATGTCTGGTTACAAAGAGGTCCGTACGGACCAACCAGGCATGCAATAAGGTCCGTACGGACCAACCATGCATTTCAGTAATGATGCACTCCAGGATTTGGGGGAATATTGTGGACTTTAAGGGGATTCAGTAATCATTGAAACAAAGAGGTCTGTACGGACCTTATTTGCTTTTCTGATTTCTGAAAAATTCTCAAAAGGTCCTTTTGTCCCTTTTTATCCCAGAAAGGTTCCTCCCTTGGTTTGGCTGGGGTTTTTTGAGTGTTTTTGAGTGTCAAAGGTCTTCGAGACTGCGTTTGTGAGTCTGCGGTGTTTCCCATGTGCTCGGAAGAGGGTGATCCAGATTAGGGTACTTACAGAAGCTCCTCGACGACGTCACTTACGAAGGAAGTGGGGTCGTTGATAAGATAAGGGTCCTAATCTGGATTGCGTGCTAGGAGAGGAAGTGACCGTGTAGGTCGGTGTGTGAGGACATGGCGGTGTCCTGTTGTGTGATCGTTTAGGTCAGTTGGCTGGACCCTGTGATAGGATTCCTACGTATCCCTTGCGGGAATCAAGCCTGATCGTAGTTCGTGTGTGGGGTGAGTGTTGTTGTGTACGAGGACGTGAGCTGTCCTCTGACTGAAACTCTGTGTGTGGATGTGGTGGCATCCTGTGGGTGACCGTTTAGGTCAGTTGTGAGTGACGTGGTGGCGTCCTGGGTGATCGCATAGGTCAATGGTAAGGACGTGGTGGCGTCCTGGGTGACCGCATAGGTTAATGGTAAGGACGTGGAGGCATCCTGGGTGACCGCATAGGTCAATGGTAAGGACGTGGTGGCATCCTGGGTGACCGCATAGGTCAATGGTAAGGACGTGGTGGCATCCTGGGTGACCGCATAGGTCGATGGTAAGGACGTGGTGGCGTCCTGGGTGACCGCATAGGTCGATGGTAAGGACGTGGTGGCATCCTGGGTAACCGCATAGGTCAATGGTAAGGACGTGGTAGCGTCCTGGGTGACCGTATAGGTCAATGGTAAGGACGTGGTGGCGTCCTGGTGACCGCATAGGTCGATAGTAAGGACGTGGTGGCGTCCTGAGTGACCGCATAGGTCGATGGTAAGGACGTGGTGGCATCCTGAGTGACCGTATAGGTCGATGGTAAGGACGTGGTGGCGTCCTAGGTGACCGCATAGGTCGATGGTAAGGACGTGGTGGCGTCCTGGGTGACCGCTTAGGTCGATGGTAAGGACGTGGTGGCGTCCTAGGTGACCGCATAGGTCGATGGTAAGGACGTGGTGGCGTCCTAGGTGTGCAATCTTACTACAAGATGGGTAATCTCACGAGAAGATGGTTTGTGGTGTAGGAGGACGTGTCCCGTCCTAATTTGATGCGAGGGCATGGTGGTGCCCTAAGGATGTGGTGACCGCCACGGTCGATCGTAAGGACGTGGAGGCGTCCTGGGTGACCGTATAGGTCGATGGCTGGACCCTGTGACAGGATTCCTACGTATCCCTAGCGGGAATCAAGCCTAGCCGTAGTTCAGAGGTTGTGTAATCGTGAGTGTATGCGGGCGTGGTGGTGCCCTGAAGTGACGTGTGACCACCGAGGTCGACTGTGAGGACGTGGTGGCGTCCTGGGATGGAAATTTTACGATTTTCCGAATCGGGTGGTTTAAGGCCTTCCGGGCCGGAGATAGTGATGTGGGAGGTTTATACGGTCTTCCGGACCGAGTGGTTTAAAGCCTTTCGGGCTGAATATAGTGATGTGGGAGGTTTATACGGTCTTCCGGATCGAGTGGTTTAAAGCCTTTCGGGCTGGAGATAGTGATGTGGGAGGTTTATACGGTCTTTTGGACCGAGTGGTTTAAAGCCTTCCGGGCTGGAGATAGTGATGTGGGAGGTTTATACGGTCTTCCGGACCGAGTGGTTTAAAGCCTTCCGGGCTGGAGATATGTCATGTATGAGGACTTGATTCGTCTTCTGACTGTGGTTGTGTCATGCGTGAGGACTTGATTCGTCTTCTGGCTGCGGGTGTGCATGTATGAGGACTTGATTCGTCTTCTGACTGTGGTTGTGGAGGCGTGGCTGCCTTGTGCTTTGATTGCCAGAGGTGTAGATGCCTCGTGCTTTGTCCGCTGGGGAGAAGGTTGGACTTACGATGACTGCCAGTGTTCATCTGTTGGGGATCATTGTGGCCTTGTAGGGCCTTTTTCTACTTAGAATGTAACTTCGGGCTTACTTTGATGGCCGGTGCTTGAGTTGCCGTTTAGTGGGCGAAATCCGGGCTTACGATGATGGCCGGTGCTGGGGATATGCGGTCTTGTACGGGTTTGCAAGAATTCCCTTTTTGACTTGCTGGGGAAGGCGCTCGGGCTTACTTTGATGGCCGGTGCTTGAGTTGCCGTTTAGGGTTTCTGTAAGTACCCAAATCCGGATCGTCCAAATCCGTCAGAAAGTTAACCGAAATCCGTTAACTGGCCCGCTCCAGGTTAACCGAAACTCGTTAAACTCCCCGTTGCCGTGCCAACAAGACGTCCCGGGACTGCCCCGTGCATCCCGACGTCGAAGCGTACTTAACACGTGTCATCTCACGTAAAAGTATGGCTTTTCCTGAAAAACGCACTTTCCGGCACTTTCCGGGGGCGTTTCGGACATTTTCCAGACTGTTATTTTAAAAAACGGACAAAACCGGGACCCGGGAACAAACTCCCACATAGGCTGGTGACTCACAGGGCACGTGGCAGCCATGCCACCTCCCTCTAGTCAACCTTCAATCACAAATCAAGCTGAAAAGACCAAAATACCCCGGAATTCGGGCCAAAGTCCTAGGACTCCTGTGCAAACTTTCCAAATTGCCGGCCAAGCCCCTCAGAATTCCAAAATACCACAAAACCTCCTGGATTCAGTCCAAGTCCGTCCGAACTCCTACTGCAATTTTCACCTATAAATAGAAATGGCTGTCAAAGCCAAAAGGAGGAACTTTTTTTACCCCAAAATCACTCTACCCCACGGCCAAACTGATTTTCACCCCTTCTGAGCTCCCGTTTTGTCTCGATTCGCGTGAAACCTTCGTATTTCGATCAAATACGCCCCTTACCACTTCGAAACAACCTTTCGAACTACTTTTCGTGTCCCGTACACACCTTTCGAGCCAAAGGAGTCGACCCTAGCCATAAGTATAACTCCCTCTCTCTAAATCTCTCGTTTCGTCTCGGTTTACGCGCCAGTCGCTACAACCGTTTCGAACAACGTTATCAAAATGTAGACGTCTCCGTCTAACGGGGTCCGATACGTTTTAGCCCCTCGATCCTCTTCTCTTTCCGTAAGAGAAGTAATCACGGGTTAAAACGGCGTTCCGACCCCGTTCCGTTTACTTTTATGTCATTTACCAATTCCGGATCGATCGATCCGTTGATCGTCATTTAATTTCTGTCATTTACAATTCCGAGTCGTTTGACTCGTCGATCGTCATTTACAATTCCGAGCCGATTGGCCTCGTTGATCGTCATTTACGATTCCGGATCGTTTGATTCCGTTGATACCGCACTTTAAATACTGTCATTTACGAAGTCTGACCCGTTTGGATCGTGATAGTATTTACTTTTCAAAGTCCGAGTCGCAACCCGATTCGTTGATCGCATATCATTTAATACGCATTTTTTTCCGTAAAAATCGTTAACAATGTAATGCCCGATTCAAAACCGGAGTTCGTCCTTCGAACTCTCTTTCAAAATGCGCGAAATGACGTTCGGCCTCCGAACGCTCATCTTCAAACTAAAAGCCGCCATTTGACACTTAAAATCATTTAATACGCATTTTTCCCGTAAAAATCGTTAACAATGACACGCCCGGTTCAAAAAACCGGAGTTCGACCTTCGAACTCCATTTCAAACTCAAAATCGACGTTTGCCACGCAAACGCTCATTTCAAACTCAAAATCGACGTTTGCCACGCAAACGCTCATTTCCGTCTCAAAATTGACGTTTGCCACGCAAACGCTCATTTCAACTCAAAATCGACGTTTGCCACGCAAACGCTCATTTCCGTCTCAAAATCGACGTTTGCCACGCAAACGCTCATTTCTGTCTTAAAACCGACGTTTGTCATTCAAACGCTCGTCTTTTCAAACAAAGTCACCTAATCAACGTTTGTCATTCAAACCAAGATTAAGCTTGTCATTCAAGCCCCCATTTCAAAACACACACACACACACACGTTTTCGAGAAAGGTAGAAAGACTCGTCATGCGAGGCATTTCGGGCGATCTCGTAATACTCTACCCGAAACGTAACGTGACCTCCGAACCTAACAATCTCTGGTACTAAAAAAGCTTTTTACTCGTTTTTGCTACCAATAAAAATGATCCCCCATTTTCAAAGCCTTTTCCTAAGTTTTTGCTACCAATAAAAACGACACCATTTTCTAAAGCCGTTTCTCAACGTTTGGGCTCAAAATACAAAAACCGCGTGGCGACTCCTCATTTTTTCCTTCCCATGAAGCGAGGTCTCAGACACCAACCCCCCGCGAAAGACAACCGCCTTTCGCATCGCGCGAAATCCGGGTAATTCAGTTGGCGACTCCGCTGGGGACATGATACTTTTTTCAAAACTACCGTTGTTTTCTAAAAAGCCTTCCGTGGGTCAAACTTTCGTTTACCCTTCCTCATTTTCGTGTGTGTGTGTTCCTTTAAACCTCGAACGGTTTTTGTTTCGAAAGACATTACATTGTCAACTTTTCAAAATCTTACCATGTTTGTGCATTCCCATTCATGTTCGATTTTCATGTTGTCTTTTGAACTGTGCATCATAAATTCTTTAAGACACATTCGAAAAACCTGTTTTACTCGTAAAAGAATTTTAGTGACCGCACACTACGCGCACTTCTTTGCCTCGGAACACCGCACTTCGCGTGCACTTGCCGCCTCGGTACACCGCACACTACAACCCCTAACCCAGATGGCCTTATCCGCTTGCACCCCGATTGGTCGACGCACACCTTTCGGGGGCGCACGGGGTCGTCCCAAACATCCCATCCTAGCCCGTGTAAGCCATGCACTCTTTGTGTCACACTTTGTCCAAGACCCCGGTTGGTTTTTGGATTAGCGCGTGTCATAAAGCCTAAGTGTATGTTTTTTACGCCGGGCCCCGCTCCGAGTCAAGCTCGAGAGTTTGAGACCAAAGGTCGTTCCTGACCCGAAGTCTCGCGCTCTTCAGCCTTGACTTTAACGCGGAGCTCTGCCGAAAAATATACCCGAAGGTTCAATGTGACGTCGTGTCACCAAACCTCGTCGTATGTACTGTGCCAGCCACAACTTGGCCAACGCCAAAAGCTAAGGTCTCTCGCACAAGCGAGTCAGGAGAGGTCATGCCCAAATTTTGGCAAGATCCCCGCCTTAACTTAAGGACGTTGACTTCGACTGTGGCCCGTGCGTCACATATGTTGAAAGTTTGCGTGATCAGCTAGCCTTAAGTTCGCTTTTTCCTTTGTCGGTGGAACTCGCTTGCCTTATCAGACCTCGCTCGGGATAGTCCGTCCTGAGAAAGATGATCTACAATGGAAACGAGGGGCTTATAAGCGTAGTGACGAGATCCACTGATTAGAGCTCTAGGATTAGTTGCGAAAAGAAGACCCGCTCTTTTCCAACCGATTAGGACTCGAGAAAACGCGCTTTAAGTAAACATTAATAGGTAACGGCACATTGCACAAGCCCGAAACCTTGAGCCAAATACCCTTTTCCGAAGCCTAAACCCTTCCTTTCGTTCCCCGCAATGAGCGTAAAGTGGTTCGATTTCCGGTCGCCGCCTTGCCGTAATCACGAACGGCGGCGCCGAGGGTTCTTCGGTTCCCTCGCTCCTCAAATTTCCGACATGTCTAGTTCACCGAGAAATCGTGACGGGAAGGACCCCGCCGCCGGCAATGTATATGACATTGGAAGAAGCCATCCTGGCTTGTGAGGTTCACAAGAGGCGTAAAGAAGATCGCCAGAATTTCGTGGTACGGCTTCTCGAATGAGCGTGGTATAGCAGCCTATCCCCGCCGACGGTACTTTTGTCCCGGGTCGAGGATGACGATTTCCCGAAACCGCTCACCAAGCCTTCAACCAGGTTCCTCCCCGCCAACTTACGGGATGCCTTCCAACAAAGGGAACAAATGACCTAGGCTCCACATTGCTACTTCTCAGTGGCAACCCCGTCATTTTTGGCCACCCAGTGCTACTCCTATCACTAATACCACCACGCACCGGCTGGACCATCTCGAGATGCCAATATCCTCAATACCCTCCCGGGTTCGTCCCGTCGCCTATACACGAATCCCTAAACACCTGGGACAAACCCCGATACTGATTCGAAAAAGGCCCCCATATATCCACATATATCAAGCCTTCCACCTCCAATCACTACCGCTCACGTGGTAACACCCGCGCCGAGCCTCACAAACCCACCACTGACCCAACCTTAGCCTGGATGGTCGAGCGGATGAAAGACACGAAAGCCACCATGAGCGGCTTCAAAGCAGAAACGCTCAAATCCACGTATCCGGAATGGTCACGCCTCTCCCGCCAAGTTCGTAATGCCGAGATGGACCGATTCGATGGAACCGAATGTCCTCAAACGCACGTCGACACCTACGTTCTCGGCATGAGAGCAAAAGGAGCAACCCTCCAAGAAATGGCCGACCACTTCCAAAGCATACGCTCAAGAGTTCGGCGTTATGATGGTTTCGAGGGTCAAGTCTCGCGGATCGTCACACCTGGGATCGTATTAGTAACATCTTCCCCGGAACGGTACCGATCCAACTTAGAGTGGGAAACAAGTCGTGAGGACTTAATCACCACCGAGCGTAAAGCGGATGAAAGTGTTGGGGAATTCTACAAGAGGTGGAGCCGGAAACTCTCCGAGATCATGGAGCCACTCTCCAAAGATGAACAGATGCGGATCTTCAAGTCCCGCTTAAGACCGTCCATCGTAACTCTCATCACCATCATTTCTTCCTGCATCTCCGGCCATGGTCAATGCCGCTCATAGTTCGAGAAGGATCTCAAGGAAAAGTTGGCTCTTGCACAGCCATACGTATACCGCTCAGCCAGCTGCATTCAATCCCGCACCGCCCCGGCAAAGGGAAAGATACGTCTGTCAACTACATCCATCGTGGACAACAATGGGCAACAAACCCGGCCCCGCAAAGCAACAATTTTACTCGAGCGTACTCGTCGTACACTTCGACAAGTTGGACATGCCACCGAGCAAGATGCTGGAAGGGTTAATCAAGGAAGGTCTCCTTAAACCCGTTGCAAATTACAAACCCAAAATCCCGTAGCCAATGCGGACAAGAGCAAATATCGCGCCTTCCATCGCATCACGGCCATACCACCGTACAACCGTTTGGGGTTACGATATGAAATCCGTAACTTGATAGAAGAAGGCAAGTTGGAGCGCCCCGTGGCCCAATACGATCCGAAACCCTTTTCCGAACAATAACAACAAGTGAATTCCATTGAGTGGGTGCCCAAGAAGATTGCCACGAGAACCGGTTTATCCGCCTCTTCCGGTCGGGTCCTCATCAAATGCCCACATCGCCTACGATGTTTGTGGATCGCTCCGCCGCCCGGAGTACGAGTCTCAAGATATGGTCTGGAGCGATCCTCCGCGAAACAAGAAGAAGTCCTCTCAACAAAGAATCGAGAAAAAGAAACGAGGCCGGGGACACCAGTGTAGGTACACTCGGAGAGCCTTCCGGAGGTTCGACTACTACGTCTTGTACTCCGGCCCGGTCCTCTCTTCCTCCGAGGCCATGCGGCTTTAAAGCAAACAGGGATGGGAAAGCCGAAAAGTCCTGCCGACAACAGAGCTCGGACCACAGGACATCGGAATACCTCGTATCTTGGTAATCTTATCGCGCCGAAGCCTAACCCTCCGCGGGATCATCCAAGATTCAATCTGTCCAGCTTCAGAGCTCGGACCGATAAAGGAAGATCAAGGTCCGCTTGGCACTCACACTCGATCAACGTGCTAACCAAGGGCGGCAACCGCCACAAACAACCTCAACACAATCTTGAGGTTCCAGTAAAGGCTTTACCTCGCAAGAGGAAGACAAGAAACAGATGGCTTGATGACTCTCCTTCTCCGGATAGAGACCAGATCTACGATTCCCGACTGTACGGCAGTATGATCACGTTCTGTGACGAAGATCTACCGAGAGATGCCTCGGGGCACAATAAAGCTCGTACATCACTCTCAAGCTCAACACCATATCACTCCCCGGAGTATTGGTAGATAACGGGTCAGCCGTTAATGTTCTCCCTCTCAGCATGATGCGAGCCCTCCGTATCAATGAAAGCCATCTGATCCCGTCTACTCGGACTATCAAGGCCTACGACAGCTCGTCTCATCCCATCCTGGGGACGGTAACTCGGAACTCGGTTCGAAACCCAAATGGTGCCAAGAAATTCCACGTAATGGACATTCCATCCGAGTTCACAACTACGGTTAGGACGCCCTTGGCTACATCACATGAAAGCCATAGCCTCCACTCTCCATCGGTGTGTTAAGTTCATCAACCGGCAGGAGATCTCGAAGTCATCCGAGGATAGTTTCCTCATAGGGAACGAAGCCGAGACAATAGCCAAGCGTGTCCGTACTGTGCACCGGGTTACCTCCTTCGAATCAACCAAGGGACTACCGGGCAAATCTCATCGAATCCCTCGTAGTCCGAGATGCTAACTATGTAAATGTACTCGAACAAAGTGCACTCGCGCAAGCTCCGATACATCAAGTTCAACTGTCGTTTCCAACATTTGGAGGCAGATTGGAAAGAAACGCTGAATATCGCCATGATGCGGGCACATAAACCCCCAGTCTCCAATCGGAGATTCGTCAGCATTCTCCAAACCAACTCTCTGGCCCCGCCAGGCGAAGAAATCTTTGTGATAAAGGTCAATAAGCACCGTCATTCTCGGGATGAATGCATGGAAGTCGTATGGGATGTCCTCCACGAGGAACTACCCGCTGCTCCAGCAACGCATCCGGACTCAATACGTCCCTACGTTTGGATTGAACCGTCAGATGACGACGAATCAGGACTCTCCGGAGTCGAGGACGCGGCAGACCCGCGGGCAGACCTCTGCATTCACATGCTCGGTTTTGAGGACGGCACTCCTTCCGATCGTGTCACCTACGACCAAGGCTCCAATACCATGGAAATTGTCAAGCTCAACGTCCAGTACAGTGCGGCTATCCGACAATTGGAAGCAATCGGTTCACCACGACAAAGAATCCTCTCGATCAAGTGGCCGACGACGACTTCGTCAACATCATCTATTCCGTATATCCCGATGTTACCAAGGATCCGATCCTTATCGTCGATTCTGCAATACCAAAGTCACCTCGATGATCGCCCGCTCATGGTAAACGAGGCTCCCGGCCAAGCGAGCTCGAGCTCATCACTATTTCCGAGTACCAGCCCCAGCTGCAACCGGCCCGTGCCTTCGGTCAAGCTTATACCCTCAAGCGCCGCCAAGGCCAAGGTCATCAAAGGAGACCAAGCTCCTCACCCCGCTACGAGTCGATCAACCTCGGGAACGCTCCGGCAGCCTACCCCGAAAACATCTCGTGGAAAGTCTTCCCCGCAAGGCGCAGTCGGCTTCCGACATAGGAAATGACCACCTCAAGATCAATATGCTCCAGCTCGATTCGGTCTCCCCACTGTCACGGCCCGATTCGAACATCCCGCGCCGACCGCTAGCTCGATAGACTTGGCGATCGAGCGAGATCACGAGATCATCAACATTGCACCCAATACTCCCGGGGTCAATTAAGCGTATATGGGCAAATTTCTTGGTAATCGAGATCAAGGAAGGCCGCATGGAATGTCCCGATCCGACTTCCTTCGTCAACGTAATCCAAGTATTCTCGCCATTTGGCGATTTGAATCTAATCACGGCTCGGGACACTAGTCGATGATGCGCACCTACGGAGATCGCTTAGCTCTCGCAAGGAAAGCCCTCATGGAACTAGCCGCTCAAGAAAGCCGTCTTTGGGACGAAGACCAAGCTCGAAAGACCGACAGGGACCGAGCCCTTAAAGTGTCACAGCGAGCTTCGGACGTAAAGCTAGAGGCCACTCTAGACCGGTTCGACCTCGGGGTTTTGCTCACGGCAACTTCCTGGACTACCGTCTGTTCTCATCCAACCCCTGCGCCGGGCGAGGTGGTCAACGGTCCCGATGACCTAGGAGATGGAACGACACAGCATACCGAACCCCAGCGCTTACCTCCCCGGGGAAAGCAAGTTCTCTGTGAAAGCGACGACGAAGATGATGAAACCATTCTCTTCCAAGCCGGCATGAAGTCAACAAAACCCCGGACTCCCGAGGGTCCAGGAGGATGGGAACGGATCATTTCCGCACTCAAATTGAAAGGCCAACTCAGGGGAGAAAGGTCTATTTAAAAACAAGAGGAGGATGGAAATTCGTCTCGAGCAACTACTCGGGGAAATTCCACGAGACCGAGGCATTCGTTTACGTAAACGATCAATGGGACAGCAACCGATTACATGGGCAGATGTTCGGGAAGCCGTGTACTCACCTTCTCTCGACATACCCGCCTACTAAAGATAAAACAAAGGAAAACTCTCCCGATGGAGGTTTACCCTAAGCCGCACGCAGCTCAAAGAAGCACCGGCTATTCTCACGTGGGAAGAAACGCGAGCATTAACTCTCGACGCAGCTCGCTGCAAGAAAGTTGATCTGGGCCAAGAGCGGAGGAAAATTAGTAAACCATGAGTATCGCTGCACCCAACTCCCGAGAATGCCCCGAGTATGCTCGGCAATAAGGAAAGGAACGCAATATACCGTGAAGAGATCAAGGAGCAACCGTTCGCTTGAGCCGAGAACTCTCCAACCTCCCTCGGAGGGTCGGCCAACGCACAGTTCAGCTTTAGGCAACCCTCAAGCCAAAAATAGCCCGGATCCGAGAGGCGCGCGTTCGCGCCCCTAAGATCTCGGCATTCGTCCCCGCCTCGCGGCGGTTCGTTTTTTCATTTCGTTGGAGGTGTCTCGCCATTTGTTTTCGCATTTGTAGAGTCGCCACGCCGTTTTTATTAAGCCCAAAACATTGAAAAAGGGCATCAGTTTAAAGATAATTTTAAACTGTTTTTGTGTGATGAGATTTTGAGTTCGGAGGTCGAGATGACTCCTCGGGAAGAGAATATTAGAATATTAGAGCTCACCCAGTCGCCTCGTAAACGAGTCTTTCGGATACCCACAATATCCTTTAAATGTTGTGTGTGTGTGTGTGTGCTTTTAAAAATGCATCTTTGTATCGGATGTCTACATTGTATGCTATGTATGGAAATGTATTGAAATAGTAATGGAAGGAAGCCTTACCAATGTTGGTTCGTGTCTGTCTTCATTTAGGGAGTAGTGTTTGAGGTCGGAGTAAGCGCTTCGGTATGGATCGGGATTGCTTCGGGAGAGGGACCGGTTGTACGCGGACGCAGATTTCGCGTGAGTTGAGGTTGTAGAGGCTGCGTTCGGGCGAGAGGTTCGGCGTGTGTGGGGATCGTCGGGATCACTCGGGCAAAGGTTCGGCGTGCGTTGTGGTGGCGGGAGTCACTCGGGCGCAGTTTCGGCGTGGTTTGGGATCGCCGGTTTGACTCGGAAAGAGCCGGGACAGTGGAAAGACCGAGCAAGGCCTCGGAGTACCACGAGGGCCTCAGTACCTCAAAGAGTGCCTCGGGGCAGCGCGGGAGCGTCTCGGGAGCGCTCGGGGAGGCTTCGGAGCACCACGAGGGGCTCAAGGCCTCGGAAGGATCCGAAAGGGGCCGGGAATGCCTCGGAAGGACTTAGAGGGAAGCCGGAAGGCCTAGGGAGGAAGAGAGAAGTGGGAGGAGTGTGAAAATGAGGAGGGGGAGCCCTCTATTTATAGTGCCGGATTAGGTGCAAAGAGGTCCGTACGGACCTCACGGTAATCCAAGATTTTGGTTTTCCTCGATTTGAGGGAATCTCGTGATGATGGAGGAATATTTGCAATTATGGTGTCCCACTGAGCAATAAGGTCCGTGACGGACCATCTTGCATGCAAAGAAGTCCGTACGGACCAACTAAGCATGTGGGTAATCATTTCTTAGGGATTTGAGGGAATATTGTGGACTTTAAGGAGATTCGGTAATTATGACAACAAAGAGGTCCGTACGGACCAATATTGCTTTCCCTATTTCCTCGAAAATTCTCGAAAGGTCCTTTTGTCCCTTTTTATCCCGGGAAGGCTCCTCCCTTGGTTTGGTTGGGGGTTTAGAGAGGGTTTTTGAGTGAGTAGGGGTCGTCGAGGCTGTGTTGATGAGTGCGGTGTTTCCGTGTGTTTGAAAGGGTGTGATCAGTTGGGGTACCTTACGAAGCCCCTCGGCGGCGTCGACTTATGAAAGAAGTGGGAGGGTCGGCCAGATAAGATAAGGGTCTGTCCCGGATCGCGTCTTTGGGAGAGTGGCCAAGTGGAGGTCGTGTGAGGGCGTGGTGGTGTCCTTTTGTGTGACCGCATGGAGTGATGGTGGACCCTTTGTGATAGGATTCCTACGTATCCTGGCGGGGAATCAAGCACAGTCGTAGTTCGGGTGTGAGGGTGAGTGTTTTGTGAATGCGGGCGTGGTGGTGCCACTGAGTGTCGTGTGACCGCCGAGGTCGAGTGGTAAGGACGTGGTGGTGTCTGGTGGCTATGGGTCGATGGCTGGACCTGTGATAGGATTCCTACGTATTCACAAGTGGCGGGAATCAAGCACAGTGCGTAGTTCCGGAGGTCGTGAAATCTGTGAGTGCGGGCGTGGTGGTGCCACAAGTGTTGTGTGGTGGTGACCGCCGAGGTCAATTGTGAGGACGTGGTGGTGTCTGGGATGGAAATTTTACGATTTTCCGAATCGGGTGGTTTAAGGCCTTAGGGCGAAGTATGGTGTGAGGACTTGAATCGTCTTCTGATTGCGGTTGGTGCCACGCTGGAAGACTTTGAATCGTCTTCTGGCGGCGGTTGGTGCCACGCGGGAGGACTTTGAATCGTCTTCTTGAGGCGGTTGATGTTATGCGCGAGGACTTTGAATAAATCTTCTAGCCGCGATTGGTGTTATACGCGAGGACTTTGAATCGATCTTAACGCGGCATGATTGGTGCCATAGCTGTGCTTGAGACTTTGAATCGTCTTAAGCGGCGGTTGGTGGAGGACTTTGAATAGATCTTGCGGCGGTTGATGTTATGCGCGAGGACTTTGAATCGTCTTCTAGCCGCATTTGTGGAGCGTGGCTTTGCCTTGTGCTTTGATAAGCGAGAGCATAGATGCACTTTGTGTTTTTGCATGTTGAGTAGAAAGGTTGGACTTACGATGGCTGCCGGTGCTTGCGTTAACAGATTGAAGTAGGCGAGGATGACGGCCGATGATTCTTCGCCATTTGTCATTTTGGAGGCGCTTCGTGCCTTGGGACTTGTACTCGGAGGTGTTGGCTCCTTTTTGTGCTTGTTTGCCGTTTAGTGGGCAAGGATGATGGTCGTTGATCTTTGAGGATATGCGGTCTTGTATGACTTCCGCTTTGACTTGTTGGGGGAGGAGCTCGGGCTTACTTTGATGGCCGGAATTGCTTGCGTTGCAGACCAAGTGGGTGAGGTTCGGAGCTTAGTGGCTGCCGGTGCTTAGTGCTGAGGGATGCGTGACCTTGTGAGGCCACTTCTGTTGGGCGGATGACTTCGGACCTCGCTTTGAGGAGCCGGTGGTTGAAGTTGTCGTTGAGCGTTTGGAGCGTCTTGTGCCTTGATATTCGTCTTTGGGAGGTGTTGGCTCCTTCTTGAATTGCCGTCGGGCGTTTTGGAAGCGTCTCGTGCCTTGATATTAAATGCTTGGGAGAGTGTTGGCTCCTTGCCGGGTAGACGAGTGGGCGAGATAGGGCTTACGTGTTCATTGGTGGATTGCAGGTGAAGTGAGCGAGGGCCGGTCTTACACGACGCGGCCGGTGGTTGGAGTGCCACCGTTAGAGTGGCGAGGACCGGTCTTACACGTTGATGGCCGAAGTTAGCTGCCAGGCCGTTAGGAGTGGGCGATGATCGGAGCTTACGTTGACTGCTTAGGTGGTTGAATTGCTGCGGTTGGAGTGAAGCGAGGATCGGAGCTTACCGGCGGCGGCAATAGGGGATTGAATTGCCGTTGGGTAAGGCGCGAGACCCGATCTTACGTTGATGGCGGGGATTGAATTGCCGTTGGAGTGGGCGAGGACCGGTCTTACGTTGATAGGCAGGGGATTGAATTGCCGTTGGAGTGGGCGAGACCCAGAGTGCACACGTTGTGGCCAGGGGATTGAATTGCCATTGGGTAGGCTGAGGACCGGTCTTACGTTGACGGCGGTGGTTGAATTGCCGGGTGGGAAGTGGGGCGAGGAGGACCAGGGTCTTACGTTTGACCGGTGGTTGGTGCATTCTGCGGTGAAAGTGGCGAGGTGATCTTACGTGACCAGGCCGGTGCTTGAATTCTGCGCGTTGAAGTGGGCGCGAGGGAGAGGCCGACGCGGGCAGAGCTCCCAGAGGGATTCAGATTCTTAGGGGCCGGATTTCACGTGTCAAGTGGGGACAGGTCGAGCGGAGAGGGTATCGCAGCCACCCGTTTACGAGCGGAGCTCACATCTTTGCACATGCAGAGTGGATCCCAAACAGATCTGGTGGAGTGTCTTGAATTCTTTTCAAATATCTTGGCATCTTTCTACGTATTTTCTCATTTTTGTTGTTGAGTATAAGCTGTATTATTGTGAGCGTTTCCTTGGCCAGCCGCTTGTTGAGATTGCGGAGTCTACAGGGGAGAGCTTATGATATCTTGTGACTTCGCCGTTACGTGGCGATGAGGAATTCCGTTCACGAAAAGAAGATGGCTTCGAAGATATCTTTGCCGGTCTTCGCGACGCGTGCCGGCGTACGAGCTCTGACATGCGCTTCGAGGCGTGCAGCAGGCGATTCCCTCCGCCTAGAAGCCGGGCGAACCGCGGCGGGGAGGGGCGCCGAGGGGCGGCATATTATGAATCTTTGGGACATCTTCTGGAGGCTCGGGAAGCGGCAAGCCCTTTTATCGATTCTTCCCTCCTCCCAGGATGCGCGGGGGCGGAGGGTCCGTCGAGCCTTCCTTCTTTGATCCTTTTTCGCGGATTTGATCCTTGGGATTATTTTGAGTAAGTGACCTCCGGCGGTGGCTCGGTACTCCGATGACGAGGGCGTGACGGGCGAGGATTCGAGGATGCCCAGGCTTATATACTGGAGGATCTTGGCGAGATGATGATCTTTGAGGAGTGCGGATTAGTATTCATTTGCTTTCCCTCTTTTCCATATCCCTCTCTTTTTTTGGTTTTAGCAACAGAGACATTTATGGGTACACAGTAATAAACACTTGTATTTGCATGGCAAGTATTCTATTTTTAAGATGTAATGTCATTTTTGTGATTCAAGGTTTGTCCTAGGAAATTGTTGCTATTATTATTATATATTTATGCAGAAATTACCAATGTTGCGAGAGTGCGTTTGTGGGTAGTGTATGTTTGCTTGGGAATATGGCTTTAGCCGGAGTGTTTGGGCGAGTTTGGAGCAAGGTCCTAAGCGAGGACAGTGGGCTGATGTCTTGTTTCTTTGAGGAAAATGGGTTCTTTTGCTGAGGAGGTCCGTCTGGACATACTTAGCATGCAAGGAGGTCCGTGCGGACCAACCTTGCCTTTTGGGAAGAGACATAAATGCTTTCCAGTGTCTGCAGTTAACTTCCTCATTTCCCCATTTGCGGCCATTTTCGAAGCTTTCTTCCCCATTTTCTCCTAGGAACTTCCATTTTTGCCATGGATTCTTCGTATGTTCCTAGAATTTTGCCGAGGCTTTCGCGAGGAGAGGCAAGCACACTTCCTTGAGCAGCTGAAAACGTGGATGCGGCGCCGTATAGAGGGGCATCGAGAGACGGACTTTCAGAGTAAGGTTTCGAATCTTTGCTCGGTTTGGTCTTTTAAGGAGTTGGTTCCTGATTGGGATTTGTTGCGGGGGAGTGCGCGCGAAGTTACAGGATGTTAGGAGGCATGTGTATTGTTTCTCCTACAATGTGAAATATGGTGCCCTGACTTTTGAGGATTTTCGGGCTTTGATTGGAGGACCCAGGAGGTGGAGGCCATCTCGCTTCCTTTGATTGGTGGTCTTCTGCGCGTGAGCGTGAAGCTTGCGGGCTTTCTTCGTACTTCGTTGGAAGAAGTGCGGGGCATGATCCTTGATTCGGGTCATATCGACATTTACGAAAGTGCCGGAGCGGTTCGTGGTTGATGATGAGTGACGTCTCTTGGGATGCATTCGCCTTGTGCGTGATGGCGACGCTTTTCTGAGTCGGCTCCTTGGCATTTGTGATGGGGCTTTGCTAGATGTGGTAGGGCCTTTGCTGCGAGCTGGAGAGGATATTATCCCGTTGGGCGGGGAGACTCTTCATGGTATCGATCGTGCGCGTGGGGATCGTTTATGAGAGGAAGCCCCGCTTTGCTCACCCTTGTGGGCTGCGAGAGACTTCGAGGCCATGCCCGAGGAGCTCAGCGTCGTTTAGCCCGTGGTCATTTGCTCGGCGTGACCTCTTGTGTTGGATATGGATCGATCACTTTGGGAGAGATGGATGGCACGGCATGCAGCATCGAGATCCATGGTGGGTTCCTTGCCTTTGGAGGATTGAGACTAGGAGGATCTTGCGGGGAAGGGTCTACGTTGTCGGAGTTCCCGGGTTTGTCTTGGTCCTCCTTCTATATTCCGTCGCTTGTTTCCCGACGGTTTGGGATGAAGCGAGGAGCCTTTGTTGAGGCAGGATGACCTTGCTCTTTGCGAGGTAGTTCCTCTTTGTATGGCGGCTCAGTGCCTTCTTGTATTTTACGAGGTAGTATGGAAGTATTCCGCTTTCCCTCTGTGGTACTCCTTAGACGTCGGGAGCGTCGTATTGGCGACTCAGTGTACCTGGCCCGTATGAGCGGCGTGTTGGGCGATCCCAAGTGGTCTTGGAAAAGCGGCGTGTAGCGATTACCGGGACCGGTTGCCGTAGTAGCTATTGCCTTAGGAGTGCAGCTTCAGTCGACCCTTTGGATGTGACGGGAGACACTTTGTTTGACTACGAGACTAGAGTTGGCCTGCGACTAGGGGGAGAGGTCCTCTTTGCGGACTCGCGGGGAGGAGATCAGCCGAAGCACGGGAATGAAGCCTGAGCTACTTTGGATTGTTTGACTCTACGGGGAGGACCCACGATCTCGGGCGAGAGACGCGAGAGTTGGTTCACGTGGAGCGAAAGAAGACTCGCCGGGGACGAGGGAAGAAAGGAAAGAATGGCGAGGGGACAAGCGCGAGACGGCGCGGAATGACCTCCTAGGTATCCATTCATTGCATTGCAAACACATTATTAGTTAAATGTATTAAGTTTGTCTTTTAGCATGTTGTGAACTTGAGAGTAGACCGTGCTTGAACTCATCAAGAAATGTTGTAACCGTTAGTGATTTGTGATTTACTTTTAAAGCTTTGTCGAGACGCAAGATCTCTTGTTTGCCTTTGTTTCTTTTGTGCACTTTGTCGGCGTCCATCTTTGGACTTTTACATTGCGTTTGCGGGTTGGAAGACGATGCAGGCCATGGCAGCAATCCCCTTTCTTAGGCTTTGTGCTTGGTGAGAGGTTGAATGCTCCCTTGATAAGTCGTTTTGGACGGTGCTTTCTCGTAGCTTCCTTGCCTCTTGTTGGTGTCGGGCTCTTGACCTCTTTTCGCGGCTTACGCTTGAGCTTCTTTTTATTTATTGTTTTTTTTTTTTTTGTGAGCCCTTGCTCGAGCTCTCTTCTTTTTTTTTTGTGAGCCCTTGCCGAGCTCTCTTTTTTTTTTTGAAGCGCGTGAGGCGAAGACAAGCCCCACGGCTTGGAAGCGGACATCGAGTCGGTCGTTTGATCTTTGAGTGACCCTCGGATGTCCTTTGATGTTGCCGTCGTCGTTTGACTTGGTCAAGGTGGCTGTTGGGCGTGTTCTTGAAAAGTGCGTAGCTTGATGGAGGTCTTGATTGACATTCAAACTCTTGACTTTTTGTGTATTTTTAAATAGGACCAATTAAGGTTGCCCTACGTTCCCCAGGACTAGAGGGCTCGGAGTGCACGTAGTTCGACACTACGTAGGTGCCAAGAGATGCCTGGTTGTTCTTCTTTAGGCGAAATATCTGCGGAGTTTGCTTCCATTATTTGGATTCATGAAGGGATTGCCGTCTAGGTACGTCGGCTTCATGGCGCCTCCGGAGAAGATCTTTTGAACCACGAAAGGGCCGATCCATGTGGGTTCCCATTTTCCCGGTGGGTTGGTTCGAGTGGGAGGCTTTTCTTTGAGTACAAGGTCGCCTTCCACGATGTCTCGGGATTTGACTTTCTTGTCGAAAGCTCTAGCCATCCTGCTTTGATAGGCTCGGACGTGTTCCATGGCCTTTAGTCGTCGCTCGTCTAGCGAGCCAATTCGTCATGTCGGCTTGGGCCATTCGGCTTCGTTGATGTCATTTTCCGGCGGTACTCGGAGTGAGGGAATTTCCGGCTCGATGGGAAGGGCCTTCCATCCCGTATGTCGGGGCAAATGGGGTTTCTCCCGTGGGCTACATTCGGCGATGTGCGGTAGCCCCAAAGTGCAAGGTGCGGCTTCTCGGGCCAATCTCGTCCTCGGGTGGTCATTTTCGAGATGATCCGTTCGAGGTTTTGTTTCTTTGCTTCCACGGCGCCGTTTGTTTGTGGCCGGTAGGGAGAAGATTTGTGGCGTGTGATCTTGAATTCGGCGGCGATGCTGTCGAATTCCCGCTTCGAAGTGTGAGCCGTTATGCGATATGACCTCATTTGGGATGCCGTATCGGCGAGATGATGTTTTCCTTGAGGAAATGCGCGACCTTCTTGGAGGTGAGTACCTTGTAGGACTTGGCTTCGACCCATTTGGTGAAGTAGTCGATGGCTACTAAGATGAACTTCGTGGCCGTTCTTTGCTGGCGGAGCGATTTTCCCGATGACGTCAATTCCCAGTGGCAAAGGGCCAAGGTGTAGTCATGCGGTAGAGATCGTGGGGCGCGAGATGATTGAGGTTGGAGAACCGTTGGCACTTGTCGCGGCTTCGGACAAAGTGGATGCAATGCGCACTCCGTGGAGATCCCGGTAGTAGCCCCATCGAGAATGATTTGCATCGGGGCTGCGGCGTTCGTAGTGGGGACCGCAAGCCCCATTGTGGACTTCGTTCAGTGAACTTGCATGCTTCTTCTTGGTTGATGCGGCGTAGGAGTGGCCCGTAGTAGCGTTTCTTGTATAGCATGTCCCCGAGGATGACGAAGTGAGAGGCGAGGCGTTTTAGGGCCATGATGCTCTTGGTTTTGACCCCTTACTGTGTGTGGGTCTTCCTTGTTCATGAAGGTGGTTTCCCGCTCTTGAGGTATTGGAAAATGCGGTGTGTCTTTGGAAATGGCGTCGGGACTTGCGTCTCTTTGGCTCTTCGGCAATCTTGCAAATCATTGTGATTAAAACCTTCTCGGCGGCTTGGGCCCGGTTTTCTCTCGTTTGACAACATGCTTAAATGTTTGCTTGATGCATTTATTTAATTAATGTGTTTGCCTTTTGTATCAAGATGAATTGTTATTAACTTGTTTTGATTAGTTAATATCATCATTTGTTAAAGATGCAATGAGAATGATACTCGGGAAAGATCGAAGCATTCATTAAGAGCATACGGGGAATACATTATTGGCAATGAGTTCGTAATCTTCGGCGTGAGGCCATCGGATGGCTCGGGAGACTCAAATTCAAAGATAATGGATTCGGGATGAGTTTTGACACTAGACTCTAGGACTCGAGGGTCGAGACCAAGTTGTTCGATCATGTCCTTTTCTTTGTGGAGTCGGAGAAGGTGGCCCGGTTATTGAGTGGCAATGAGCTTGATAGGAGATGGGGCTTGAAGGGCTTTATGTCACCGTTCCCGATCATTGCTATCACGAGTTATCGAAACAAAATCGATTAGATACGGCATCTCGATTTCTTCTTTGAAGAAGAGGAGTGGAGAGCGGTGGCTCGTCCCGAGCATCGTCTGCGAGAGTCTTTTGCTTTTGTCTTGGGCATTACTAGCTCGAATGCGGACTCGTCCCGCTTGTTGAAGGCATGAGTGTTGACGAGAGAGTTTTGAATTCTTCCGCCAAAGAGAGTTTTCCGAACCAAAATTCATTGTGAATAGTGGTGGATGTGGATCCCGGCGGAGGCGGTGTGTCGAGAAATGCTCTTCGGATGGGATTTGGCTTGAGGCCTCTGAATCTTGCCGAGGTTATGCTTTGGAGCTTGTCCATGGTTGTCGGCCGGCTTTGTTTGGCGGCGGTGCTTCTGTTCCATTTCCCCCTGGATCTTAACTTCCAAGATTCTTAGGCCTTCTTTGTGAAGTACTTGGTCATGTCGAAGGCGCGCCAGGACGAAGATCGGAGATTGCGTGCAAGCCTCTTTTTGTTATACGTGGAGCGTTTTCGTGCGGCTCGCTTGTCCTCCGCAATGTGTTCGGGAGTAGGGGAGTATCCCGGGCGCGTGCGGGGTATTACTGTTCTTTGATATTGATGATCTGTTGAGTGCCACGATGGCGTTTTCCCAAACCGAGCCCAGGGATGTAGTTCATGTGCTTCATCATTTTCATCGGGGGAGGATCTTGTCCCAAATCAAAGGCGAGTCTATGTGGCATACTTGGGCCTTTGGGATTTCGATGGTGAATCCTGTTAGCATCATGCCATCATCGTCGGGTTTGATCTCTAAGGCCCAGGGACGCCGTTTGTTTCGGTCCTTTCGTTGACTACGCTATCACCGTAGATGATGGTTAAGATCTGTTCCTTGGACGAACTTTACGCAGCGATGGAGAGTGGATGCCACCCATTGATGCGGAATTGTAGCGAGGGCGTCCCAAAATGGCGGTGAATGTGATCGGGATGTCGATGACTTGGAAAATCGTCGGGACCATTTGTTTTCCAAACCACGGAGTTCGAGGAGGCTATTCCCAGGCTGGGCGGGATGTTGAGTCGTATGCCTTGATTGCACTGAGTCGAGGGCTTTAGATCGGTTGCTTTGATCCACCTAGCAAATCCATCATTTTGGCGGGAAGGACGTTCGTGGATGATCCCCATCTACCAAGACCCGAGGGAGACGGCGCTCGTCTAGTTGAGCTGTTATGTAGAGAGGCTCGTTGTGGTCGGCCCCAAATTTTGGAAGGTCGAGCTCTGTGAAAGTGATGATATTCTTTGTAATTGACGTTGCCAATCATCCGAGGCTTGCTTCATCGAGGTGTCATTTGTGATGGGAACCATAGTGCAGGCCGAGCTTTCTTCCAACTTGAGCTTGTGCGGGTAAGATGAAGTGAGTAGGGACCGAGTGAGATGTTAACTGAGTGCGCTTGGTTTGTGTCAAGACGGGATCTTCAACCTTTGGGTCCAAGATTTCGGCTTCTTTGGCGTAGGGCCCCTTTTCAATTCGTGGCTCGGGTATGGCTGGCCTTTTATTACGTCCATGGAGGATTCTTTGGGATTTGGCCGGAACGTGTCGAACATTCACCTCTGGACTTATGGTTTTGCTTGTCTCTCCCGTTTACGTAGTGGGAGGAGCCTATTAGCGTAAGGCGGTGCGCATTTCAGATTCGTTCGGCTGTCATGGCTTTTCTTGAAGCATCAATAGTGGCTTTGAGATCTTCCCAAGACGGGGTTGGATTATCCGGACCTTCGGGCCTTCGGTGGCGGTGCGGCTCGTCCCAGTGATCATGGAGCGAGCATTGCCGTGGCCTTGTGCGGAAGCTAGGGAGATTTCTTTGGAGTAGATGACGTAGTAGTCAAACTTTCTGAGGGTTCTCCAAGGGTTCCATTTGTGGGATCACCGGATTCGTACCTCTTTTTCGGTTTTGTTGAGAAGATAGCTTCTTCTTTATTCGAGACGGCCTCATTCATTTGCATCACAGAATTCCATTTCCAGGGCAAGCCACTGTCGCGGACGTCCCACCGAGATGTGTTCGTTGTTCGGCGGTGAGTAAGGACCTCGGGAGGCTGGATGGGCGAGGCTTTCCTACGGAAGGTCTTGTGGCCTTACGTCATAGCGCATGGCTCGTATGAGGGTAACGGGTTGACTTACGGGAGACAATGAGAGATGTTAGAAATTTGTAGGAGCTTGATTATGACTTAGGAAGCCCGGGTAGTTGGGTGGCTAAGGTTAGAAGTGGTGCATGGCACCTTGATCCAGAGCTTGTTGCTCACCTTGACGTTTCTCAATAGCCATGAGGACTGCCAAACTTCTTCCAATGTTGGGAAATTTCTTGGGGGTAAGGTCCCGTTCTCATCGTTGTTATCCGGTGACTTGGCCATGGGGAATTGACGGTGTCTGAGTGACGAGTGGGAAGGAGGTAGGACCTTCTTTGTTTTGACAGGGAGACGGGTTCCGGGTACTCTCGACCACTCTCTACGTGTATTGGAGGGGTGACGGGCAAGGTTTAGACACGGGAATGGCCTAGCACGGGATAAAAGGGAGAAAGCTCACGTGGCGTGCGGTTTCCGTTTCTTTTATTTTCGATTTTTTTGTTGTTTTAATTTACTTAAAACATGTTTTCTCAGAGTCCTAGGTAGGTTGGAAAAGATTGCTCTTCTTTTCGCAACTATGCTAGATCTGGGTCGATGGAGACCATACGTGCGGCTATAAGCCCCTCGTTTTGCACACGTATTTCGACATCCCGGGGTGGGACGGCCCGGGCGAGGGTCCTATAGTGCAAGCGGTTTCCACCGGCCTAAAAGAAAAATCGAACCTAAGGGACCAGGAGCTGTCATGTTCGTTTTGATGCGTTAGCCATGTGAATAGTGAACCGACAGGCGGCTTAGTCAAGATCGGGTCAAGAGTTCGGCATGACCTCTCTTTACCTTGCTTGCGCAAGGGATGCAGCGACGTTAGGCGTTGGCTGGTCATATCGTCATGGGCGACGTATCAAGCGTGATGACATGGTGTCATGCGAGCATGGATGTATATCGGGACGGAACATCGTAAATGCAGGTGTAGCCGGAAATCAAGATCGAGGTCAAGATTTTAGCATGACCTTTCATCGCTTTGCTTGCGAGGATCTTGAGTTAGAGCCTTGACTCGAAAAATGGCCGGCATGGTATATGTATCCAGTGTATGACACGGGTGAGTAAAAACCAGCAGAGTGCGGACGGAGTGTGACTCGAAGACTCAAACGTGCGGGGTTGACGCTTGGCTAGGATGGGATGTTTGGAATGATCCGTGCGCGTCCAAGAGGCCTAGGAAGACCTAACGGACTGCAAGCGAGACCACTCCGGGTTGAGGGTTGTAGTGTGCGGTGTATCCGAGCGGCGGTGCGCGTAGCGTGCGGTGTAGCAGGCGGCGGTGTGAGTAGAGTGCGGTGTAACCGAGCGCGGTGCGCGTAGTGTGCGGTCTCTAAAATTCTTTTTACGAGTAAAACGAAGTTTTGAAGAATTTTAAATGTATGCGCGAGATGTATATTGATGCTTTTTTTTTTTGTATTTTTTTTTGTAAAATAAAAAGTAAAGCACGTCTTAGCGCCTGTAACAGGTTAAAGAAAGGGGTAAAATGAAAGTTTGACCCTCATCATCATTTAAAAATCTTTTGTTTTGTTTAAAAGTTTTTAAAACAAAATGTCCCCAGCCAGTCGCCAAGCCCAGAAATAGCCCGGATCCAGAGGCGCGCGTTCGCGCCGGCATCGGCATTACATCCCGCCTGCGCGGTTCGTTTTCGTTTCGTTGGAGGTGTCTCGCCGTTTGTTTTCGCATTTGTAGAGTCGCCACGCCGTTTTATTAAGCCCAAAACATTGAAAAAGGGCATCGGTTTAAAGATAATTTTAAAGCTGTTTTTGTGTGATGAGATTTTGAGTTCGGAGGTCGAGATGACTCCTCGGGAAGAGAATATTAGAATATTAGAGCTCACCGTCGCCTCGTAAACGAGTCTTTCGGATACCTAATATCCTTTAAATGTTGTGTGTGTGTGTGTGTGCTTTTAAAAATGCATCTTTGTATCGGATGTCTACATTGTATGCTATGTATGGAAATGTATTGAAATAGTAATGGAAGGAAGCCTTACCAATGTTGGTTCGTGTCATCTTCCATTTGAGGAATAGTGTTTGAGGTCGGAGTAGCGTTCGGTATGGATCGGGATTGCTTCGGGAGGGACCGGTTGTACGCGGACGAGTTTCGGCGTGAGTTGAGGTTGCGAGGCTGCGTTCGGGCGGAGGTTCGGCGTGTGTGGGGATCGTCGGGATCACTCGGGCGAGAGGTTCGGCGTGCGTTGTGGTGGCGAGTCACTCGGGCGGAGTTTCGGCGTGGTTTGGGATCGCCGGTTTGACTCGGAAAGAGCGGGACAGGTGGAAAGACCGACGAGGCCTCGGAGTACCACGAGGGGCCTCGAGTACCTCGAGAGTGCCTCGGGGCAGCGCGGGAGCGTCTCGGGAGCGCTCGGGGAGGCTTCGGAGCACCACGAGGGGGCTCGGAAGGCCTCGGAAGGATCCGAAAGGGGCGGGAATGCCTCGGAAGGACTTAGAGGGAAGCGGAAGGCTAGGGAGGAAGAGAGAAGTGGGAGGTGTGTGAAAATGAGGAGGGGGAGCCCTCTATTTATAGTGCCGGATTAGGTGCAAAGAGGTCAGATACGGACCTCACAGTAATCCGATTTTTGGTTTTCCTCGATTTGAGGGAATGCGTGATGATGGAGGAATATTTGCAATTATGGTGTCCCACGAGCAATAAGGTCCGTACGGACCATCTTGCATGCAAAGAGGTCCGTACGGACCAACTAAGCATGTGGGTAATCATTTTCTTAGGGATTTGAGGGAATATTGTGGACTTTAAGGAGATTCGGTAATTATGACAACAAAGAGGTCCGTACGGACCAATATTGCTTTCAATTTCTGAAAATTCCCGAAAGGTCCTTTTGTCCCTTTTATCCCAGGAAGGCTCCTCCCTTGGTTTGGTTGGGGGTTTAGAGAGGGTTTTGAGTGAGAGGGGTCGTCGAGGCTGTGTTGATGAGTGCGCGGTGTTTCCGTGTGTTTGAAAGGGTGTGATCCAGTTGGGGTACTTACAACATTGTTGTGCACGAAATTGAACAAGCTGCGTCAAAGCGTAGGCTACCTCCCCTTGAGAGGCACCTAAACCGGTATCTGGGGACAGAATCCGTCAAGTGCCGAAGCTTCGGGAATACATCCCACGTCAATGAGTTGAGGGAAGACATATGGCCACATGCTACGAGGAATCCTCCTCTAACTATGGCTCAACTCGGGCGGCTGTTCGAAGGGACCAAACGATGTCGGCGTTCTAACCCGATCGGGTCAAATCCATGCATTACCACCTAAGGCCACCAAAAAGCTGCGGAGCCGGAAGCTGCAACCCGTCGGCCGAAGACGCAAAGTTCCTTGAAGAGGACCCGATCCTCACTCGGCTCAAAGCGGACTCGGGCGAACATTTCCCTTTGGTCTCTGCTCACCTCTTCGTATCCTCACAAGCTCGAAGCTAGAGGAAAGCCTGGCCCGTACCATGGTCCCGTGGGCTGACCCAGATGAAGTCATTCGAGATGATCGGCAACATCCACTATGGCAACATTATCACCTTCACGAGATTTGGACCTTCCAAAATTTGGGGCTGATCACAAATGAGCCGCTCTACATCACAGTCAGTGGACGACGTCGCCTTCCCCGCGTGTTGGTAGACGGAGGTTACGGAATGAATGTCTTGCCCGCCAAGATGATGGACTGCTTGACATCAAGCCCATGAGATCTTAAGCCTTGATCCACCTTTGTCAAGGCCTATGACTCTACTTCCGTCTTGTTCTCGGGGTTGCTACTCTTAACATGCGGTTCGCGCAAGCGGATGATCCCCAGAATTCCAAGTATTGGACATTCCAATCACTTTCACGGCCATCTGGGGCGTCCACTGGCTGCATCAAATCAATGGCGTGGCATCCACCCTTCATCAATGCCTCAAGTTCATGCAAGGCAACGAGCTAACCACAGTCTACGGCGACGGCGTCACCATAGGGGACCGGCACAGCGACATTCCGGTATTAGAAATCAAGCATAATGACGACATGGCATTAAGCTTGGATTCACTCACGGAGACCTCCAAGAGCCAAATATGCACCGTGGACCTTCCACTATCTCACGACCAGATTCCTCCTGCCATGAGGATGATGAAACTCATGAACTTCATCCCGGGGCCGGGGCTCGGCAAAAGGCTGCAAGGCCGACACCAAGTTATTGAAGTCAAGGACCACACCACGGTCCGGGGCTTGGCTACGTGCCAACACGGCGATATCAAGGAAGGCAAAAAGGCTCGCCCGCACAGCGACGGCCCGTAAAGGGAACCTCAGACGGCACACCCAACCTCCGGCCTTACGGCTTTGACCTCGCTCATTACTTCACGAGGGAACCGACGGGCGAGGGGCCGACAAGGGAACCGACGAAGCGGGGACCGAGCTGGCCAAACGGCCGAAGCGAGGGGACCGACGGTGGAGCTGATGAAGATGAGAAAGAAGCGAGGATAGTCGGCAGAGACTACGGGAAGAATGGAACGGCTAGCACGGGACCTCAAGCGTTTCGAGAGGACTCAAAGCTAATCCGATAAGGGAGCGTTCCTCGACATCACGGCTCTACTGGACCAAGCTGCCACCACGGTCCGGCCACGAGCACACATTGAGGAATCCCGGACTTGGAGGAGCAACTCGGGGTACTCTCCATGGGAAACAAATTGTTCGGATCGGCCACAGAGGCCACGTTCGAGACGGTAACTCCAAAGCGAAGGAACCGGGAATTCATAGAAGACGCTCTCGGTGGACCCGGCTCTACGAGTCTTTTTGAAGAAGTCATGGAGGTGCCAAACCTTGATTGACACAGGCTCAGACAACGGCATGATCGCCATGATTGGGACGGCGAAGCCAAGCCTCTCGATCCACCGAACCCTCATCAAGCATCCAGCAATGCCGCTGAAGAATTGGGTAACTTTCACCGGACCGAGGGCAAGCCGAGCGGAAGCGGAAGACAAGGCTGGGCCCGCACCCACATCTCCCTAAACCCGGTCTCAAACCCTGAGTCGGTCCTTGTCGAGTCCGGTCCTGCGAGTCATCCAGCGGCCTTACGCCGGAGGACTATGATAATGTAGCCAATCATGTATTCCACTTTCTTGTTTAATGAAAAGTCGACCTTTCGGAGTATCCTCTCATTGCCACTTTAACAAGCGATAAGTTAACAAACAACTTAAAAGACGTTAATAATTCAATTGATAAAGAAGCGAGACACATTAAACGAACAATACATTAAGGAAGTTCTCGAGCGTGTAGTTGACCGAGAGGACAATAGGGCCCAGGCTTGCCGAAGAGGTTATGACCAAAGTGAACACAGGGTCGGTGCAAGAGCCTAAAGAGACACAAGTGGGCGGTTTCTTCGCCGATGCGAAAAAGAAGCCACTGATAAGCCTCCTCAGGGAGTATGTTGACGTGTTCGCTGGTCATATCGGGACATGCCGGGACTCGATCCCTCGATCGTGGAGCACGAGAATTCCCTGGATCCCGAATCGAGCACATCAAGCGAAGTTGCGCAAGATCAAGCGAGTGGTCCTTGCAAGTAAAAGAAGAGATTGAGAAAATGCTCGAGTTGGTTTCATCGAGTGATTGAGTACCCGACTTGGCTCTCGACATCGTGACGGTCACCAAGGCCAACGGAAAGGTCGAATCTTTGTGTGGATTTCAGGGATCTCAACAAGGCCAGCCCTAAAGATGATTTCCCAGCTGCCTAACATCGACATCTTTGGTCGACACCACGGCAAATTTTGAAGTAAAGTCCTTCGTGGACGGGTTATTGGATACAACCGGATCAAAATGTCCAGGAGGATCAAGCCAAGGCGCCTTCACCACTCCATGGGGGACATCTTGTTACACGGTCATGCCGTTCGGTCAGAACGGCCAGGGCTACTTACCGGCGAGCTGCAGCGGCCCTCTTCCATGACATGATTCACAAAGAAATCGAAGTATATGTCGACGACATGATCATCCGCTCCGAGGATCGGACATGCGGCACATGAAAGATCTGAGAAAGTTCTTCAACGAGACTCGAAAAGCACTCCATGAGGCTAAACCCGGCAAAGTGCACCTTCGGCGTCAAGCGCGGCAAGGTGCTTGGGGTACATGGTTACGAAAGAGGTATCGAAGCCGATCCCAAGAAAATCAAGGCCATCATCGACATGAAGCCTCCTCAAACCACGACGAAGTGAAGAGCTTCATGGGAAGACTTGATACATCGGTCGCTTCATCAACCAGTTGACATCTCTCTGCGAGCCCATGTTCAAGCGATGAAAAAGAATGCCGAGCATCAAATGGGACTCAGAGTGCCAAACGGCTTTTGAGAAGATCAAGACCTACTTGGTGAATCCCCCAGTGCAGTGCCCGCCACATGAAGACAAGCCACTACTCCTGTATCGACGATGAGACACGTCAATCGGAGCAATGCTTTGGCACAAGAACGAGAAAGATTCCAAGGTTGAGCATGCAATCTACTTCGTAGCCAGGAAGCTTCAAGGAAGTGAACTCGGCTACTCGGCATCGGAGAAAACTTGTACCGCCTTGGTATGGGTAGTCGGGAAAGCGAAACACTACATGCGGTCGCATTCGGTGCTCTGGTCTCCAAAGTGGACCCCGTCAGATATCTCTTTGACAAGCCATCCTGTCAATGCGGCTAGCCAAGTGGTCATTCTTCTGGCTGAGTTCGACATCAAGTACATGGTCGAGAAAATCAACAAAGGGTAGAGTCATGGCGAGATCGGTGGCCGACTTCCCGGCAGTGAACCTAAGGGTCACGATCCGCAATTTCCGGACGACGGAATCTTCTCACTCGGCAGCGCAAACCGCGCAACTCTTCTTCGATGGGGCAGCCAACAAGAAGGGAATGGTATTGGAATGCTCCTTGTCGATCCCGAGGACGAGCATACTCCCATAGCCATCAAGGCGAATTTCGAAGCAACCAACAATGCGGCGAGAATACGAAGCTTTGTGCGGCGGGTTTGGAAGCCGCCCTCGGCGCAACATCTCGAGCTGGATGTATATGGAGACTCGGCATTGATCATCAATCAAGTGTCCAACAAATGGAAGACGGTAGATTACGGCCTTGAAGTACCATACGTACATGGAGGAGCTCATTGCTCGGTTCAAGGACATCTCTTTTCATTATTTGCCAAGAGAGACGGGAACCGTTTCGCGGACGCCACAGCAACCCTCGCCTCTCTTGTCGAAATTCCCGATGGGAAAGCGGTAAAACCCCTCGGAATAGGCGGACGGGAAACACCCGCCTATTCTTTGTGAGATCGAAAAAGAAAAAGAAACGATCGACGAACCACAGTACAATCAGATTTACCGGTACCTCCAAAGCGGAGAAGCTTCCTTCACAAATGAAGATGGAAAATACGAAAGAAGGGATCAAAGCCAAAAACATGATGGCATTAAAACGCTGGCATCCCATTTCGTCATTTTGGGGGTATGTTGTACAAGAAACGCCACCAAGGGCCACTCCTTCGGTGTGTAAACAAAGAAAAAGCCGGCGAGCTAATGAGCAGAAGTTCACAACGGAACTGCGGTCCGCACATGAACGCCGAGCATTGACACGAGATCATTCTCCGTATGGGATACTATTGGATATCAATGGAAACAGGCGCATCCGGTTCGTCGAAGGCTGCGACAAATGTCAACGGTTCTCCAACCTCAATCACATCCCTCCTCACGAGCTCTCTTGCATGACTACGCCATGGCCTTTCGCCACATGGGGAATCGACGTCATCGGCAAGATCACTCCACCGGGGAGCAATGGTCACGAGTTCATTCTAGTCGCGATCGACTACTTCACCAAATGGGTAGAAGCCGAGATCGTACAAGGTGCGAATTCTAAGAAGGTGGCCGAGTTCATCAGAGAACATCATGTGCCGATACGGAGTGCCCAACGAGATCATATCCGACAATGGGACTCACTTCGAAGGAGATTGTGACCAGCTGGCGGCCGAATTCGAGTCACACGTCACAAGTCTTCTCCTTACGGACCACAAACCAATGGTGCGGTAGAGGCGGCCAACAAGACTCTCGCCATGATAATCGAGAAAGATGACCACCGAGAGGTCGGGAGGCGCCCGAAAAGCTACATCTAGCCCTGCAGGGATACCGAACATCGGTCGGAACCGCCACGGGAGACTCCGTTCGCGCTTACCTACGGAATGGAAGCGATGTTGCCCGTGGAATTGGAAATTCCATCCCTCAGGAGTCCTCTTGGAAAACGGGATCAATGAAGTCGAATGGCTACGGGAGCCGTCACGACGAACTTGCTCTACTCGACGGCGCAGATTGAAAGCCATGGAACATACTCGAGCCTACCAAGCGAGAATGGCACGAGCATTCGACAAGAAAGTCAAGATACGAGACATCGAGAGAAGGCGACTTGGTGCTAAAGGAAAAGCCTCCTACGCGGACCAATCCCCTCGGAAAGTGGGAGCCTACTGGATAGGACCGTTCGTGGTACAAAGAATCTTCTCGGAGGAGCCATGAAGCTAGCGAGACTTGGACGGAAACCCTTTCGTTAACCCCGTGAACGGAAGCAAGCTCATGAGATACTTCGTTTGAGGAAGAGCACGAGTCAACTCACCTTCCCCATACACCGTCCCCTCGGTAAAATTAAAGTGCTAAAGAGTAATACCCATTTGGATACATTCCCGCTAATGATCCGGGTAAAAAACGAGTCGCACTTCTTTTGTCTTTGTTTTTCTCAAATTCACCTAAAGTGTCGAACTACGGTGACTGAGCCCCTTAGTCCAATTGTAAAAGGGAACGTGGCGGCCATCATTGGTTCGGTCTAAAAAACAAAAAAAATACAATAAGCATCAATTGCTTGTGTTTCGAAAAACTCTTTTCATTTAACCTACAAATTCATAACGGTTAAAACATTCTTTGATGAGTTCAAGCACGGTCAACTCTTGACTCGCTACACGCTAGCAAAACTACAATAAAACATTAATCAATTAATGTGTACGCAATGACAATGGGTGGATACTACGGGACGGCAAGGTCAACCTAGTTTCCGTACTAGGTCCTTCATCCTTCTTCCCCTTCCCTTTTCCCCGTGAGTGTTCTTCACCTTCGCGGGAAATATTCCGGTAGGCCTTCTACAGCTCGGGGACTCTTCCAGACGCCTCCGTCAAGCACAGTGGTATCCAGCGCGACCCTTTCTCTAGCTCTGTCTCGAGCCGCCTCGCTTGAGCCATCATAACGGTGCTTTGATTGGCCTCCCGATCGGCATTTGTCTCATAATCAGCCATGGCATCGCCGATACGATTCCCGGGGTTAGCCACTTGCTTCGGCCCTCCTCGAGGTCGAGCTGTCCGGGTGATCGGCACCCAACGGCTCACTCCGTCTCCACAAGATAGCCATACGTGTCTCCCCTATACACTCTTCGTACCGGTTCGAATCTGCGTCGACGAACGGTGCCCTCTCTCGGTGAAAGAGAACCACGGCGGGGAAAGGACGTGTATTGCCACCACTTAGGGTGATCGGCAATAGCGTCGAAGGATCTTCCATCCGCGAGATCCCACCTCAAAGGTAGCGGCATAACTCGGATCGATCGGTGGCACTGCTCCGGCCCGTCTTGTCGCGAGAACCAATGATGGAATATAGAAAGACGTCAGAGACGGCCCGGCACTCGACAGCAACGGACCCTCTGAGCGGTCGAGCAAGTCTGCAATTTCCAATGGGGAACCCACCATCGCAAGTGATGCGTGCAAAGTGCGGCCATCGAGCTCCGGCTCGGCTTTGATCGCCCCTATCACCGGAAGGACGTCGAGAGAAAGGACCAAGCGTCACGGGACATTGGCACCTCGGGCATCATCTGCGGTCTCTCCCTTAACCACATGGTAAGCATAGCGGGACTCCCTCCCCGCATGTATCGGCTACCGGTCGCCATCCGACCTATGCCCGGGAACGTCTCGCCCAAGACCGGCGGCACGATGTCTCCCCCGCTCGGCCTTTGCCTCACCGAGGTCCGGTACCTGTGATGGCACACACCCGAGACGTGAATGTGAACGAGTAGCAATCGCGCCTGAGCAAACGCGTCCCACGAAAAGACGCTCCCCTCGGCTCAGGCAAATCTTTCGGGCGGTCCCGAAATGTCAACATAATCGGTATCTGTATCGGCATCCCGTATGCTTCTCCGGCCGAGATACCAAACAAAGACACTAGCTTCTCAACGGTGGCCATGCCACCGGCATACGGAAGAACTAGGCTGTTCCGTCTCGGGTCCTCCCGAATGGCCGGAAATCTTCAAACGTAGGAGTGACTTCGTTGTACAAAAATTTGTACACATTCCTCCGTACGTCCCGAAGCAGAGACGCGGCTCTCAAAGATCCCAATCGGCATGAGCTCCTTCAAAGCCCAAACAGATTTAATCCGTAACATCCTTCGAAAAACCCTTTGTTACGCCTCGTGTGGTTCCGTACCCACGGCGAAAGTTGTCCAAATATCGCTCTTGCATCAAGACGGTAACTTGGGAAAGGGAGCCATAAAGAATGAAGGAAACCTTGAAAGTTTGAGAGAATTCAGCCAGAATGATCAAAAACAATGCGCAGTTCTTACAAATTGCAAAGCGGAAACTGCAATTTAAAGAATCTGGAAATTCACTTCTAGTCCGTGGGACTCCTCTGCCGATTGACTTGGTCAACTCTGCGGCCATTTGCCCCTAAATTGGAAACATTTCCAAACAACTCCTGTTCATCCTTATGAAACTGCGTGCTGCCCACTGGTTTCATTCAACCAATATCAGGATCCCTTCCGCCACGGGCTCGTGCAACAGTGCAAATAATTAATAATCAGTGCATATAGGCTTAAATTTTGACCTGTTCAATTTGTAATGCATTTCTCATTTTATTTATTTTTGATTAACCTACTTCCTTATTTGCCGAAAATAACGAAGGTGATCACGAGAATAAATGTGCGAAATACGGAGTTCCGCCCCACGGGCGCCTTTTTGAATACGGTTCAAATCAAATTTGTTCACGACAAATACATGCATTTTGTCTAAACAAAGCGGTAAAAAAAAAAAAAAGAAAAGAGGACTACTCAGGAGTCTGCTCGTCATCCAGAGCACTCGACGTCTTGCTCATGCCGGCCGGATCCGTCGCAAACAAGAACTCGCCAAACTCCTCCAAGCGGGAATACGCGAAAGGCCTCCTCGGCGTACGCGAACTCGAAGACTCTCCCCTCTCGCGCCCAGAGTGCGCGGAAGAAGGAGCTCCCAAATCCAGCCGTTCCGCTCGCGAGCGGCCGAATCCTGTGCAAAGTCCTCCCCGCCGAGTGTGGGAGCGGGCGAACCTCTCGGCCTAGACGGCCCCCGCTCACGGACATCCACGCTCCTCAGGGAGGCGCACCGCATGAACTCCACGAGTCTCCTAGCGTAGGCGGACCACCCGTCCACCGGCCTCGTGGCCTCGTTGTACGTACGGCCGGACCACTGCGAACCGGGAAGGTCGTCAAAAGACAAGCGAAAGTACGGATGCAACATTTGCGAGAATGCTACTATCAAATGCGGAAAATCAAAAGATGCTCACCGAAGCATTGGGGTCAGCCACTGTATCGTGGTCTCGGCTCATCGGGAGGCGGGATCACAAGTCGCTGCGCGAACCGTCCGGCCCTCGTACGCCGGCCTAGCGCGTGGGATCGGGAGATCTCGGGGACGTCCACGGAACCTCGCCCTCCTATCTTTGTGTGGGCTCCTCGGCCTCATCCTCAAGAAAGTATCATAGTCGGCCCCCGCTATGATGTACTCGGTATAGAACACGCCACTGTCTATACCTCTCCAACTCATCCATCGGCATCGACGAGAGGATCTTTTGCATGTACATAGGAGGATCCACCGGCACCAATGGAGTGGACCCGGGCCATGCGACGGGTCACCCGCTCCCCGGATACATAACGTCGCAATGAAGTCCCACCGGGAGCCTCCTCCGCCGCGTCATCTCGCTAGCGACCTGAACCACGCCATAGTGGAACCGACTCCACCGGAGTCAGCCGGATCCTCTCGGAGAACTCCCGGTTCGGTGCAGAGACACCTCCTCATATGACACTCGAGTGCCAACTCTCGACGAGACCGCCCTCTTCGCCTTCTTACGCCGAGCCGGCATGGCGGGGAACGAGGGTCGATACGCCTCCTTGATGTCCCAATCCTGTGGGTGAACACCTCATAGCACCGGACACACCAAGCAAATGGAAAGTTATGTCGGCTACAAAGCGAGATACATACGAGTACATAAAAGAGGCAAGGAAGAGAAAAAGACGTAAACTTACATCCAAGACGGGCGTGAAGCGGCTAAAGGAGTGCTCCTCTCCCCGTGAGAACTGTCCGGGGAATGGTAGAGCTCGGCCGGTCCGGCCTCCCCCACGCGAACCCCCTCACGGCATCCGGATCTGTCGGCGGCCGAGCGAGAGGAAGTGACGGGATGTGTCGAAGTCGGGAACAAAGTCGGCGACGGCGCAAACCAAAGGAACCCTCGAGCCGGGCGCTCCGCGGTCATCCTCGATGATCCATCCAAATAAGCGGCGACACCCGCCTCCGAGATGCCTCTCCATCGGCACTGTGCCGAATGCCTAAGCCCCTGGCATCGGTAATATCAAAACCCAGCCCCAGACAAGCGCTCAGGGGTATAACCGTCAACCCACACCAGCGTGTTGCCATAAGTCGGCAACCCAGTGATAGCGGCAAAATCCGTGGGAGTCACCGTCGCCTCCCCCCATCTGAAATGGAAAGTGTGGGTCGTATCCCACCAGTACTCGCTCAAAGCTACATACATGGACCTGGCCCTCGGCGTATCAGATATCGCAGCCCTTTGCAGCGATGAACCCGGCCAATCCCGAGTCAAGCACCGGTTGCCGCGGACTCCTCTCTCCCTCTCGAGCCACGTCCGGGATGATCTCCCACAATGCTCTCACTGCCTCAAAGGCACCCCGACTCTTCTGGTTGTGAGTATCAACCTCTCCTGTCCCCTGCAGGCAAACAAAATAGAAGCAACGTCAACAAATGCACGAACACATGTCAAGAGGATACAATGCAGATACGGTTCTCATTCATTTACTACATACATTTCCATCATTTCGAAAACTCCGTCGAATCCGGAACTTTCAAAATCATTTCGAAAACTCCGTCGAATCCGGAACTTTCAAAATCTTTCGAAAACTCCGTCGAATCCGGAACTTTCAAAATCTTTCGAAAACTCCGTCGAATCCGGAACTTTCAAAATCTTTCGAAAACTCCGTCGAATCCGGAACTTTCAAAACATTTCGAAAACTCCGTCGAATCCGGAACTTTCAAAACATTTCGAAAACTCCGTCGAAACCGGAACTTTCAAATTCTTTCGAACATTTCGAAAATTTACTCCGTCCCGAATTAAAGCTACTTTAATTTTGGAAAATGCATCTAGACATGGAATTTTGCAACCAAAATTTTTATGTCATCTACCCATGATGTCAATTGAACTACATCCTAGTCAATTTCGACAACGATTCATGGCAAATTCAAAAGCCCCAATTCAAGCACCAAAATCCCTAAGTAAATTCCTAAACAAATTTCTAACATTTAAAGAATGCACATTCTTAAAATTAATGGAATTTGTAGGAAGCTTACTTGTCTTTCGATCCCTCCCTTGGAGTTGTGTCTATCCCTAGCCGGGTAAAACTCCGCCGGATTCAATGGATGAACAATGGTTCGAATGGTCCGAACCAACCGCGTTCTTTCGTCATCGGTCCTTCCATGACGACCCATCGGTGCCCATTCACCTTCCATAGCGATTTTCCTTCACAAATTCGAGCAAACCTTGCAATTTGGGTTGGATTTTTTTCTCTCCTCTCTCTCTCTCTCTCTCGTCGGAAAATATGGGGAAAATGGTTTGGTTCCCGTCGGACTTGGAGCTGATTTGAATCTGGTCAAATTCAGTCCAAGTCCGGTCGGACTCCTGCTGCAATTTAAAAAGATTCCTTCCATTTTAGTCCCTCAATTTTTGGCAGTCCCCATTTTATCCCTTTTGGCCCCCAAAAGTGTAAAATTTCCCCTCAGTTAGACATTTCTAACATCCTATCCCCCGAGGATAAATTCCCAGTTAGTTTTCACTAACGTTCGTCTCCAGACGTTAAATTCAATCCCAGTTGACGTTTGACATTCAAACGCTCAATCATGTCTCCGGACATTCCAGTTACATTTCCGTCTCCAGACGTTAAATCCAATCCCAGTTGACGTTTGACAGTCAAACGCTCAATCATGTCTCCGGACATTCTAGTAACATTTCCGTCTCCAGACGTTAAATTCAATCCCAGTTGACATTTGACAGTCAAATGCTCAACCATGTCTCCGGACATTTCAGTTACATTTCCGTCTCCAGACGTTAAATTCAATCGATTGGCGTTTGACATTGGCGCTCAATCATGTCTCCGGACATTCCAGTTACATTTCCGTCTCCAGACGTTAAATTCAATCCCAGTTGACGTTTGACAGTCAAACGCTCAACCATGTCTCCGGACATTCCAGTTACATTTTCGTCTCCAGACGTTAAATTATATTCCCAGTTGACGTTTGACATTCAAACGCTCAACCATGTCTCCGGACATTTCAGTTACATTTCCGTCTCCAGACGTTAAATTCAATCCCAGTTGACGTTTGACATTCAAACGCTCAATCATGTCTCCGGACATTTCAGTTACATTTTCGTCTCCAGACGTTAAATTCAATCCCAGTTGACGTTTGACATTCAAACGCTCAATCATGTCTCCGGACATTTCAGTTACATTTTCGTCTCCAGACGTTAAATTATATTCCCAGTTGACGTTTGACATTCAAACGCTCAATCATGTCTCCGGACATTCCAGTTGCATTTCCGTCCCCCGACGTTAAAATGTCCCGTGGTTTTCACCATCGTTCACTTCCCCGGCCGCCAGTCGTAAGCCCGATCGTCCCATTTCAGCGGCAGCTGCAATAAGTCCGAAACCCAAGGCACGAACGCCTCACAACAATCCCTCTTCGGCCATCAAGGTAAGCCCGAATGCTCATCCCCAGCAGGATTCTAAAGAAGAAACGTCGATCCTTCCGAGTTGTTAATAACGCCAGTTTAACACAACCGTTCTCATCAGTACCGCCGTATCCCCAGCAGGATAAACCTGGCAGCAGCAATAAGCCCAGTACCCAAGGCACGAACGCCTTCATATCAGGATAAACGTATCCTCGCAACTCCGGTTTGAGGCGCCACACGCCCTCGTCAGCATCATCGACTCCGGTTTGAGGCGCCACACGCCCTCGTAAGCTCCAACAACTCCGGTTTGAGGCGCCACACGCCCTCGTAAGCTCCAACAACTCCGGTTTGAGGCGCCACACGCCCTCGTCAGCATCAGCAACTCCGGTTTGAGGCACCACACGCCCTCGAAGGTTTCAGGAATCCCAGGTTTAGACGCCTCCCAATAGTCTCGCTCAGGTCAAGGTCCTTTGAAGAAGCAATAAAGTGAAGCATTATTTCCAGCCATTCATCTCTCATAAGTTTCTCTTACTCTATTTCTATTATTATTGCTTATCTATCTTACATGGCTAGTGAGTAATTCCCCTTGTTCTTGGGGTTGGAAACTCAAAGCATAAGCCGTTCATCATCTTAAAATATGAAAGTCTTGTCTTCTATCTTCATCTAAACAATTTCTTTATATCAATCTCTAAATGGCTTACATTTTGGAGACGTCCAACTTGTATGATTCAGTCGATCGAGAGAAGTACCTAGCGGAGAATCTCGATTGACGAAACCATATAAAGAAACTGGATTCCATTGATCACGAAAGTAGTTCAACGGCCTAGGAATGTTCCTTTAATGGAAAGTATGTTAACTCTCGTTCTTAAAAGATTCTTACTAATTATGGTCAGCTAGAGATAAGACGGAATGCCCGTTAGTGACAGGGCGGGAGTACCATAAACAAAAATTTCAAACAATTAAAACATAATTAGTGAAGAATACAATGCTACTGGATTTGTTAAATTTAGCAAAAGTGAACAGAGAGAAAACTGTGTTGTTTATTCCATTGAATAACAAGATATTTATACAAGAAATCAAGGCTATTCTAATTCTAAAGATACATTAATTTAAGAACATTCACGAACTGAAGTGGAAGAGAAATAGGTGCTGACTGTTGATTACAGATTGAGGCGGGCGCATGAAATGGAGAGAGGCGGCCGCCTGGGCCACAGCAAAACAGGTTTGAGCCTCGGCTGGTGAGGCGGGTGCATGGAGAGGGTGAGGCGGGCGCCTCGCGTTGTTGAGAATCAGGCTAGAGTTTCTGCTGGTGAGGCGGGCGCATGGAGAGGATGAGGCGGGCGCCTCGCGTTGTCCAGCAGAAGAGTTTCGGTTCTTAATACTCCCCCTCAAGTTGGCGCATGTAAGTTTCGAATGCCCAACTTGCTAACTAAGAACCGGAAACGTTTCGTGCCCAACGCCTTAGTGAATAGATCGGCCACTTGATCATCGGTGGAAATTTTGCATGGGGAAATGATGCCGGAAGCAACTCGTTCCCGAACAAAATAACAATCCATTTCCACGTGTTTAGTACGTTCATGGAACACGGGGTTTTTGGCAATATAAATGGCCGCCTGATTGTCACAAAAAAGTGTAGTGGCATGGGATTGTGGTGCTTCAATATCTTGAAGTAACCAACGTAACCATAGAAGCTCACTAACCGTAGACGCCATGGCTCGATATTCTGCCTCAGCAGACGAACGAGAAACAACAGATTTTTTCTTAGTACGCCAAGAAATGGGTGCCCCTCCAAGTGACATGAAATAGCCCATGCAAGATCGCCTAGTCATAGGGCAGCCTCCCCAATCGGCGTCACAATATGCCTCAAGAACCAAGCCACCATCTGATGGAAGAAACAACCCTTGACCCGCGGTATTTTTGAGGTATATGAGAACACGAAAGGCAGCATTCAAATGGCTTCGACGCGGAGCTGCAAGAAACTGACTCAAGACGTTAACTGAGTACTGTATGTCTGGTCGAGTCACAGTTAAGTAGAGAAGACGTCCAACAAGTCTACGAAACTGAGGAGCATCAACGAGAGGAGAGTCGTCTGAGTGAGCAAGGTGCAAATTTTTCTCCATAGGAAATGCGCTAGGACGGCCACCTTGCAGCCCACTTTCCTCCAAAATATCCAACGTATACTTCCTTTGACTAAGCACCATGCCTTCCGTGGAACGAGCGACCTCTATCCCAAGGAAATATTTGAGTTTTCCTAGGTCCTTGATGCTAAATTTTGCATCCAAGTAAGACTTGACTTGCTCGATCTTGTTCCCATTGTTCCCTACTAACAAGACGTCATCAACATAAATTAGGGCAGCCACATAGCAATTGCCTCGCTTGAAAATAAAAAGAGAATGATCTGCTCGGGATTGGCGGAATCCTATTTCAAGGAGGGCCTTTGTGAATTTGTGATACCAATTTCTAGAGGCTTGACGAAGCCCATAAAGTGACTTGTGTACAACATTTTGTTAATTATAGGAGGCTGAATTTAAGGAATATTGTTAAGAAATTGAGCGGAGTTTTGTACAAATTTAGGACATGTGTAGTAAAACGACACAACATTTTAGTTGATAAAATTTTACTTGCACCGTTCCGAAATGATCTTTTCACTTTTATCTTTTTTTTGGTTGTTGTGAAGAAAGAACTTTAAAAAATGAGTAATAAATTTAGGTTCATTTAATGAAAATTTCAAACTTGTTATTGATATAGTATTTTTATAACATAATAAAAAAGGATAATTTTGGGATGGAGGGAGGAGTATTTCTTATAATCTTATCATAGAATGTAACACCCAGTTTGATAAAATCTTATTATAGAATGTAACTTATGTTGTTGATCACCTGTTCACAAAGCTGTTACTTATAATTATAGAATGTAACTTATGTTGTTGATCACCTGTTCACAAAGCTGTTACTTATAAGATAGTAACTTACATTCTATAAAAGATAACTCTTGTTATTATAAGACAAAAAATGAATGACCACTTTTAAAAAATATTATTTTAAAATAAATGACCTTTTTGCAAAATAAAAAAACCCAAAATGTATTTTTACTAAAATTTTTCACCATTTGTTATATGCTCACAAAATAAAAGTGTTAAAAGTAGATAACAAAGTTACTAAAATTAGTTATTAAAATGGACAAAAAGTTGAGTTTCTAAATTTGTGCAAAATGGAAAGTAGTCATTCATTTTTGGGATGGAAAGCATACCACTTTATTTTATGTACAATGCCATATATCACTAGTGATCCAACGGTTAACAATCATTAGAACCATATACCACTAGTAATCCAACGGTTAACAATCATTAGAGTTAAGCCATATATCACTAGTGATTCAACGGTTAACAATCATTAGAACCATATACCACTAGTAATCCAACGGTTAACAATCATTTGAGTTAACATCGTACAACTCGTTGGATCGATCAATATAAGTATAGAAATAGAATGTGGTAAACAAAGTGGTACAAAATATGTGGAATCCATTTTGCACATTGGCGGTCGGTCCCATTCAGATACTCTACTCAGAATGTCAACAATATTGCAGAAAGAACTCATAACAAGAGATATTTGAACTGGAAGTCTGGAACATTCTTTATAAAAAACATGAGGAAACTCATGCACTACTGTAAACTGCCAAAGAGAAAAATATGTACGAGGTGCTAACAGAAGAACAAGAAGGATAACAGTACGACGAGCTCCGTGAGTTCAAGGTACCCTGGGTTTTGTAAGGTTGATCCTCCCTGGTCTTGTTGTCTGGTTGACTTTCGGCTTGGTGAACCAGGTTGTGTAGAGAAATTGCTTGTTGGGACCGACATGGTTGCATATTTGTCTAAGCTTTTGTCTCTCCCTCATCCATCTCAGTAAAGTCTTCATGTGTGTTTTGCTTGTCAGTCCTCTCACACCAACACCCTGAAAATAGTTTACACCAAATGCTAGTCATAAAAAAAAAAAAAAAAGAGACAACTTGGGTGCTACAAGAGTTTCCATTATGTGTGGGGTCCACAAAAAGGCCAGGCCGGACCCACATGAGCTTAATGTAGACAAGAAACAGGATTAATTTGAAAATAAACAGCAAGGAATGGAGAAAATACTCCCTCTGGTTTAAAATAGATGTCGTTTTAGAGGTTTTCACTTGCTTTAAGAAATGCAATTACTCACTCTTTCCTTCGTCCCTAAATATGAATGTCGAAAAAAGTTTCAAATTTGCTCTTAATCAAGAGGAAATTTGATTTTTATTTTTTTTACATTCATTTAGGGACAGAGGGAGTACACCTTTATAAAAATAAGTACCAAAAATACCGTCATTAATTATTTCTCTTTCATGCATTACTTCACTAAAAATGTACAACAAATGAATGGAACACGTTTCAACGTAGGGGTTAAATTGAATCTAAAGGTATTAAACCCTAAAATGACATCTATTTCGAACCGGAGGGAGTAGAACTCTACATACAGTCAATCATTGGACTTTGTCGTTTTCTTTGAAATTTGATAAGAGAGACCAACAGTGACTTTTGTAAATGGTTATATATAGTTGTAAATGGGTGTGTACAAGTTACACTATAAAGCTTTAAAATGTGAATTGTGAAAAATAATGATTGTTGTGAGGCTCGAATCCACAAACCACAAGGTTTTTAGCCTAATACTTTAGCACTAAACTAGACAAACTATTTGATTCAGAGGGTGCACTTGCACCCATACAAGTAGGCATAGATCCGCCAATGGAGACCATTATCTGGATCAATTAAAGTATACTAGATCGAATTTCCCAGCTCATTTCTTAACAAATGACCATGAGGGCTACCATAAATGGTTGTATACCAACTTTAATTGAGAGATCAATCAGGACAGGATGGGTTTTGGATATGGAGGACATTCACAATAATATTTAACAAAAAGTAAAAGAAAAAAAAGGAATCCTATTTCAAGGAGGGCCTTTGTGAAAATAAAAAGAGAATGATCTGCTCGGGATTGGCGGAATCATATTTCAAGGAGGGCCTTTGTGAATTTGTGATACCAATTTCTAGAGGCTTGACGAAGTCCATAAAGTGACTTGTGTAACTTGCACACTCGTTGGTCACAATCTTTAGCAAACCCTTGAGGCACCTTCATGTACACATCTTCTTGCAAATCACCATGTAAAAAAGCATTATTGACGTCGAGTTGATGCACAATCCACTCCTTCTTGGCTGCTACAGCCAACAAACTCCGCATAGTTACCAACTAGCCCTTCGCAACTAATCTGGCCCTATAGCGTTCCACACTCCCATCGGGCTTATACTTTATCTTGTAAACCCATTTGGAGTCAACCGCCTTCTTTCCGGGAGGCTAAGTCTCAAGTGTCCATGTCCCATTTTGTTCAAGGGCAAGGATCTCCGTCTTCATTGCATCCCTCCATTCAACATGTTTAACTGCCTGATGATAATATTTAGGCTCATCACGTGAAGTTATGGCCGCCAAGAAAGCTTTATGATTAGGTGAAAAACGATCATAATTTACAAAGTTAGCTAGGGGATATACCTCAGGGATTACGATTGTGGGTGGAGACGGATGGTCTATAGAACTGGGTAAGGTAACAACGTAGTTCTCAAGATGCTTTGGTTGTTTCTTGGGTCGATCACTCCGCCTTGGTTCAGCAACCTGGGGTTGGACATTTGTTTGCTCAGTTGGATTCTCAACTGTTTGCACAGCTGACTGATCATTAAGCTGTTCATCTGGAGAGTCAGGCTGCGGTACGTTTGTCTGTTCATGTGATTGCTCAGCCGATTGAGCACCTGGCTGATTCATCAAAAGATCACCTTGCTCCTCTGAGTCAAACAACGGCAGAAGTTCATCCTCCCAGTCAAATTCTCTCCTTACAACTGAATCATTCACGAGGCAATTTGGCACCATGTTCTTGAATGGAAAAACTGTCTCAACAAATCTTACATCACGAGAAGTGTAAATTTGTTTCGCCTCAAGATCAAACATTCTGTAACCCTTCTGAGAATGAGGGTAACCAACAAAGATACAAGGTCGTCCCCGAACATCAAACTTATCTCCCCCTTTCCTATTATCTTTGGCATAAGCAAGACAACCAAAAGAACGAAAATGCTCATAATTTGGTCTTTTTCCAAACAGGACTTCGAAAGGAGTTTTATTTTGTAAAAGTTTGGTGGGTAGCCTATTTATGATGTAGGTTGCAGTTAAAACACATTCACCCCAAAACTTCTTTGGCAAACCCGCTTCAAAACGTAGAGCTCTAGCAACTTCCAAAATGTGCCTATGTTTACGTTCTACCACCCCATTTTGTTGAGGTGTGTCAGTACTGAGGTCTCGAAGCATGCCATGCACATGAAAATATTCTAACATTCGTTGTGATTGAAATTCAAAGCCATTATCACTACGAACCCTTTTAACTTGTGTGCCAAATTGGGTGTGAATCATGTTACAGAATAGGGTCAAGTAATGATAAACATCAGACTTATACTTCATCAAAAACACCCAAACACCACGACTAAAATCGTCAACAATAGACAAAAAATATCGTGCACCAGAGAGAGATGATGTTTTATAAGCACCCCAAATGTCGCAATGAATGAGATCAAAACAAGAAGTAGTCTGAATAGTGCTTAAAGAAAAAGGAAGTCTGGTTAACTTAGCTCTAAAACAAGAATCACAATGCTTATCCCCTTTGTCTTCATGACCACAAACACTACTAAAGTAATCAGATTTGGAAGAAGCTGCATGACCCAACCTTCGATGCCAAGTGTCGGAGCTAACAACAGTTGTCAAAGCTACTCTTCCACCTTTGACCGACTCTAAGTAGTATAGACCATCACGTCGCCTACCCATTCCAATCAGCTTCCTCGAAGTTAAGTCCTGCATAGCGCAAAAATCCGGATAGAAAATTAGCGAACAATTTAAATCTTTCGTTAATTTACTAACAGAAAGTAAATTGCATTTAAAATCCGGAATATTTAAAACATGATCGATTTTCAACCCATTTGGTAAGGCTGCACTTCCTACACCCTTTACAGGTATGGCATCGCCATTAGAATTCGGCGGCATGGAGTTCTTGGTGTTACGACAGGTTGTGTAGGCTTGTCATCACAAGTGATGTGTTCGGCGGCACCGAGAATCAATTATCCAGGACATATTTTCAATCTTACCCGCCATATTTGCGGTAGCATGCGTCACATCGTCCTCACCATTATTACATTGGTAGAAAAACTTCGGCCCGGTTTGGCGTAATTTCTTTGCGGATAGGCACAGTAAGGGACTGTTGTCATTGGTTGTCAAGTTTGCGAGATTTGTTCTTCTTTGTTATTCGACCACCTGTTGTTCGACCATTTGTCCTTCTTCTTTGCCTCCTCCTTTCTTCTTGTCAGACGGATAACCAATGAGCTCATAGCACTTATCCACCATGTGGTAGTATTTGCCACAATGGGTGCACTTCGGTTTGGCCTGCGATCCCTCCTTCTTGTCCTCCTTGTTTGGCCTATTTGCTCCTTGGGCTTGAAAGAGCTGCTTGCCTCTCTTGTAACCCTTCCGGCCATAGTGTCTGCCTCTGCCTTTCATCTTCGGACACCAAGTGATACGCAACACCCAAGACACGGTTGGCTTTGTTCCCAATCTGAGTTTTAATGGTCCCAAAACTCTCATCTAGCCCCATTAGAAACTCATACAACTTCTCCTTCTCCTTCATCTCAGTCAGTTGCTTGGATACATCGCATATGCATCCATCACACTTGCACGATGGGATAGGAGATATTGAATTGATCTCGTCCCAAAGGCCCCGGTTTGGTGTAGTATGAAGATGCGATAATTTTTCTTGCCTAGTGAGAGTTATTTCTCTCTTCAACTCATAGGCTCTAGGTGCGCTTTGTGACCCAAACGTTCACGTAAATCCTGCCAGATTGCTTCTGCAGTCTTGGCGTGTTTCACACTGCTACAAATCTCCTTTTCCATGGAGGTGTGCAACCAACCTTTCACCATCGCATTGCATCTCTTCCATAGGCCGAATTCTGCAGTACCCTCTCCTGGATTTGGAATTGAACCATCCACAAATCCAATCTTATTTTTAGCATAAAGGGCATTGCCCATCTCATCAACCCAATCTGCATAGTTCCCGTCGTTCAGAAGATCACTCACAAACATGGTGTTTGGATTGTCTGAAGACGAGATGAAGTAGGGTGACATTACGTCCACCTTAGCTCCCCCTGCCATGCTACCTTCAACCTTGGTTTCTTCACCAGATTTGGACATGGTTTAGGGTTTCAGTGAGACAAAAGAAAAGAAAAATAATTGCGGAAGCTCTTCTGAATCAAGCAACTCGCTCTGATACCATGTTAAATTTAGCAAAAGTGAACAGAGAGAAAACTGTGTTGTTTATTCCATTGAATAACAAGATATTTATACAAGAAATCAAGGCTATTCTAATTCTAAAGATACATTGATTTAAGAACATTCACGAACTGAAATGGAAGAGAAATAGGTGCTGACTGTTGATTACAGATTGAGGCGGGCGCATGAAATGGAGAGAGGCGGCCGCCTGGGCCACAGCAAAACAGGTTTGAGCCTCGGCTGGTGAGGCGGGCGCGTGGAGAGGGTGAGGCGGACGCCTCGCGTTGTTGAGAATCAAGCTAGAGTTTCTGCTGGTGAGGCGGGCGCATGGAGAGGATGAGGCGGGTGCCTCGCGTTGTCCAGCAGCAGAAGAGTTTCGGTTCTTAACAGGCTTGAAGGAAGTTAGTGATCGTTAAGCTTTTTGTGACCAGAGTGCGGTTATGTTTTGTTCTTCGTATTGAGAGTCTAGTGCCACAAATTGACATAAATGAAGATGAAATAGCCTTAAAGTGGGGGTTGAATATAGAGTAAATATTGTAAAAATGAGGAGGCAGTGTACTCAGTAAAAGGGGTTCCCTAAACTTTACAGTGTCGCATTTTAATCCACAGACAATAGGAATGAACAAATAAACAGTATACTGAGAAAGTGCCAACTCAAAACACTTTGAATTCACACTCAATTTCCCAAACCCTAACATTTTCTGCATTCAATTTCAATCAAATTCGAAGCCAGATGTGCGCAAATCACCGCTCCGATCCGAATCTCCATACCCTAAAATGCGGAAACCGCCGACGCTGATCTTCACCGCTTTATCAAACCCTAGCATCAGCATCTGTAGCAGCAGAATTGTCAATGGCGAAGCACTCGGCGGCCGGATTGACTTCGTTTTTTCAGAAGCGATGGCTGTTGGTGCTCCTTGCCTTGCTCTCCGTCACCACGGCGATCGCTTTCGTTATTCGAGCCGCCCTCGATTCTTCTTGTGATCGCCAATTGGATGTTGCCGCCGGAGTTGCGGTGAGTAGTACGCGGTTGACGCCGCAGATCGGAGGAGCTGATGTTAGTCCGCTCAGTTTCATGAAGTCTAAGCTTGTTTTACTGGTGTCGCATGAACTCTCGCTTTCTGGTAATTGTGTTTTTCAGATTTTAGTTGCTTGTTATTAAGCTTCAATTTGAAGTTCCTTTTCTATTTCAGAAATGAATATTAATCTGGAAATTTAATCTCTACGAGCAGTAATGGCAAGTGTATTTCAGTTTCCTTTTCCTGATCAAGTTCTGAACTATGCAATGAGCTTAACTTTAGCTGGATCTCTTTGTTTTTTAGCTAGTAATTGTCAGATCCTGTTCTTAAAGAAAAATTTGGTACTTTGGGTTTTCTTTGTGAGCTTTGAATATGCATGCATCTGTATGCCTTGTATCTGCTAGATATAGTCTTAGTTTCTGTTACCATAGCAGCGCATATAGATACATGTTACACCATCCAATTGAAAGAGAGCAGAGCGAAACAGATGGGAAACAAAGATAAAGGGAGAAAGATAGCTGTGAATTGACAGTGACTGTTCAGGCACTGCCCTTAATGGAAAACAGAGGAAAAAGAACTTCCAATGGACTTCAGCCATTTTTAGCCATGCATATTAGCCGTTTCCTTGTCTAATCCTGTGAAGATGCTTGGTGCCAAAAATCTGCATCGGTTATGGTATACTTTACACGTGCTGTCAAGACTGTGGTTTAGATAACCCCAATTTTTTTTTATTGATAGTTTGTTGGGATCCATAATACATGCATGCTCTGTTGTGTGCATATCATGATTCCCTTCTAGCATAACTTCATAGGCTAGATCTCTAGCCAGAAAAGCATGTTTAATGCACTTGACGGAAGAGAAGTTTTTCATGTTAAGGATGCAAGATATATTGGCATATAATAGATAGTAAAACTTTCTTAGTGAGAAGTAAATTTGCATCAAGGGGAATGGAGAATGAAGTAGATTGAGTTATTTATTTCGAATGCATAATAACTCCATTCAATCCAAATGCTTATTATAGGTTTCATTTCATTAAGCTCATTGGTTTCACAAAATGCCAAAATGGTACACATGAACCCTACACGTAACATTAAATTCCACCGGTCAAGCTATTTTCCCTACAATACTGTGCAATAAAAAGAGTTACATTTTTTATGTTTTTATTGACGGAATGATGACATTATGGGTAGTACAATGACGAAAATCGGAAATTTTTTTGGAGAGTGATGACATTTGACATCCACTAAAATTTCAGTGACCAAAATATGTGTTTTGCCTTATGAATTTCCAGGTGGCCCATTATTATTGATGGAACTAGCATTTCTACTGAGAGGTGTTGGTGCTGAAGTTTGTTGGATAACAAACCAGAAACCTCTTGGAACAGATGAGGTTGTATACAGCCTGGAGAGCAAAATGATGGACCGAGGAGTACAGGTAGCTCTTTTATTTCCAGACCATTTCAATCGTTCAGACACTGCCCTTAATTGTTCCATCATTTTTGTCATAGTTGGTGTATCTTCTGAACTTCTATTGGTTTATTCATGTATTCCGAGTATTCAAGTGTGGAGATGTGGAGAAGATTGACTTTGATTTCGTGTGAAGCGACGTGTTACAAAAAATTGGATGTTAGTTATTTCTCGGAAGGAAAGTAAAATATACTCCCTCCGTCCCAGACCATGGGTATATGGGGGGGATTTCACGCTTCTTAAGAAATTTTTTTAAAAATGAATAAAAGTTAAATGTGAGATAGGGAATAGTAATTAAATGTGTGGTAGGAAATATGAGAGATAATGTAAAAGTTAAATGTGTGGTAGGGAATAGGAGAGAGAATGTAAAAGTTAAAAATATTTAATAGGAGAGAGAATGAGTGGGAGGAATAGTAGTTAAATGTGTGGTAGGAAATAGGAGAGAGAATGTATAAGGATATAATGAATGGTTTTTTTGTAAATATATGAAGATGATAAGGGTATTAATATATTCAAAAACTTGCCTTTTTTGGAAATGAACTCTTGGCCTGGGACGTCCCAAAAGGGAAAGATGAACCCTTGGTCTGGGACGGAGGGAGTAAATATTAGAATGTACAGTTCAATGTTTTTAGCAGCTACAATAATTGGTGTAATGCATCAAAGCAGTCTCTATATACTCCCTCCGTCCCAGCCGAAGCTTCCCATTTTGCCATTTTGGGTGTCCCGTTAAAAGCTTCCACTTTCCTTTTTTGGCAAAGAATCTTTACTACTTCCTCCACTCATTCTCTCTCCTAATTCACTATTACACTCATAACACTTTTCAAATTTACTTTTTCCTCCACTCATTCTCTCTCCTATTTTCAAATTACACTCGCAACATTTTTTCTTCCCACCCATTTTCTTAATTTGCGTGCAATGCATAAAGTGGGAAGCTTTCGGTGGGACGGAGGGAGTATATGTTTTTGTATCTTGAACGCTGCACTTTGTGTTCTGTTCTCTTATTCCCCTGTCCATAGCAAGGTAACTGTAAAAAAAGGGTATCCATGACCTTGTATATGAGGTCTCAATTTTGAGTTCAGTGCAGCAACTTAGTTCTAATCTTTTTCGTCTGTTATCTGATTATTATGCTTGTACATTTTAGGTTTTCTCTGCTAAGGGTCGAGAGGCTATAGATACAGCTTTGAAAGCTGATTTAGTTGTTTTAAACACTGCTGTTGCTGGAAAGTGGCTAGATGCTGTTCTGAATGAAAATGTACCTCGTGTTCTACCAAAGGTCTTATGGTGGATCCATGAAATGCGAGGCCATTATTTCAAACTGGATTATGTCAAGCACCTGCCTTTTGTCGCCGGTTCTATGATTGATTCCCATGTGACAACTGAATATTGGAAGAACAGGACTCAAGAGCGCTTAAAGTATGCTTCTACATATATATATACTAGAATAAGCCCGTGTCCGAGGACACGTTTTTTTTTTTTAAGCCCGTGTCCGAGGACACATTTTTTTTTAATTAAATTTTTTTTTTTTAAGGGCAAAATGGGAAAGGGACAACTTAGTGAGGGCAAAACGGGAAATTTGCCACTTGGTACTGTTCATTCAACTGTAGCAAGGACCACTACCATTTATAGTATAGATATATAGCTTTCTGTTCTGTTCTGTTTTGTTCTGTTGTTGAAAGGAAATGTGTACATTAAAAATTAATCAGGTGGGTGAAAGTGTACTTTTCTGAGGACTGGTCATGGTAACTAAGGTGTTGATAGATACTGTAGTTCTTCCTTTTTTGGGCACTTGAATTGGACCCTTGGTATTTTTCTTTTAATAAAGTACTTGTATAAAAAAGTGATACTTGTTCTTGTTTCCTTATTGTTTTTGTTTGATCTAGTTCTTGTATATTATTATCTAAACTTTACAGTATTGCACTTTTCAGGATTAAGATGCCGAAGACCTATGTTGTTCACCTTGGCAACAGCAAAGAGCTTATGGATGTTGCTGAAGATAGTGTGGCCAAAAGGGTTTTGCGGGAGCATGTCAGAGAGTCTCTTGGAGTACGAAATGAGGATATACTTTTTGCTGCTATTAATAGTACGACCTTGACTGCTTGACATTACCGCTATATAACCTCCACTCTATTGCAGTTATGGATCATGGCTACTCCCTCTGTCCCTGAATGAATGTCGATTTTTTTTTTTTTTTAAATTTGCTCTTGATCAAGAGCAAATTTGAAAAAATAATTCGACATAATTTTCAAGAAATCTAGTCAAAGATGAAGTTACTTGTTTGGCTATTTGCTTGAGTGGTCTATGCATATATTATGATCTTTTATTATGCAGAATATATTCTAATCTGTACATGTAAAGGGAAAAAGAAAGATGATATTAGAATGTTCTTCTGATAGTTGTTATGATTATGAATTGCAGGTGTTTCACGTGGAAAGGGGCAGGACTTGTTTCTCCGTTCCTTCTACGAGAGCTTGCAGCTGATTCAAGAAAAGAAGTTACAGGTGCCATCAATACATGCAGTAATTGTAGGGAGTGACATTTCAGTTCAAACCAAGTTTGAAACAGAACTACGGAACTTTGTTGCAACAAAGAAAATCCAAAACCGAGTTCATTTTGTGAATAAGACTCTGACAGTAGCTCCTTATCTAGCTGCCATCGACGTACTTGTCCAGAATTCTCAGGTAGGATATTCTGGTACTCCACATTGATTCTTTAAAGTATTTAGTTTTACAACACTGTCAGTGTCAGCGCCCTTCTCCATTTCATTTTTTTTCTGATAGATGTTTGAAATCACATGCTTATATCTGGTTGATGAGTAATACTAGGGGCACAAAATGTTCACAAAATTTTGCTCACAAAATCCTAGTTGGTAGATTAACTAGATGTTTAATTTGTGGGCCCAAGTGTTCAATGATTTTAACACCAATCAGTGACTTCCAACTGGGATTTTTTGAGCAAAATTTTGTGACCATTTTGTGTCCGTAGCATTGTTCGTGATTTATTGATTGATCGATTACTATAGTGCTAAGCTTCTCTACACTCTTACCTGAGATATAGCTTGAAATCAGCCTTTATTTGTTAAAGAGGAAAACAATAAATATAAATGTATGCAAAGTAAGGAAAGTAGGTAAAGGTGACAATAATCCTTGTGATATAAGAGCGAGTACTGTGAAAGTGACAAAATGGATGGAAACTTTTGGATACATAAGCTAACCAACTACTGATTGGTAAAAACTGTAAGTTAAGTCACTTGGTGGTAGGATCTGCACGTACGCAACCAATCATGACTGAGATTTTGTGATCAAAATTCTATATTTATAATGTCACCTTAGCACTTCTCTATAAGAATACATAAAGCTGATGAAAGTGGTCATCTGATGTCTGTATAAAGAGATGTCCTGATGCAATCCATTTGCAAAAATTGCAAAATACAATCTTCATCACCTGGTAAGGGGGTGTTCTAGTTTAACCAGAGGCTTCGAGTTTTGAGCCCTGAGAATGCAGCAGTGTTGAAACTTTGTTGGGAGAGCTTTGCCGCCCTTGTGGTCCTACCCGGCTCTGAGTGGTAGCCCACTTACTACCATTTTATGTACCAAAAAAAAATTAAGTTGGACGAGGTAGATGCATTCCTTAATTTTGAAATAAATCTGTACTCATGCCATGCACCATTTGGCCCTAGTACAGTTTAATTAGAAAAAGAAAACAACTGCCACTTTCGAGTTTAACATCTCTCCCATACTAGATTAAATTATTTCGTACAAAACCAAAAGTGACACTCATTTAAGGACAAAGGTAGTACTCCTTTCGCCCCTAAATGGATGTCTATTATTTCAAAATAATTAATGACCATTAGCTACTAAACCCCCCTCATCAACCATCATGTTCTAGTTCACACTTGCAATCATGGTGTTATATGATGAGACCATTAAGGGTGTTTATGTACCTATGCTTATTATAATGGCTTAAAAACTTTCTCAAGTGTAAAAATAAAATGGACATTCATTTGCGGACAAAGGGAGTACTTCGTTATGCATCCGGGAAAAACCCATCATGGATGGGTGCTCTGTAGCATTTACTTTGTACGCATATGAGGGATTTAGGTCTATGGGATATGAAAGGGATTCCAACATTTTAGCCCAAAATTTCCATCACAATCCTTGTGGCAAACATGTGATTGGTTAGTGCATGGTCGCACAATTGAGATTAATCGCACTCTTGTCACTTAGATTGAGATGAAAGTTGGGATCCTTGTGATTACTCTTTAGGCTATACCCTCTATTATGGTTTCTGAATTTGTTATTTAATCTCTTCTGGTAGCTCTTGGTAAGGCAATGGTCTGGTGGTAGTGGTGAAATCATATATTAGAGGCCCCAAGTTAAAAACCAATCATTTGATTCAGAATAAAAAAGAAAAAGGAGAGCTAATTAATATCCAGAAAATAAGAGCATAATAAATCTCTTATGTAGTCACATTATCTTAGTTGTTTGCTCCGGATGTTTTTCATTGTGATAATTATGGTTGATTTTTTCCACTTATCTTTTTTTTTTTCCCTGCAGGGAAGGGGAGAATGCTTTGGGAGGATAACTATTGAAGCTATGGCATTCCAGCTTCCTGTATTGGTACGTCCTTGTATTTGGGCATTTAAGCTAATGATCGCATTATTAGGAAGAGTACCCTTCTAGATTCTCTCTCCATCCCATATATATGTCGCATTTGACTAGTCAACGTTCTTAAAGAAATGTGCTAAACTTGTTTATGCATTACTTGTACAATGGTGAAATAGCACTAAGGCTATTTCCATATTTAGAAATGTGACATTTATTTTGGGACAAACCAAAAAGGAAAGTGTAACATTTATTATGAGATGGAGGGCGTATTTATTTATTTGGTGGTGGTGGTGGTTCCCGGGGGGGGGGGTTTGGATTATTACTCGTATCTAACCCTGCAATAGCGAGGACCTCTGGTTAACATATTGACCTTTGGAGGGGAAGGGAGTTTTAATTTTTACTCCCTTCGTCCTGGAAAAATAGTCTCATTTCGTTTAAGTGGTTAACTTGATTGAATTTTGACCAAATTTACATCAATTTGATTATCCTAAAGAAAAGTCTAAAAATTGTGAATTTTATATTTCATTGGTGCATCTATAACAAGTTCTATACTTTCATTAAGATAATTATTTTTTTCTAAATCTTTGGTCAATACTTAATCAAGTTGACCACCAATCAAAATGAGACTAACTTACGGAGAGAGTATCATTCTCTTGTTAACACACTGCTCCCTTCAACCGTGTATTCCAGGGAACATCAGCAGGAGGGACTACAGAGATCGTGGTGAATGGGTCAACAGGTTTGCTACATCCAGCAGGAAAAGAAGGGGTGACCCCTCTTGCCAAAAACATAGTCAAACTTGCTACTCACGTTGAGAGGAGGCTTACTATGGGCAAGAGAGGCTATGAAAGGGTGAAAGACATGTTTCTAGAGCGTCATATGGCACAGAGAATTGCTAAAGTTTTAAAAGAGGTGTTGCAGAAGTCAAAAAGCCACCAAAAACCATAACCATTTTAACTGTAAAGTCCGGTGGAAGAGTTCTCCTTTGTTGTAGGTTGTGAAGTGGTCAGTTTTGCGAAAAAAAAGTTATTTATCTTCCGTTGTAATCTTAGCCACTTTTGTTTGCCATACACGACAGAAAGAGAGTGATAGAATTTTGTATATGGGAAATAGTTCAGTTGGAGTTTATTGACGAAAATTACTGCCAAATATGTCAGCTAAAAGACCACTTGGTGGGGAGTGGCAGTTTATATGAGTTCACCAGTTACAAGTTCTATTGTGCTCATCTTTCATTGAGCACCATTTTGTTAATTATAGGAGGCTGAATTTAAGGAATATTGTTAAGAAATTGAGCGGCGTTTTGTACAAATTTAGGACATGTGTAGTAAAACGACACAACATTTTAGTTAATAAAATTTTACTTGCACCGTTCCGAAATGATCTTTTCACTTTTATCTTTTTTTTGGTTGTTGTGAAGAAAGAACTTTAAAAAATGAGTAATAAATTTAGGTTCATTTAATGAAAATTTCAAACTTGTTATTGATATAGTATTTTTATAACATAATAAAAAAGGATAATTTTGGGATGGAGGGAGGAGTATTTCTTATAATCTTATCATAGAATGTAACACCCAGTTTGATAAAATCTTATTATAGAATGTAACTTATGTTGTTGATCACCTGTTCACAAAGCTGTTACTTATAATTATAGAATGTAACTTATGTTGTTGATCACCTGTTCACAAAGCTGTTACTTATAAGATAGTAACTTACATTCTATAAAAGATAACTCTTGTTATTATAAGACAAAAAATGAATGACCACTTTTAAAAAATATTATTTTAAAATAAATGACCTTTTTGCAAAATAAAAAAACCCAAAATGTATTTTTACTAAAATTTTTCACCATTTGTTATATGCTCACAAAATAAAAGTGTTAAAAGTAGATAACAAAGTTACTAAAATTAGTTATTAAAATGGACAAAAAGTTGAGTTTCTAAATTTGTGCAAAATGGAAAGTAGTCATTCATTTTTGGGATGGAAAGCATACCACTTTATTTTATGTACAATGCCATATATCACTAGTGATCCAACGGTTAACAATCATTAGAACCATATACCACTAGTAATCCAACGGTTAACAATCATTAGAGTTAAGCCATATATCATTTAGTGATTGACGGTTAACAATCATTAGAACCATATACCACTAGTAATCCAACGGTTAACAATCATTTGAGTTAACATCGTACAACTCGTTGGATCGATCAATATAAGTATAGAAATAGAATGTGGTAAACAAAGTGGTACAAAATATGTGGAATCCATTTTGCACATTGGCGGTCGGTCCCATTCAGATACTCTACTCAGAATGTCAACAATATTGCAGAAAGAACTCATAACAAGAGATATTTGAACTGGAAGTCTGGAACATTCTTTATAAAAAACATGAGGAAACTCATGCACTACTGTAAACTGCCAAAGAGAAAAATATGTACGAGGTGCTAACAGAAGAACAAGAAGGATAACAGTACGACGAGCTCCGTGAGTTCAAGGTACCCTGGGTTTTGTAAGGTTGATCCTCCCTGGTCTTGTTGTCTGGTTGACTTTCGGCTTGGTGAACCAGGTTGTGTAGAGAAATTGCTTGTTGGGACCGACATGGTTGCATATTTGTCTAAGCTTTTGTCTCTCCCTCATCCATCTCAGTAAAGTCTTCATGTGTGTTTTGCTTGTCAGTCCTCTCACACCAACACCCTGAAAATAGTTTACACCAAATTCGTGTCAAATGCTAGTCATAAAAAAAAAAAAAAAGAGACAACTTGGGTGCTACAAGAGTTTCCATTATGTGTGGGGTCCACAAAAAGGCCAGGCCGGACCCACATGAGCTTAATGTAGACAAGAAACAGGATTAATTTGAAAATAAACAGCAAGGAATGGAGAAAATACTCCCTCTGGTTTAAAATAGATGTCGTTTTAGAGGTTTTCACTTGCTTTAAGAAATGCAATTACTACTACTCCCTTCGTCCCTAAATGAATGTCGAAAAAAGTTTCAAATTTGCTCTTGATCAAGAGGAAATTTGATTTTTTATTTTTTTTACATTCATTTAGGGACAGAGGGAGTACACCTTTATAAAAATAAGTACCAAAAATACCGTCATTAATTATTTCTCTTTCATGCATTACTTCACTAAAAATGTACAACAAATGAATGGAACACGTTTCAACGTAGGGGTTAAATTGAATCTAAAGGTATTAAACCCTAAAATGACATCTATTTCGAACCGGAGGGAGTAGAACTCTACATACAGTCAATCATTGGACTTTGTCGTTTTCTTTGAAATTTGATAAGAGAGACCAACAGTGACTTTTGTAAATGGTTATATATAGTTGTAAATGGGTGTGTACAAGTTACACTATAAAGCTTTAAAATGTGAATTGTGAAAAATAATGATTGTTGTGAGGCTCGAATCCACAAACCACAAGGTTTTTAGCCTAATACTTTAGCACTAAACTAGACAAACTATTTGATTCAGAGGGTGCACTTGCACCCATACAAGTAGGCATAGATACGCCAATGGAGACCATTATCTGGATCAATTAAAGTATACTAGATCAAAATTCCCAGCTCATTTCTTAACAAATGACCATGAGGGCTACCATAAATGGTTGTATACCAACTTTAATTGAGAGATCAATCAGGACAGGATGGGTTTTGGATATGGAGGACATTCACAATAATATTTAACAAAAAGTAAAAGAAAAAAAAGGAATCAATTCAAAAGCAAGATACCTGGACGCGTTCCCAAGTCTCAGCAATAGTGAGCGGTCCATGCTCTTTGACAATATCGAAAATGGCCCTTGTAATGGTCTGAGTTTGCTCCGGCGGAGGGTTTAGTTCAATTGGTTTCATCTTTGGCTTAGGTTTCTTACCTAAATACTTAATTGCAGAGGTAAACATGACAGGTTCTCCAATAATCCAACTCTGAATCCCTGCGGTCACTAAACCCACAAGCTAAAAGTTAGATTTTTATTTTTATTTTTTATGATCAAGCTCTTTACGACACTGAACAAACAGAGCAGTCATATTTCCAGAAAGAGAATAGAACATGATCCTTCCGTCCCTAAAGCCGAGTCTGCAACCATATACTCCCTCCGTCCCATGTGATTACAAATCAATTTCTTGGGCACAATAATTAAGAAGTATTATTAAGATAATGAAAATGTGTGGTAGGAAATGAAGAGAGAGAATGAGTGGAGTTGGTTGAATAAATTGTGTGGTAGGAAATGAAGAGAGAGAATGAGTGGGTGGGGTAGGGTGAATATAAAATAATAAATTTATTTCCATTTTGGGCAGTTTGTATTCACGTGGGACGGACCAAAAAGGAAATAAGTTTGTATTCACGTGGGACGGAGGGAGTACTACCTTCTGAAAAGTTGCTACTTTAGTTCTAAGCATGCTTTTTGAAACGTAGGGTAATGACGGAGAAATGTAGGTATCCAATATGATCATTATTCTTGGCGAGAATTGTTAACTGATACAACCATTGTCCCAAAAAGAAGTTTTATAAAAACAAAATCTCTCAAAAAGCATCTTTCTAAATGAAAAATAAACATTCATTTTGGAAACTCATAGAATTAGAATTGGGTTAGAAGTAGAGAGAAGCCCAAGTGTGAGCATGGGCTTAGACCGGACCGGTAAATATTGGAGATTTCATCTTAAAACCAAACCAAACCAATTGATGATAAGAGAACTAGCGTCTCAAGTCTATATACCTGTCCATATTTAGTTGCAGATGTGAGATATTTGTCTAACATGAACGAATTATAGCCTTGCCATTGAGAATGAATGCCCAAAGGCCCCCAAAACAACATTCAACTTCAGATATCCAAATACTTCAAATATTAGGTTATTCTCAAACAAAAAAATTCAAATACCCAAATACTTTACCTTATATATAGCATCAAATATCAATCAATAACTGGTTATACAAAATTGAAGTAGAAACATGACTCTAACTGTAGCAGACATTAATTTACTCCAAAATAATCGACATAGCTAAATGTTCACACACATACAGAGAGAACCTGTACCAATTGGCAACGGGTCGCCGGACAAATTGATTTCTGGGCTGGTAGCCTTCGAACCAGAAAAGGGAGAATCTACGTTTTACCCTAATTTTTGTGATGAAAATGGAGAGTAAAGAAGCAATTGACTGAGGGTCAAATTCTCTTGATACAAACTGCCCTCAAGAAGTCTCAAAATTACAAAAATACCATCGGCAAGTGTTAACATTTGGGCGCCAAACACGTCAAACAAGTACACGCCCTTTAAAGGATATGATGTCCCAATTAGAGCCGTCAATACGGGCTGGCGGGGCGGACCCAACCCGCCACTAAACGGGACGGGGCGGGGCAATTTCCTGGCGGGCCGAAAATATGTCAACCCAACCCAACCCACCTTGGGTTGGTGGGCCAGGCGGGCCAATGCGGGCTAGCTTAGAGAAGGATGAACTACTAGCCGTCAATACGGGCTGACGGGGCGGGGCGGGCCCAACCCGCCAAATCCCGCCACTAAACGGGGCGGGGCAATTTCCTGGCGGGCCGGAAATATGTCAACCCAACCCACGGCCTAGCTTAGAGAAGGATGAACTACTACCTTTGTTCATAGATATAGCCATATAGGAAATGTATGTTTAAAATTAGACAACAATATGTTTAAAATTTTCAAAAAACAGCAGCAATACTCAATGAAATTTGCAGATCTTCAGATCTGAAGAATGAATAATATGAATTAATGGAACCCAAGTCTGGAATCACGAAAATTTCAACCAGAAATCCCCAAGAAAGCTCTTCAAAAAACAGCAGCAATACTTTACTGCAAAGTATTTTAAGACCATTAAATTTTAAATTTGCTCTTAATATAATACCATTTAAAAAGTGCATTTGTCCAATACATTAAAGTTTTTCTGGATGATGAATGCATCAAGAAAGCAGTAGTTCTACACTTCAATGGGAACATGAAACCTTGGCTTGAGTTGGGCACTGCAAATTATAGTGGTTACTGGAGGATGTTTTTGAACCAAGAAAATCAATTATTAAGTGATTGCAATGTGAATTCATAACCAGGATGATTTTGAATTCAATACATTAAAGTTTTTCTGGTAGATGAAAGCATCAAGAAAACCAATTATAGTGGTTACCCAGTCATTAGTTTGCTTGAAATCGATTAGATTAAACTAAAGAAACAAACTGGGTCTAGCCACAATTAAATGAACTAACAAAATCCAAACAATCCAAATTTAGAAAAATGAAAAACAATCAATAAACACCCAATAGCATTGATACTAACCACGATTAAACCATGAATTTACCTCCGTCAATTAGAAATAAAGAAGAATAAAGAGATCTCGGTAACAGTTAATCCCCGTGAGTGTTTGAGAAGACGGAGGCTCGTCGGAATGCGGGTTCGACGGTGGAGCGAGAAAGGAGGCGACGCCGCGGAGTTGGCAAGTGATGGATTGAGAGACGGAGAGGTCACCGACGGGGGAGGGCGGTGGGGAATGATCGTCCGGGGATTTGAAGGGATTGGGGAGAGAGAGAGTGAAAACCTAGAAAATAGAAAAGGGAACGAGGGAAGGCGCTGGGAAAAAAAATAAAATTTGGCCGCCCCGCCCCGAACCCGTTTGGCCCGCTCCCGTTTGAACAAGCCCGAATTAGCCTACTTTTATACGGGTTGATAGTTTTAAAATCCAACCCACCCCTATTCTATGGCGGTCTATGGCGGGATGGACTGATCCAATGAGCTCAACCCAAATTGACGGCTCTAGTCCCAATGAAGCCGGACCCGCGTCTTGTTTTTGAGCAGGTGAGATTCCCAAACACATTTCTATGGGGTGCTTTGATTTTATGGGTATTTTTCGAATTTGTATGAGGGCAATACTATGATTGATACGCATGTGACATGTGGGTTTTTGGTTATGAACATATGGTGTTTTTTTTTGATACTCAGTTCCCAGCTTTGTCGAATTAATCCTGAACCATCAGCTATCGACCCCTCAGTGTCCTATCGGAGATAAATCGCGGGATATGAACATAGGGTGTTTGATGATATGTCCAGAAGAGATGTGATTTTTTGGACTATGTGTTGGAACATCTCTATTCCGTTAAACTCAATACGTACTCATTTCTTGAATAAGTATGAGAAAAGGAAATGGAGGCGAAAACGTAACATACCTGTTGAATCCATTTGCCTTGATATTGAAGAGAAGAAGAAGAAATAAAGGAGGGAGATGTAGATCTTTTAAATGATGAATGCCTTCTCTTTCACTCAGATTTATGGAGAGAGTATACTCCCTCCGTCCCAGAACAATCTTCACACTTTCCCTTTTGGGCGTCCCAAAACTTACTTCACACATTTAAAACTTACCTAAAATGGAGGAAAGGAATCTTTACTATTCCCTCCACTCATTCTCTCTCCTACATTATTTTAATACTCACAACACCATTATAATTTACTATTCTCTCCACTCATTCTCTCTCCTATTTTATTTTCACACTCACAACACTTTCAATATAATACTCCCTCCTTAAAACATGTGCAAACAGTGTATGTGAACATTGTTCTGGGACGGAGGGAGTATGTAAGATTATGTAGTGTTTCTAGGCCGATGGTAGGCCTTTATATATAATAAACAAATAGACACTCCATTTAGGAACCACACCCTTTCACATATGAAGCAGTGAGAAATTACCATTTTGCCCATCATAAATAGGTAATTTCTTCTTCAGAAATTCTACACATTTATTAATTTTCTACACTTTATATTAACATTATATTTATGATTTATACATGTATGTCTACATATTTATGTATATTTACTAAGTATACACATTTTGCAATCCATGTTCTAACAATCTCCCACTTGAATTGCTCAAACATGTGTTTGTACTTAATAAACCCTTTCAAAATCATATTTATAATGTAAATGACAATCCTTATGTATACTTTATTGTCATTCAACAATTTCGTCCATTAGTTTTATAAGTATAAGGACTAAAGGAGCAGTCGTTGTAATTGATTCGCAACTAAACCCACAATAATCACATATATATATCAAATTAAATGACATAGATTAAGTGTAGATGTGTAGCATGGAAAATTGATGAATATATTAAAGCATGTATATATATTCTTCCAACTAGTCCTAATTAACCAAATGAGATAAATAATTAATAGACATAAAACAATCAAATGAAAGTACAACAGAAACTCCCACTATATTAAATGTTATCAAAAGTTGTTACACCTATATGAGCGGTATGCTCGTGAAACTCTAAAGGTAATAACGCTTTAGTAAACGGATCCGCTAACATGGAATTTGTTTCTATAAGTTGTATTTCTATTTGTTCATTTTGTACTCTTTCCCTTACAACAAGAAACTTAATATCTATATGCTTAGATTTAGATGAACTCTTGTTGTTGTTGTTATGGGTATTTTCAGCATTGTGACATCCTCAGTTGTTCCTGCATGTCAAGATGATATCCCACTGTAAGTATTGCATAATATTTATTTATCTTATTTAATATTATTCATTAATATTTTATAGCAAAATCAAAGGAGTTAAAAACGGGATATGGACAAGCACGTCAGAGTCCCCTCAACGTTAAGGAGGACTAAGTCTTATGGACGTTGAGAAGATAAGGGAACATGCCGAGATTTTAGGGAATGGTTATTATCTTTATTATCTTTTTGTTATTTAAGGGGACATGGAGATTAATACACACACGCTCACTCTACATACACATTGCTTGTATACATCTTCATTGTCTTCCAACTTGTAACTACGATTTTCACAGTGAAACGTTTAATGTTGGAGACCTAACTCCCGGGGTTTTTTCCGAAGAGGTTGTCATCTATAAGGTTTTCCTCGTTAACAAAATCCTTGTGTCCTTTATTTTCATGCATTTGTTCCATTTGATCGAATTCCAAAGTCCCCTCCTTATTGTTTAAATCCATACTCTCTCTAAGTTAAGATTCGACATTATTGTTTTTTCTACCAAAACAATTTGGCGCCCACCGTGGGGCCACTTGGTCTATTGATTATTTGGATCATTTCCTAAAAGGATTCATCATGTCAACCAACCCCAATGTTTCCGCCGCCGGCAAGGGTGCCGCCATCACTCCATCATCCGGAGAGAAGGCAGCCTCATTGCCACCGCCTCCTCAGTCAGGACCGCGAATGATGCAACCTTCACAAGTGTCGCAGAAAGCAAGATCTTCCAACGTGGACGCCGACATCCGGAGTATCCTGACCAAGTTGAATCAGAGGCTGGATCATCAAGATAACAACTCAAAGCTGCTGGCCAATTCCATGATTAATATGCAGAAGGATCAACAAATCATCGCATCCCAGCTTAGCAACATCTCACCATTGCGCCCCAGGAGCATCAATTTTGAGTCCAGTGGAGGATCCCCGTTTCAGAACGAATTCATTCTGATGGGTGCTCCATCTCAGGCTCCTCTGACGATACCTTCGATGATGTCGCCTTCCTTCTCTGGTGACACCTTGTTGACGCCTCCCTCAGCAGGATTCACCTCATTCATCCCATTCATTGACAACAACACTGTCACTACCGCCGCGGACAACACTGGTTTGCTTAATAATCTTTTTAATAATAATACTTTCAATCATATTACTGTGGCTGACCCTTTTGCAGGAAATCCATTAGCCAAGCAGATGCAGGATCTCAGGGAACTGATAATGAACGTACCAGGCATAACCCCTCCAATCCAGCCCGTGTCTCAGAATTGCTACAATCAGTCTCGGTTTGTCCAAGCAATTGCAAATGTCGACACCAGAAGCGTTTCAGTGTTCCATCCATGAAGTTATATGATGGCAGCACGGATCCAGAGGAGCATGTTGCCCATTATCAAGAGAAGATGGACATAGTGCATATCCCGTTGCAGTTCATAGAGGCTTGTCTGTGCAGAGGATTTGGATCGACCTTGGTTGGACCAGCTCTTAAGTGGTTGATTAGGCAGCCCCTAGGCTCAATTGGTTCCTTCGCCCAGCTTATCAACATGTTCTATAATCAATTCTCATGCAGTCGACAATTTGAGAAGCTGACAAGTGACCTCTACAATGTGACCCAGCAGCCTACTGAGACTCTGAAAGAATATGTCCACCGGTTCAATAGAGAAGTTCTGGAAATTCCCAATCTTGACATGTCGACAGCCACAGAAGCATTCAAAATGGGGCTGAAGAAGGATTCCCAATATTATCAAGATTTGGTGATGACTCCTCGTAAGCGGTTGGAAGAAGTCAGAAGCAGGGCCCTGAGATTCATAAGGTTGGAGGAAGATGAGTTGCGAAGGTCAAAGTCTTCAGGCAAGGTGTCGACATATGACAACCCGGACAGGAAGACCGAATCATCTCACCGCAGAAACAACCGATCCAATCCTTATTCGAGAGTTGACAACAACAAAATTAATTCAATCGAGGGTGAGGATGAAGATAATGATAATGTGCCTAATATTTCTGATTATTGCTTTTCTGTTGACATTTCAGGTGTACTTTGTGCAATGGGCAACCTGGGAGACAAAGCAAGATGGCCAAAGAAGACAGAAAAATCCACGGGATGGCGTGACAAGTCAAAATGGTGTGCCTACCATGAAGACTTCGGGAATATCACAGAAGATTGCATTGCGCTAAGAAAGGAGATCAACTACCTTCTTTCGAAGGGACATCTCAAGGAGTTGCTTGGATCCAGAAAGAAGAAGGCAGAGAGCGCAGAGGCTCCACATGAAGTCGAGCGACCAGTTTCTCCTCCAGCATCAACAAAAGTCATCAATTTCATTAGTGGCGGGTCAGAAATTTGTGGCACTTCCTATTCTGCCGCAAAGCGACATGCCAAGGAGTCAAAGGAGGAGAAGCCAGAAAGACCATCTAGGATGTCGACATCATGCCAGGAGCCAATCACCTTTGATGAGAGTGATCGAGATAATTTGCTGGAACCCCACCATGATGGCCTAGTCATTTCCTTGCAGATTGCCAATTGCACCGTTAGGCGCATCTTGGTCGATGGGGGTAGCTCTGTCAATCTCATTATGTTGAGCACCCTTAAAGAGAAAATCCCAGAATCGGAGATCGTCAAGAAATCGTCAGTGTTGGTAGGCTTCAGTGGCGAAGTCAAAAAAACAGTGGGAGAAATAAAGCTTCCAATCTACTCAAAAGGACTCAACACAATGGAGCGGTTCTGTGTAATTGATTGTGCGACATCTTACAATGTGATTCTTGGAAGGCCCTGGATTCATGGAATGAAAGTTGTACCTTCCACTTACCATCAGTGCGTGAAGTTCCCAACACCTTGGGGTGTCGCTAAAATATATAGTGATCAATAAGTGGCTAAGGAGTGCTATAAGACTTCATTGAAGGCGTTGACATCTCCTAAGCAAGCAAAGCAATTACAGAAAAAAGTACGTGAGGTCTTGGAAGCAAGGGTGAACGATGTGAAAGAAGTATTGCTAGACCCTTCAAATCCAGACATCAAAGTACTTATTGGTAGTGATATTCCACCAGATATAAAAGAAAAACTTATGGACCTATTAAGAAGCAGAACGAAGAGCTTTGCATGGAAGCATGATGACATGACCGGCATCAGCAAAGATGTCATCACCCACAAGCTCAATGTCGATCCCAATTTCAAGCCAGTGCATCAGAAGCGTAGGAAGTTTGCAGAAACAAGAAACCAGATAATCAAGGAAGAAGTAGAGCGTTTACTTAAAGCCAACATGATACGGGAGGTAGAATATCCAAGATGGTTAGCAAACGTGGTTGTGGTCGAGAAGAAAAACGGAAAATGGCGAGTCTGTGTCGATTTCACCGACTTGAACAAAGCATGTCCCAAGGATCCTTTCCCATTGCCTCACATCGACTCATTGGTTGATGCCACTTCAGGTCATGAGCTTCTCACTTTTATGGACGCATCTTCAGGATTCCAACAAATCCAGATGGAGCCATCTGATCAAGAGGACACCACCTTCATAACACCCACATGTATCTATTGTTATATTGCTATGCCTTTTGGACTAAAAAATGCAAGTGCAACGTCTCAGAGGCTCGTGAATAAAATGTTCAAGGACGAGATTGGGGACACGATGGAGGTATATATTGACGATATGGTTGTGAAGTCCAAGAAAGCTGAAGATCACATAAGCCATCTGTCCCAAGCCTTCGACATCTTGGATTGTTTCAACATGAAACTTAATCCAGCAAAGTGCAATTTTGGAATGAAGGCAGGAAAGTTTTTGGGATATATGGTGACTAAAAGGGGCATTGAAGCCAGCCCAGAGCAGATTCGTGCCATCATTAACCTGTTGTCACCTCAATCCTTCAAAGACGTCCAGAGATTGACAGGGAAGATTGCTGCACTCACCAGGTTCATTTCCAAATCATCTGATCGATGCAAGCCTTTTTATGACATCTTGAGAAAGAATAAGAAGTTCCAGTGGGAAGATCAGCATGAACAAGCTTTTCAAGACCTCAAAAGTTACCTGTCGACACCTCCATTATTGGCCAAACCTCAGGAGGGCGAACACCTATTCATCTACTTAGCAGTATCAGAAAGTGCAGTAAGTGCGGTCCTGGTGACAGAACGAGAGGGCATTCAGCAACCCATCTATTATATAAGTAAGACACTTTTAGACGCGGAGACCTGGTATTCTCATTTACAAAAATTAATTTTGGCTTTGATAACTGCATCTATTAAATTAAGACACTATTTTGAAACACATACTATAATTGTGCGTACTAACTATCCTATTAAGAATGTCATGAGAAAACCAGAGATGTCAGGTAGGATGGCTAAATGGTCCGTACAGTTAAGCACTTACGACATCAAATATGAGCCCAGAACAACAATTAAATCTCAGGCTCTAGCTGATTTTGTGGCTGACTTTAGTCCAACCATGCAACGAGAAGTAGAGTTGGAAGTTCAGCAACTGCAAGATGATGACATCTTGAAGATGTGGACACTTTATACAGACGGTGCTTCCAACATGAGAGGCACAGGACTTGGAGTTGTATTGAAGTCGCCACAAGGGGACATAATACCACAATCCATCAGCTGCTGTTTTAAGGCCACTAATAACGAAGCAGAGTATGAGGCATTAATTGCAGGTTTAACAGTGGCCCAGGACCTAGACATCAAGCACATCCGGGTGTTTATGGATTCTTTGCTAATTGTCAACCACTACAACGGGTCCTACATAGCGAAAAATGCAAAGATGACAACATATTTGGAGATAGTGAAAATCCTGGCGGCCAAATTCAAAACTTTCACTTTGGAGCAGGTGCCGCGAGAAGAAAACTCACAAGCAGATGCTCTGGAAAACTTAGGCTCAACCTTCAAAAGCATTTCACAGACAAGTATCCCAATTGTGCATGTCGACATCCCAGCATTTGATCATCTCGAGCTGTTCGTCCTAGATGTTGACATCCTTCCCAGTCCAGCAGTAACCTCTTGGACATCCCCTATAATCAAATATCTCAAAGATGATACAATCCCACCTGAAGAGAAAAATGCTCGAGCATTCAGGGTAAGATCATCTAAGTATTTACTTATTGATAACTTCTTGTTTAGGAAATCTGCTGTAGGTCACTACTTAAGGTGTCTAGAACCAGACCGCGCCCAACAGGTTTTGAGAGAGCTGCATGAAGGGCAGTGTGGGAATCATACTGAGGGCAGAAGCCTGTATGCCAAGGCTCTAAATATGGGCTATTTCTGGCCCACGATGAGGAGAGATGCTACAGAGTATGCCAAGAAATGTGATTCCTGTCAAAGGCACGGCGATATCCTACATCAACCCGCCGAATTGCTACATCCTATCCTGTCGCCATGGCCATTTATGATTTGGGGAATGGATATCGTAAGGAAGTTGCCCAGGGCTCCAGGAGGAAAAGTATTTCTACTAGCCATGACATACTATTTTTCCAAATGGGTAGAAGCTGAAGCGTACGTACAGGTCCGAGACAAAGAAGTTATCTCTTTCATAAAAAGAAACATATTAAGCAGGTTTGGGATACCTTCAGAGATAATATGTGACAATGGCTCCCAATTTATCAGTCGAAAAATGCGAGATTTCTTGACAAGATGTGGAGTCAAGATGGTGACATCTTCACCTGTTCACCCTCAAGCAAATGGACAAGTAGAATCCAGCAATAAGATTATTATAAGCAATCTAAAGAGAAGACTGGACCAAAAGAAAGGGAGATGGGCGGAAGAGTTACCATTGGTTTTATGGGCTGACAGGACGACATCTAAGAATGCCACTGGTCAGACACCCTATTCTCTAGTATTTGGGACAGAATCAGTCATCCCTGCAGAAGTTCTAGTACCTACGGCTAGATATGGTTTGTTGACACCTGAGCATAATAGTGACATCTTGACACATGATTTAGATACTGTGGACGAGCTAAGAGATATGGCTAAAATACGGATGGCAGCATATCAGCAAAGAGTAGCCAGGTCTTACAACAAAAATGTGAGGGTCAGAAGATTCCAGGTAGGTGATTTAGTCCTACGAAAAGCATTTCAAAATACAAAAGAGCTCAATGCAGGAAAGCTTGCCCCAAAGTGGGAAGGCCCCTATTTGATTGATGCATAGGCCGGAAAGGGAGCATATCGTTTGTCAACCTTGGATAGCCAAATGATCCCGCGAAGTTGGAATGCCATTCACCTTAAGAGGTACTACATTTAGGCAATATTTTCCTAACCTCACCCCAAACCAGGTATGGACAATCCTCTATTAATCTTTTCATTTATTGAATATGAATAATCTTTCATTCCCCTCTTTTTCATTTTTATAAATTACTTCAAAATAAGATGTCACTAACACGACCTGTGGAGGGGCGTCAACATTGATGCCCATCTCTAATATGTCTCTGTCTTGCAAGATGTTAACATATGAAAGTGGGGACATATCAAAGTGCTCAAATCAAAGTGACAACGAACTCTCCTCCGCTAGAGACTGGCCACCTCTTCTAAAGTAAAGGTACACAATCCCTTCTAAGGTTTAAAGAGTTAATTACCTCTTTTTAAGAATGTTAGGTTGCCACACCTTCATCTGGAGCGCAAGATAACTCTTTAATTGAGGTGTGGGGTGGGCCTATATGAGTAAAATTATATAGCTTACCCATTCCCACTCAATTATATGATTGATCTTAAGTTTTGTTCATATGGTTATGGCATATACCTGTCATCTTAAAGTACCTACGGTTTTGACATTTTTCATGTCACCTTACGAAGTTAATGTGAGCACCCCAACCCGGGACCTAATGCGTGTCCCGAGCTTGAGAAGCTCAAACTAAGAAAACCCATCTTAGATTTTTAAAACTTTTATTTGCCTTTACAAGAAAACCAATTCTAAATTTTCCATAAACAAAAATCAAATAATGATATCTCCACTTGGAGGAATTTAAACAAACACTTTAATAACCATACTTGATTAATTACATTGAAAACCCTAATTAACATTGTTTAGCAAAAGAGTTTTCCTTACAACTTATAAAAGAATAATACTTAAATATGACTTCCGACAACCCAATCATATACCTATCCAGACAAGTCCCAAAAAGCAAGAGTCCAAACTCTTTCCCGGCCTCACTGGTTCAGGTCACCTGTCTCAGCACAATCTAAAGCAGTAAAAGGGAAGGGGTGAGAATAAATCTCAATAAGCTATTATGAATGCAGCAATATGCCAAACAAGATGCAACACATAGCATGGTAGCACATAACACATTATGAAAGCGGTAAACACCTTACGTTACCTCATTTTACCTTTCCCGTCTGAACAATAAGTCGTACAACGTGGGAGTGAAACTCCTCTCTTTGGTGAGCTTGCCTCCGGCACATTCACCTCTTATAGGACTCATACTCCAGAGATCCATATAAGAAAAGATACCTATATCGAGTATCCAACAATAATATCGCTGTAAAGCTTTAGGCTTAATACGTAAGCATTCCCCCTAATCATCAATCGCAACGGTCTGTAAAGCTTTTTGGGTCAATACGGTCGTTAGCACACCCACTCTGTGGCCACGAGAGGGAACGGTCACTGAGTATAATGAACCTTCAATCACTTATAGAACAAATCAATAATTGATTGAATTCCATTATACCCCCGAATATCAACACGTTCAAGCACATAATAGATACTTGAAATAAATCCACAAAAAGGGATAATAATATAACAACATGATAAAATATACTCATGCTAATCCATACCATAGTGCAACAGTTCATTTAATACACTATGCATAATACCATTAACGAATATGAGTTCAAATAAGGTATCCACATAACCACATAATCCACACCGGGATGCAATATAATCAATATGCCAGATAATCCACAACTGGGATACAACATAACAATACCAAATAATCCACACTCGGGATACAATACAACCATATACCAAATAATCCACAATCGGGATACAATATATTGATGTAACACATATACATTACTAACCAACACACTAGTGATATTACAGTCTCTACACTGTTCAACTAATCACCAAGGTATGGGAGCAAGTAAGGCCAACCTAAACCGTAAACCATTCTTACAAAGTTACTACTCAACCTTGAATAATATTAATAAAGGTGCAAGACCTACTTCCCACAATTCCATTTTGACCAAATAAGACATCATGGCCTAGCCAAGGTATTCTACTTTAACTTAGGTTAAAAAGGATTAATTCATATCTGAAGTAGATTAGATTTCACTACTTTGAAAGGGTTAGGAATCATACTTAGTGGTTGTGGTTAAAATTCAGCAAGAAAGAAAACTGGTGAACTTCTGGTGACATGGGCGACCACCCAAGTCACTATGGGCGACCGCCCAAGAGGGTCTAAAAAGGGTTATACCTTCTGGTGGGTTGGGCGGCCGCTCAAGGCCCTATGGGCGACCGCCCAAGGGAATTTTCTGCACTTCGAAAATTCTAACTCCTTTTCACATATTTTCTTTTCCCTTTTAATAATCTTTCTTAAAAATACCAAAAGGATTTTCTAACTTTACAAACCTCATTTTAAATCATTAAATCCACAATTAATATAACCCTAGATCATTTACCACTTGATTCTCCACCCACTTCACTTCCACATTTCAAGTTTAACCTCCTTAATCTAACTTAATCCATTTTCTTACCCTATTGATCATCTTCCTTAAACAACCACATCATTCTATAACATAAACCACTTTCTTAACTACAAGAAGGTTTCCAAAGCATCTAATAACCATTTTAATAATAATAACAACACCAAATAATTCATGAACATTAATTAGAAGAGAAGATCAATACTCACATCATTAAAAGTATACTAAGTCCTTTTTCCACTTCTTTCTACCCAAATTAAATGAACTCTTAATCTTTCCCAAATCAAAGTAAGATGTATATAATCACATACACTAACTCCATTAATGTCATTAATATCTTACACTACCCTCATTCCTTCAACTTAAACTCCCATATCATAACTAAAATCAATTAAATCTTGAATAATCATTTTACTCAAATAACCATATTAAAAATACAATATACTTTTTCTTTTCATAAAACATTCATTAACACATAAAATGTGCAATATTTAGAAAGAAGTCATAATAACTTACTTAGCAATTATGAAGTGGATTAAGGATCTTCTTAGCTCAATGTGCTCCCCTCTTCATCCCGAACACGAAAGTACAATTAAATCTTCAAATGGAAAAGAATTGGCTTAGTTATGATTTTGAGAAGAATGAGGTTGAAGAGAAGCTTCCATGGAGAAAAGGTTGAGGAAGAAGAAGGAGGATGATGAAGAATAATTATGGAGAGAAGGATAAGGAGGTATGGGGAGAAGTATGGAAAAGCATGGGAACCTTTGACTAGGAAGAGGGAGGGGAGTAAATTAGGGGATATGGCCCCTCCCCAAATACCCTCCTTTCTTACTTTCCTTTTCTATTTTTATATTTCCCCTACTCAAAGAAGAATAACTACCCACATATTATTTATTTATCCATTTCCATTATTATATCTCTTCCAAGAACATTATTTTATTTCTCAATCATTTCATCCTAATATAAGAAATCAAGAATATAAAATGAACACATAATTCTAACAATAATTTTAAAAGCACATAAGGTCAACAATTAATATAAAAGGTATATAATATGATACTAAAATAGATGCCTAGGGTTAGGGTCGTTACAGTTAACATATGATCATTCAAGAATACTTCATGAAATTTTGTCAAGTCCTAACATACTTGAAAGTTACTAACCAAATTTTTTTTCTAAAGCTACCATAAAACGTTCCCAAAAGTTAAGTTGGCATGTACCAACATCCAAACAGCTAAGACTAAAAAGCAAAGAGTTGAACCAACCCAACACTTGAAATAAATTGTCTTTGGTCCTTATGGACCGATTACATACCAACAAAATAAAATTGTCTTTGGGTCACCGCCCACAAATTCCAACAAAACAAACAACTATGTTTACCTTTTCATTTGGCAGCTGCCTCAGATGTTGCCTTTTGAGTCTCCTCTCTAACCTCTGTTCCTTCTCCCACCATTACTTCCTGAGGACAGGACGACACCTCACCTTCTTCCACCGACTCCCCTGTTAATTTGGCCAGTTTGGCATATTCCTTGTTGATGTCCCAATCTTGGGATTTACCAGCTTGATAGTCCTTCATCATTTGAATTTTACTTTGCACAACAGTCTTCGCAGCCGCAATCTTGCAAGACTTCCTCACATTATCGATCTCCTTGAGATGATCCCCCTCACTCTTTGCCAAGCTGTCCAACAGATCCTTTACCGTCTCCTCCTGCTCCTCCAAAATACTCTCCTATTCTTTCACTTTATTCTCCAACAAAGCCTTTTCTTTCCTAGCTAGGGTTGCCTCTGACTTTGACTTCTTCTTGATCATCTCATTTTCTTTCACCAAATCTTCCAGATATCCCATCACCTATGACAAAAACAGTCAACATCAAAAGACATCATAAAGCTATAAAATTAGTCAAAAAATAAAGTAGATGGCGACACCTTACCCCAGTCATAAAGCTCATGGATTTCTTCTTTATCTCTGCCACGGGCATTCCATCAAACACATCTCCTACTTCTATCACCTCTTCTTGGGTAGCCTTCCTCTTTCTCACTCTTGATCCGATACCAGCACTATCCTCTTTTGCAGGGCCCTTTTTAGGAATCATGGGTGGCTTTGTCTCTGCCCTAGGAGGTGAACCCCCAAGTAAAGCATCAATGTCATCCAGATCAAAATCTGATCCCGAAGCAACTGGTTTGGAAACTGTACCAAATATGAAGAATGTCAAGAAAAGGTATGCGTTAACTAAGAGCAGGATAAAAACATGTTTACGTGTGGACATGATGACGGAGGGAGATGCCCTATCTTCTTCTCGAACAACAAAAGGTGCTTCAACTAGGCCTCTGGGTGACCTCTTGTCTAGGGGCGATTTGAAAAATTCCTCAAGCTTTGCTAATGTGTCCTCCTTCGGTGGAAAAAGTTCTCCCCAGTCAATATCTGCAAGAGAATAGAGAAAATTACGATTTCAGTCTAACTCGAAATTGGGAAATCACAAGTCAGAAATCAAAATACCTCCCTTATTCCATTTGCTAGGTATTTCGTCTCCTCCTTCAATTGATGCTCTATCGACAAAGAAAAACCTATTCTTCCATCCTCTATCATTTGAAGACGTCGTCGTCATTAAGGAACTTCTACCTGACCTTTTCTTAAAAAGATACCGTTTGGACCCAAACGGCTGGAAATCATATGAATATGCTATCTCATTAAGCCCTAGGTTCAAGCCGTTTTCCCTATTGACTTTTATCACAAACGCGAAAATCCTCCGTGCCATAGGCATTAACTGGATGTAAGCAAGCTGAGTTCTTTGGAAAAATTCAGTAACTAAAGAAGGAAAAGGATAGCTAAACCCTAGGAGGAAGGGATATTCCAGAAAGCAGATCCATTTTTGGGAAACTAGGTCAGAAGGGGTGGAAGATAGCACCTTCAGGGAAGCAGCATTGTCATTTTAACGACTCAATTTGGGCGTCGCTAAACACGCATGTTTACTCATCTGGCTTGGAGAGAAGGTTCTCACATTCGAAATCTCCAAAATCAACGTCTATGGGCTCTTGTGGAGCAGACACACTTTTCGTCTTTGAAGAACTCCATCTAGTTCTACCCATGGTGACAAGTAAACAAAGATCGGAAGCTATGGAGTCAAGAGAAGAAAAAAGGAAGGAATGAAGAAATTACCTTACGGAGGATGCCGTCGTGAGAAGAAGCAATTGGAAGGGTTTGGAAGCTTTTAATTAGCAAAGCGGTTGTTTAAATCCAAAGGAGCTCTTTTTTCAAAAAACTACTTTTTCAAATTAATCTCCCCAACCGTTCAAATAACTCCTCCACGTTTAATTACGGTTGTCAAATCATGTAGAAGACAGTTGGCTCTTTTCAAAAATATTCACCTCTTCGATTTCCGTGAAAGGCAAATATTTTTGGGGATAAATTGTTATGGGCATTTTCAGCATTGTGACATCCTCAGTTGTTCCTGCATGTCAAGATGATATCCCACTGTAAGTATTTCATAATATTTATTTATCTTATTTAATATTATTCATTAATATTTTACAGCAAAATCAAAGGAGTTAAAAAGGGGATATGGCCAAGCACGTCAGAGTCCCCTCAACGTTAAGGAGGACTAAGTCTTATGGACGTTGAAAAGATAAGGGAGCATGCCGAGATTTTAGGGAATGGTTATTATATTAATTATCTTTTTGTTATTTAAGGGGACATGGAGATTAATACACACACGGTCACTCTACATACACACTGCTTGTATACACCTCCATTGTCTTCCAACTTGTAACTACGATTTTCATAGTGAAACGTTTAAGGTTGGAGACCTAACTCCCGGGGTTTTTTCCGAAGAGGTTGTCATCTCTAAGGTTTTCCTCGTTAACAAAATCCTTGTGTCCTTCTTTATTTTCATGCATTTGTTCCATTTGATCGAATTCAAAAGTCCCCTCCTTATTGTTTAAATCCATACACTCTCTAAGTTAAGATTCGTCATTATTGTTTTTTCTACTAAAACAGTTGTTAGAATACAACACTGCTGCCCGATTGTCACAATATAACTTGAGCGGTTTTTCGACACCATTGATAATTAGCAGTCCCTCAATGAATTTACGCATCCATATAGCTTGATTGGATGCTTCTTAGTAAGCAACAAATTCGGCTTCCCTGGTAGAGGAAGTTATAAGTGTTTGCTTGGCACTTCTCCAAGATATTGCTCCACCGGCTAATGTGAAGACATAACCGGACGTCGACTTTCGACTATCTTGACATCCAGCAAAATCGGAAATGGAATACCCAACGATCTCAAGATGATCTGACTTTGTATATGTAAGCATGTAGTCCTTACTGTTTTGTAGATATCTCATCACTCTTTTGGCTGCAACCTAATGATCTCTCCCCGGATTGCTTTGATATCGACCAAGCATCCCAACAATAATTGCAAGGTCTGGACGAGTACAGACTTGTGCATACATTAAGCTTCCTACTGCCGATGCATAAGGGATATTTTCCATATACTTGGATTCTATATTATTTTTAGGACATTGCTTTAAACTAAATTTTGTCTCCTTTAGAAACATGGGTCTCATGTGGTTTACAATTTTCCATGCTAAACCTTTGTAATACCTTCTCTATATAGCTCTTTTGTGATAATCCTAAAATACCTCGTGATCGATCACGATGAATTTGGATTCCTAATAAAAAAGATGCCTCACCAAGATCTTTCATTTCAAACTTATTTGATAGAAATTTCTTAGTTTCTTAAGAAGGTCCTTATCACTACTAGCAAGTAAAATATCATCCACATACAAGATCAAAATTATAAATCTACTCCCACTAAACTTATGGTACACACAATCATCAACAAGATTCGTTTCAAAACCAAATGAAAGAATTACTTGATTGAATTTTAAGTACCATTGATGAGAAGCTTGCTTGAGGCCATAAATGGATTTCTTAAGCTTATAAACTAATTGATTAGTTTGATCTAAATCAGTCACCATTTCTGGTTTCTTCATATAGATAGTTTTCTTAATGTCCCCATTGAGAAAAGCCGTCTTTACATCCATTTGATGAAGCTCAAGGTCAAAATGTGCTACAAGTGCCATAATGATACTAAAAGAGTTTTTAGACGATACCGAAGAAAATGTTTCTTTATAATCAATGCCTTCTTTTTTAGTGAATCCCTTAGCAACAAGGCGAGCCTTATATCTTTCCACATTACCTTGTGAATTCCTTTGGGTCTTAAAGACCCATTTACATCCGATGGGTTTCACATTTTTAGGTAATGGAATAAGATCCCAAACGTCGTTGTCTTTCATGGATTTTAACTCTTCATTTATGGCATCGATCCATTTATGAGAATTTAGACTATTAATGGCTTAATGGAAGGTGAACGGTTCATCTCCCACTAAGTCTAAGTGTTCCTCATTCTCAGCAAGATACACATCATAATCAGCCGGAATCGCACTCCTTCTTACTCTATTAGATCTCCATAAGGGCATTGGTTCTTCTTGATTTTGAGGTTGTTGAATTTGATCCTCATTATCAACATTTTCATGTTGTTCTACATTTATAGGAGGTTCTATATTGTTTTGAATTATATGTTCTTGTTGAATTTCAGGTACAAGTACTTGATTTTCAATAGGAACTATGGGAAGAGGTATAGAAATGGATTCCTCTTCTTCTTCAAATTCAAAATTATTCTCAATTTCCCCTCTAAATTCAACATCCTAAAAAAACCTAGCATTTCTTGTCTCAAAAAAGGTTCTAGTTTTCGGGTCATAAAATTTATATCCCCTAGATCTCTCAGCATACCCCACAAAGTAACTACTAACGGTCTTAGCGTCCAGTTTGCCCTCATTAGGCCTATAAGGCCTTGCTTCTGCTGGACAACCCCATACATGAAAATGATTTAGGGACGTTTCTTATTCGTCCATAATTCATAAGGAGTTTTGTCGGTAGCCTTTGAAGGAGCTCTATTGAGAATATAAGCAGCAGTTTTTAATGCATCGCCCCATAATGAGTGAGGTAAAGAAGTACAAGAAATCATACTTCTTACCATATCTTTAAGGGTTTATTACGTCTCTCTGCTACACCATTCATGCTAGGTTTGCGGCATGGTGTAGTGAGGGACAATCCCACACTCTTCAAGATAGAGAGCAAAAGGACCCGGACGTTGTTTACCTGAACCGTAATTCCATCCGTAGTATTCACCACCACGATCGGATCTAACGTTCTTAATAGTCTTTCCAAGTTGATTTTCAACTTCTGCCTTAAAAGACTTGAAAATGTCCAATGATTGAGACTTTTCATGAAACAAATAAATGTATCCATAACTAGAGTAATCATCTATAAACGTAATGAAATATTGTTGACCATTCCATGAATGGGTAGTGAATGGTCCACAAATATCCGTATGAATTAGTTCTAAGACGTTTGATGCTATCAAGGATTCTTTCCCTTTGGTGTTTATAAATTTTCTTTTAAGGCATTCAATACAATTTTTTTTTATCCGGATTATCAAGTTTGTTTAAGATTCCCTCCGACACAAGCTTATCAATTCTCCTTTTGGAGATATGACCCAAACGCCTACTCCCTCCGTTCCATATTACCTTACCCATTTTGCTATTTTGGGCGTCCCACTTTAAAGTCCCACTTTCCTAAAAAGGAAACTTTTTAATACTTCTTTATTCATGGGGCCCACTTGTCATACTCACAACACTTTTCAAATTTACTATTCTCTCTCCTACCCACTCACAACTCCTACTTTAATAACATTATTCCTTATTTTTCGTTCTCAACAGTAAACGAGTAAGCTTTTATGGGACGGAGGGAGTATGTCATAAGGTATAAGAATTTTCACTTGATAACTTTCGTTTAGTGCCTTTAGTTTTGGTTTCATTAATATGGGACACGTTAAATGACTTGACTGTGTCAAGTAAATAAAGATTATCACTATATGATAAAGCACTAGTACCAACAATTTTGGAATTGAAATAAATATCACACTTATTATTGCCAAACGAACATGAATAACCTTCCCTGTCCAAAAGAGTGATTGAGATCAAATTCCGCCTAAAGGTATTATTTAATACATTTATTGTATTAAATAATACAATAAATGTATTATTTAATACAAAATAATATCAAGTACTTAATAATAATCTAAATGTCCCAATGCCTATAACTTCAACCGAATTCCCAGCTCCGATATAGATGTATCTCTCATCTTCGCTAGGGCTTCGGTAATTCAGGCTACCCTGCATAGACACACTTATGTGAGTTGTTGCACCAGAATCCAACCACCATGTATATGTAGGGATTGAAACCAAATTAGGCTCAGTACAAACAAGACTAAATGACATACCTTTCTTAACATGCCAATTGTGATACTTAGGGCAGTTGTTTTTCATGTGAGTAAGGTCCTTACAGAAGAAACACTTCTTAACTTTTTGATCATTGGATGATCCCTTATGCTTCTTACTTGCAACCACAATTTTCTTTCCTCTTCTCTTAGTCCCATGAGAAGAGATAGATGCTAAGTGAGCACTTTCCGTCTTAACTTGCTTCATTATATCTTCCTCTTGTGTCACATGTGATATGAATTCATTAACATTCCACTTGTCCTTTTGACAATTATAGGTCACTTCAAAATGACCAAACTGAGGAGGAAGAGAGATCAAAACCAAATGCACGAGTAAATCTTCTGAAATCTCTAACTTAATTGCCTTTAGTTTTGTTGAGAGATGAAGCATCTCAAGAATGTACTCCCTTAAGTTTCCGTTACCCTTTTACCTCATAGAAACAAGCTTCCTCAAGGAAGCACTTGTTTCCGATTTCTCGCTTTTTGCAAAGCGTTCTTTAAGGGTATCCAGAAAACCCTTAGCATTGACGTCCTTAGAAACGCTATTCAAGAATGTTTTCGGGACGACATTCTTCATAATCATTAGGCTCACGCGTTTGGAACGGTTCCACTTCTCAACAGTTAAGCGATCTTCCTGAGTGCTTTTATCAGTGAGAGGAGCGGGACTTGATTCCCTTAATGCGAGATCAATGTCCATACAATCCAAGATCATAGTAATTTTATTTTTCCAAAGAACAAAGAATGAAGAATGAAATACAAAACATGTATAAGTAATTACACATAAAGAGTAATTAATCATATCAAATGAATCCCATCTATAAGATAATTAACATGACATCAAAACTAATCTTTGGATTGCGAGTTGACTCAAAATATAACTATCTTTAGGTAATCAAGGAATCAAACAATGTCTTAATCAAATACTTAACCTTCCTTTGGGCCGATTTAAGTACTCGAAAAAACAACCTAATGCTCTCGTACTTGTTACCAAATGAATGTATAAATTTAGTCAAATAAACGATCTTTTTGTATACATTCATCACTTAACAATTTCGGATCTAAACAATGTAAATCACTTTGGTGACAATATTATTTAGACAATTTATGAAGTTGTTAAGCATATAATTAATCACAAGGAAAAAAGTTTGAAAAATGTATGTTTTTGTTCAAGAAAATGAAGGGAAAAGCTGAATTTCTAATCTGTATCTGCAGAAATTCCAGAAACTTTTGCATGGCCGTGTCCACAAAGATGCACGGCCGTGTGAGATGTCCAAAATTACTCCAGGGGTTGCACGGCCGCGTCCCAAAATCTGCATAGCCGTGCATATCAACCAAATTTTTCCAGAAGCTTTGGCACGGTCGCGCTCCAAAATCAACATGACCGTGCTTCCCCTTGCATGGCCGTGTCCCAAACTCAGCATGGCCGTGCCAGATACAAAGCATGGCCATGCATAGAGGCAAAAATCCTCCGAACAGTGTTCCAGAAAATTCATTTGGCAAGTAGGTCCACACGGACGTGCATTATACAATGCACGGCCGTGCCAATGAGACAATTTTGCTTGAATTATTGCACCTTTTTACGAATTTTATGCCTTTTGAGCCAAAAACTTCAATCCTTTCCAGATTTTAAACAGATACTTATTACTAATACTCTATAAATGAATTAGAGTGATTAAACAACATCAAAACATAATGATTTCAACATAATCAAGAATCAAAGTAAAGTAAAACATATGCTATCATGAACTCAAACTTAATCAAGAACATGAGCAGGCTCTGATACCAATTGTTGGAACATCTCTATTTCGTTAAATCCAAAGCGTACTCATTTCTAGAAGAAGTATGAGAAAAGGAAATGGAGGCGGAAGCGTAACATACCTGTTGAATCCATTTGCCTTGATATTGAAGAGAAGAAGAAGAAATAAAGGAGGGAGATGTAGATCTTCTAAATGATGAATGCCTTCTCTTTCACTCAGATTTATGGAGAGAGTATATGTAAGATTATGTAGTGTTTCTAGGCTGATGGTAGGCCTCTATATATAGGAAACAAATAGGCACTTCATTTAGGGACCACACCTTTTCACATATGAAGCAGTGAGAAATTACCATTTTGCCCATCATAAATAGGTAATTTCACTTCAAAGATTCTACACATTTATTAATTTTCTACACTTTATATTAACATTATATTTATGATTTATACATGTACGTCTACATGTTCATATATATTTACTAAGTATACACATTTTGCAATCCATGTTCTAACACTATGTTGATTGTTGCTTATGCTTTGCGAATAGGGTGGCTGCTGGTGAGTTGTTTGAGGAACTCCCTGTAAAGGATATGATGGTGTGGACTGCTATGGATACGGGGTTTTCTCAGAATGGTAGACCTAGGGACGCATTAATTTTCTTTAGAGGATGGAAATGGCAGGTTTTGAGACAGAATAAGTTGTTGTTCACATACATAGAAATGCTCAGCGGAGTCTCTCATAAGATTCTCGGGATTGTAATTCTTACCTGTTCCATCACTCTGCACTATCTTTTAAATCCGTTGGGAACTGAGAGTCCGTTTCAATAGTTTGTCCTCTTGAATTTGATCACATGAAGTGACCATACCATTTATTGTGGACAACCGAGAAATCTTCTATTTCAATAGTTTGTGCTCTTACCATTTCTTATGGATCTATTTGACATAACCACAATTGTATCAGTAGTTCTATCATATAGAAGTCAGTATTTGAATTACAAATTTTGCATCTATAGAATTTGCATGATGACAGAAAAAATTATGGTTTATCTTCACATGCGTTGCTCGAAATGAGAGGGCTATGCTACTATCTATGGTTATCATATTGAGGGTGCTATACTTTTTGATAAGCATGAAAAGGGAACTCTGGAATGCAGAATGTGCTTAAAATGGGTTTATGCTGGGTTTGTGTTGCAAAAATTTCTTTATACAGTAATCAGTAAGCGCATACGAACACGTACTAGCAATGTACGTGGAAAAACTAGGGAATATATATATAGAGAGAAGGGAGAGAGAGAGAGAGAGAGAGAGAGAGAGAGAGAGAGAGAGAGAGAGAGAGAGAGAGAGAGAAATGTTGATCTTAAAAGGCAATAAATGTCGGAGAAGATGCATCTGGCGAGGAGAAGAGAATTAGGGCTAGCATGAGAGAGAAGAGCATGTCAAGTTAGCCAAGTTGCTTGCCTGGAAAAACCAAACTAAGGGCTCCCTCTGTCTCTACAGAGAACAAAACCCATGAATGGAGCTGTAGGCAAGTCATCCTTGGCTACCAAACAGAAGCCCTTGCCCTTCATGTAAGACCTCTCTTCTTCATACACTATCTGTCTTCTGGTGAGATGCTATTTCTTGGTTTTAAGACTTCCTATTTATATTATAGCCGTAAAGGGTACTGGAGGAAATCAGATTCGAGTATAAATTTATCATCTTCAATACTCTAGTTGCCTAATTCAATCTATGTTTATTTCTCTCTCTCTCTCTCTCTCTCTCTCTCTCTCTCTCTCTCTCTCTCTCTGAAAGCGTGAGCTTTTTAGGGAACTACTTGTTTCCTTATTTAATTTGACTTCTATTATGGTAAGAAGATTTTGAGACTTTCATGGAGATTTATAAGTATTCTACTTTGACTAGGAATTGTAAATATAGTAAATATATTTTATTTATGTACATAGTTTTATATTAGGACTAACCTACTAATATTTGATTTCCTTGTGAGTGTGTTTTATGTTTTCATATAGGAAAAGGATTCTCACAAAGGAAGAGGTCGATTGCATGAAGATCTTCTCAATGGTGCACTATAAATACAAGGCATTCAACACATGAGAAGCTACGGAATTTTAGAGAGAAAATTACTCATACTTCATAGCATTCGACTTTGTTGATTTTAGGTTGTGAGCTTACATCCGTAACTCACATCTAGGTTTTCATAAAGTTCTCTTGTTTTACTTCTGATTGAATAGGTCCTACTTGGGAAAGGGGAGTTGTTCATATCGTAGAAGGTGATTAGAACTTGTTTAGTATTTTCATATTTTAGTTTTTCACTTATTTGTTTTTGTAAGAAACAAAAGTTTTTATAGTGAAAAGTTTTTGGGCGTAAGCCTAGTTTGCTGATCACAGAGATCAGTAAGCGTAAATAATTCTTGAGTTATTGCATTTAATTTGCTTTTAATTACTTTATTCCGCTGCATTATATGTGGATGTGTGGACAGTTGTGAGACACATCTGTACTCACATCCTTTGCCTGTTGCGTGATCTAAGTTTCCTAGCTACACGAAACTTTCAATTGGTATCAGAGCCAACTCTCGAAATATTACTGAGTGTTGATCCAGAAAGTGTAGTCATTATGGAATGCCAAAATCACCAAAATAGGCCTCCTGTCTTGGATGGCACAAATTATTCTCTTTGGAAGTCTAAGATGCGAAATTACATCAAAAGTATTGATGAAAGGGCTTGGATGTGCATTCTTGTTGCATGGCAACCTCCTACTGTGGAGAAAAAGCCATCTTCTGGTGTTGGTGAGTCCTTTTTCGAAAGAAAACCTGAAGAACAATGGACTCTTGATGAAATACAAGCTGCAAATTACAATTCAAAAGCCATGGGTGCTATTTCCAGCCATGTTTCTGGAAATATGTACAAGCTTATAACTAATGAGAGTATAGCCAAAACTGCTTGGGATATTTTGCAAACTCAATGTGAGGGAGCACCAAGTGTGAAGGCTACCAGGCTTAGAATTTTAATGGATAGGTTTGAGTTACTTCGAATGGAAGAAACCGAGGACATTGTGTCATATGCTTTGCTAAGATTCATGAGATTTCAAATAAATGCACAAGTCTAGGAGAATCTATCTCCAATGCAAGACTTGTTAGTAAGATTCTAAGGACCTTACCTGAGAGGTTTAACATTAAAGTAGCTGTGATTGAAGAAACAAAGGACACAAACACTGTAGGTCTTGACACAATCATAGGAATCTTGACTGTGTTTGAGCTTAACCTTGAGGCTCAGAAAAAGAATAAAACACACAGTCTTGCCCTTAAAAGTGCTGCTGCTCTACCAAAAGAGCTTGTGGAATTATCCTCTGAAATTGACAAGTCTAATCTTGAAGATGAGGATGTAGCTTTTATTTCAAAAAAATTCAGTTCTATACTGAAAATTAGAAGGATAAGCAAATTTCCTAATAGACCTACTTCCAGTACTGTTGAAAAGCCAAAACTTAGCACTGACACTGGATTCAAGAAACCAAGCTTTGAAAACAAATCATCTGAATCTGTCCAATGTAGGGCATGTCGTGGCTTTGGTCACTATGCAAATGAGTGTGCTAACACTCTTAAAAAGAAGGGAATGAGCTTAAATGCTACCCTTAGTGACAGTGAGGATGAAGAAGAGGAAGTGGATAATATGTCTGTCTTAAACTGCCATTCTGTGTTTAATGCATTTTCTGCAGATATAGAAGAAAATGCTCCTAAAAATCCCTTGGATGTGGTCTCAGCTGTGAACACATCTGGTGTCACATCTGAACTGGTGCTGAACTGTTTCTCTGTAAAAGGAGATTCAGATGATGAAGATGAAGAAAGGGACATTCCCTATGAGGAACTTTTTGCCACATACAAGGAGCTGCATACAGATTGGATGAAAAGATTGGACAAAATTGAGGTACTTGTTAAGGTAAACAAATCTCTTTCTGATAAATTGGCTGCTTGTGAAGATGAAAAAGCTGTACTTTCAAAAGAAAATGATGCTCAAAAAGATACCATTGCAAGACTTGAAGTCCTTGTGACCAAAAGAGAAGTTGACCTTGAAAAATTCAAGAATGAATGTGAAAAAGCTGAAAATACTTTCACTAAATTAAATAAAAGTAAGATGAAAATGGAAGAAGCTTTTTCTGTAGGTCAACGTGACAAAACTGGTTTGGGTTTTGAAAATAATTTTGTAAAGGAGGGATGTGAGGCTTCTACCTCAAAAAGTGTGAAAAAACAAGCTTTTAAAGAAAAAGTCATTCTGAGTGAGAAGAGACCTAGGAAGAGGCATTACATTTGCCATTACTGCCTAGCTCCTGGTCACATTAGGCCCTTCTGTTACAAACTCAAGGCTGATAAAAAAACTGGTCACTTCAATCAGCCTCAGATGTGTGAGAAGATGTATGCACATCCTAACACACATCCTGTCAATCTGAGACCTCTGCAACCCAAAAAGAAAACTGTTAAACAGTGGGTGGCCAAACCAATTACCACCTGCAATGTTGTTTACTCTTCCCTCAAGAGTACTGTTTCTGGCTCTTGGTATTTTGATAGTGGGTGCTCTAGGCACATGACTGGAAACCAAGCAGTCCTTCTTGATTATGAAGTGATAAATGGAGGGAAAGTAAATTTTGGTGGAGGTGCTCAAGGAAAGATTGTTGGGAAAGGAACCCTGGATGTTAAGGGTCTCCCAAAATTGCACAATGTGTACCATGTGGAAGGCTTGAAAGCCAACCTAATAAGCATCAGTCAACTGTGTGATGATGATCTTTATGTGAAGTTTGATAAGCACTTGTGTGAAGTGTTTGATAAGGATAATACCTGTGTGTTCACTGGTCCTAGATCTGCTGACAATTGTTACCAATTTGGTGACAATCTTTCTTGCCTAAGCTCAAAAGCTAATGATGTCAATCTGTGGCACCAAAAATTAGGGCATGCTAGCTGTAGAACTCTGGAAGAACTTCAAAGGTTTGAAGCTGTTAAAGACCTCCCTAAACTGAACTTCAAGAACCCTGATGTCTGTGGTTCATGTCAAAAGGGAAAACAAACAAAAGCATCACATAAAAAGGTCCAACAATGCTCCACAACTAGATGTTTGGAGATGATTCACACTGATTTAATGGGACCTATTGAAGTAGAAAGCTTTGGTAGGAAAAAGTATGCATTTGTATGTGTTGATGATTATTCTAGGTACACTTGGGTAATGTTCTTAAGAGAAAAGTCAGAAACAATTGGAGAATTCAAGAATTGGTACAAAAGAGTTAGAAATCTTTATGGTCTTAAGGCTGTGAGGATTAGGTCGACCGTAGTGCGAATATGAGAATCAAATGTTCACCAATTTTTGCAATTCTAAGGGAATCACTCATGAGTTCTCTCGCACCAATCACCCCACAAAGAAATGGAATTGCTTTGAAAGAAAGAATAGAACCTTGCAAGAAATGGCTAGGGTCATGCTAAGTTCAAGAACCCGCCCAAGAAATTTTGGGCGAAGCTTTAAACACCGCTTGCCACATTGGCAATAGGGTGTTTCTAAGAATTGGTAGCACTGTCACCCCATATCAAATCCTCCTTGGAAAGAAACCAACCGTGAAATATTTTCATGTGTTTGGATGTGTTTGTTATATTCTCAATGATAGAGAATACTGTCCAAGTTTGATTCAAAAAGTGACAAAGCAATTTTCATGGGCTATTCCACAAAGTAGAGCTTACGAGTTTTTAATCTCAAAACTAAAACCATTATGGAATCTGCTAATGTTAAATTTGATGACTCACTTGATCTTAACCTCAAGACTGCCGAGGATGATGTTTCGGGTTGCTTCTTGGACTCGGAAGGATGAAGAAAGCAGTCTTTGAAAAATCAAAAGAAGCTTCCAGTCTTGATAAAAATATTGAACCCGATAAGGATGTAACCGAGGATGTGGACACATCTGCCTCCACATCTGAACCCACATCTGCTCCCACATCCACTCAAACTCCTGGCCGAGGACCGGTTCCTCTGATTTTGATCAGGATGATGCTCCAGAAGGTAATGTGAATGGCTGTGTGGATAGATCAAAGGATATTCCTTCTAAAATCCAGAAAAATCACCCCACTTCACAAGTTGTGGGAGATGTGCATGCTCAAGTGAGAACTAGACAAAAGGACAAAGTTGATTATAGAAAGATGGCTGGTTTATGGAGTTGCTCCTCAGCATACTCCCAGGTAAGTTTCTGTTGTTTTGTTTCAAAAATTGAACCTAAGAATGTTGCTGAAGCATTGAAAGATGCTGACTGGATTATGGCTATGCAAGATGAATTAATTCAATTTGAAAAGAATGAGGTATGGACTCTTGTCCCTAGACCCTCACATGGTAATGTCATAGGAACCAAATGGATTTTCAAGAACAAAACTGATGAGCAAGGTGTGATAACTAGAAATAAAGCTAGGTTAGTTGCTCAAGGTTATACTCAAATTGAGGGAATTGATTTTGAGGAGACATTTGCTCCTGTTGCAAGAATTGAGTCCATTAGGCTTTTGTTAGCCATTGCTTGTTACCTCAAGATTACTCTTCATCAAATGGATGTTAAGAGTGCTTTTCTAAATGGGATATTAAATGAGGAAGCTTATGTTGAACAACCTAAAGGCTTTGTGGACTCCAAGTATCCTAATCATGTGTATAAGCTAAAGAAAGCTCTGTATGGGCTAAAGCAAGCCCCTAGAGCTTGGTATGGTAGGTTGACTGACCATTTGCTTCAACTAGGATTCAAGAGAGGTGAGGTTGACAAAACCTTGTTTGTAAGGAGAAATAAGAAGGAGATTCTTGTGGCACAAATCTATGTAGATGACATTGTGTTTGGATCAAATTCTGATCCAATGCTAGCTGAATTTGTGGATAGCATGACTTCCACATTTGAGATGAGTATGGTAGGTGAGTTGAACTTTTTCTTAGGTTTACAGATTAAGCAATTCAAAGATGGCATGTTCATTTCACAGTCTAAGTATGCCAAGAATCTTGTGAAAAAGTTTGAGCTTGAACACTCTTCACATCAAAGAACCCCAATGGGATCTTCCCAAAAGCTAAGTCATGATTCTGATGGTGAGAGTGTTGATCAAACCCTTTATAGAAGCATGATAGGAAGTCTGCTTTACCTCACTGCAAGTAGACCTGATATTATGTATAGTGTGTGTCTCTGTGCAAGATACCAAGCCAACCCTAAAGTGTCCCATCTTAAAGCCTTGAAAAGAATCATTAGGTATGTGAGTGGGACTGTGAACCTAGGTCTGCATTACTCTAAAGAAACAAACACCAATTTGGTTGGGTACACTGATTCTGATTGGGCTGGAAATAGTGATGATAGAAAGAGTACCACTGGTGGATGTTTTTACCTAGGAAATAACCTTGTGTCTTGGTATAGTAGGAAGCAAAATTGTGTGTCCTTGTCCACTGCTGAGGCTGAATATGTTGCCCTTGGGAGTTGCTGCACACAATTGCTTTGGATGAATCAAATGTTAAAAGATTATGGATTAAATAGCAAAGTTTTGACTGCTTTTTGTGATAACAAAAGTGCCTTGGACATATCTAAAAATCCTGTCCAACATTCTAGAACAAAGCACATTGATATTAGACATCATTTCATCAGAGATCTTGTAGAACAAAAAGCGTGTGTCTGCGGAATTTGTTGGGACTGAAAATCAATTGGCTGATATATTTACAAAGGCATTAGATTTGGAGAGATTTTCCTCCTTGAGGAAGTCTCTTGGCTTGTGTGATATCTAAGGTTGTGAGACCAGATGTGTCTCACATCCTCTAACATATCTGTAGATTAGTTTAACTGAAAAAAAAAATCATAAAAAGAAAAATCCAAAAATATCATGCATTAGCACGAAATTTCTCAGTGTGGTCACTTGTGAGTTCTCATCTTGACATTATTTTTGATCACTTAATTGTGAGCACTTCCTGTTCATGTTACCTTTTGGTGACTTGATATAACCTTCCTAGGTATCTCACAGTGGGTGCTAAAAGAAAAAAAATATATATGTGAGAAACAGCTGCTTCACCCTTAGTATGAAGCCATACCATTGTGATCAAGTGATTTTCATAAGAAAAACTTGAAGTCAAACTTGATAAGATCATTGGGAAAAAGGGCTATCTTTGGGATCAAGTAAAGTGAAAGCTACTCACATTGCAAAAATCCACAACAAAAAATTGGTGGATGCATCCTAGATTTGTGCGGATTGGATTATTGCTCATTGACTTTTTGTGATCTAAATGTGTCCCAATATGTGACTCACATCCTATGCCACATCCATAAACTGAGAATATTTCCTTCACCTGTGTGTTTGCATCATGCTAGGCATATTGCATTTTTAGGACATATAGGAGCTTTGTAAATATGCCAGTTAATTAATTTTCTTTCCTAGTTCATTCTTTGATTATATAGGTTTTTGATCTCCAATATCTTTCATGAAAGAAAAAGGTGTGTATCAATCCTTGTTTGAAAAGGTTGGAAAATTCTTTTGGGATTCTGTTTTATTTAAAGATATGACCGAAATACTTTTGTTTCCATAAAAATCTAACAAAATCTTGGTTTATTTTAATCCCCTATTTTCTTGGAAGGTGATTGTGTGTGGTAACCTCAAAGGTTTCTAGCCGTTGGAGGACTCTTAAGGAATTTGAGGTATGTTAAACCTTTTTGGAGAAGGTTTCCTAATTCTATTAGGAAAGGGGGAGCTGTGAGTATTTATGAGACCTCACATCCGTCCCATCCCCCATAAACCTTGATAAAACCCTTTGTTCTTCCTTTCTCCTTGCACACAATTACACACACAATGCTTTAATTTCTTCATTAACTGTTCCACCTAACCCAATTCGTTAAATCAAATGGCCGATCATTCAAACATCAGAGAGGAAGACGTTCTTGACATTGCTCCCATCTCAGTAGCTAAAGGCGAGGGTTCCGTTGTCTTAAACCCTGTGATTTCCAAATTTCTTGCGGAATTTTCTTCTCCATCGCCTTCGTCTAATCCTGTAATGGAAGCTGCTCCTCCAAAATCCCCCACATTGGAACCGTTCGCTGAAAACCCTAAGGCTCCATCCTCTCCGGTGATTCCACCATCGGATGTCGCCCCTGTCTCAACCTCTGTGGAACCTTCTTCAACCAAGAAGAGGAAGCTTTCCCAAGCTAAACCCCCAAAGCCTGCTGCTCCTCCCCGTCGAAATCTTCGTCGTTCTGGTAGGGTTCGCAAATTGTCAGAAGCTGACAAAGCCAAGAATCTCAAGAAACCTGGCGGGAAGCCCTCTACAGCCATTGCTCTTGAAGAAGATGAAGAAGAAGAAGAGGTAATTCCTCCTCTGATTAAGTCTAAGGCTCAACCCCCAATTATTCCTCCCTTAGTTGTTGATCCTGTCCCTGCAATTCCCCCTTCTGAAAATATTCCCCATGTTGATCCCATTACTCCTGTTGAGGATGCTCCCCATGTTGACTCTGTTTCTACTGTTGATCCTATTGCTCCATCTTCCCCCATAATATCATCTGATCCCATTATCCCCATAGTTGTTTCACCCCCTGTGGATAATATTTCTGCTCCTGTTGTTGAGGCCTCTGTTCCCTCGGTTTCTAGTCCTGTTGAGGATCTTATAACCTTTAGTGATGAAGAGCCATTGGCAAAAATCTTAATGGATTTAAAGGGTAAGAAAAAGGTGGCTGCTACTGATTTAGAGCCCATTGATGATGAGACTGATTCTAGTTATGATAGTGATGACACTGCATCTGATGAGAACTACAAGCTAGGGAGAGAAGAGTTTGATCAAGAAAAAGAGGACCAAGAATTAGACTCCTCTGCTGCTGATGACACTGAGATAGAATCCATCCAAGTCCCATTCCCTTCAAAGGATGTGTCTGAGGATGTGCCCACATCCAGACGCACATCTACAAGGAAGAAAGTTGAAAAGGGTATGACTTCTACTATTTCTATTGTCTCTACCCCTAAACCTTTTTCCAAGAAATTTTTAACCAAAAAGGCATCTGATAGGTTTGCCTTAATTTCTTCCAAAGCCTTTGTTGTAGAAATGAAAAGGGATAGGGAAACTTTTGCTAAGCTTGGGATGGACAAATTCTTTGAGGAAAGAGGATTATTCTGAACTGTTGACCATCCCCTTCCCTTCTATCCTAAAATGATTTATGAGTTTTATGCCAATTTGCCTAAGGGATTAGATAAGAACTACTCCTCACCTCCCTCAGTCTATGTTAGAGGAGTGTTTGTCCCTTTTACCCCTTCTGTCATCAATGATTTGCTTGGATTGAATGATTATTTGGATGAATTGGTTTCAATTGAGGATGATGAACTTGTGTCTGCCATTACACATGGCAAAGTAACCTCTTGGCCTGTGAAGCCTAAGGATTTAGGAAGTGGATCCTTATCTTCCCTTTACTGTTTTCTCCACTCCATTCTTGTTGCCAATCTTTGCCCCTCCAATAACAAAACCTCAGTGACTAGGGTGCAAGCCTTGCTTCTTTATAGATTGGGAATTAAGAGGCACATTAATTTTGGTGATTTCATCTTTAGAAAGATTTGTGATTATGGAGAGTCTCCATCAAAGAAATGGTCTTTACCCTATCCTTCCTTGATCTCCCAAATCCTCATTGCCAATGGAGTTAAACCTGAAAAAGGAGAAGAAATTGTTGAAAATTTTGCTCTCTTTAAGGAATCTAAGACCCTGCTTGACCCTAAGCAAAGACATGTGGATCTTCCTTTGGGTACAGTTCCTGAGCTTGGTATGGAAGATGTGGACACATCTGAAGCCACATCTGAAGAAAATTTTGTTGCTCAGATGAAGGATCTGGATGCTGCAATTATAGCTGCAGAAGCTCAAGCTCAAGCCTCCATTGCCCATGCCAACAATTTGAAAGCTCTTAGGGATAATCTCATTCGATGGCATGCAAAACTTTCTAGTCAAAAAGGGGGAGATAGCTCTGGAAATGAAAAGTGGGATGCTGCTGTTGCTGATGCTGCTGCTAAAGCTGTGGCTGGTTTTAAGTGGAGACATTTCGATCTTTGATTTAGGGGGAGAAAAGTTTTTGGTTATTTTGTTTTGATGGTTGTTAAAAACAATTTTTAATTCTCTGTTTTAGTTTGTTAGTTTCTAAACAATGGTTTGTAATAGTTTAATTAGGACATGGCTGAATGGTTTTTGCTTTTGCTTAATGAACTGCTGATATTCTGTTCTAATTCTTGTTTTGCAGTTTTTATGTGTGGATGTGTATACACATCTGGACACACATCCATTCAGGGGGAGTTATGTTTACTTTATGTTTTTTTTCTATATTCTGTGGTCATAAATTATGTTTGTTATAAATCTTTGGTTTTGACCAGAAAGTCCAAAATAGGGGGAGATTGAAAGCGTGAGCTTTTTAGGGAACTACTTGTTTCCTTATTTAATTTGACTTCTATTATGGTAAGAAGATTTTGAGACTTTCATGTAGATTTATAAGTATTCTACTTTGACTAGGAATTGTAAATATAGTAAATATATTTTATTTATGTACATAGTTTTATATTAGGACTAACCTACTAATATTTGATTTCCTTGTGAGTGAGTTTTATGTTTTCATATAGGAAAAGGATTCTCACAAAGGAAGAGGTCGATTGCATGAAGATCTTCTCAATGGTGCACTATAAATACAAGGCATTCAGCACATGAGAAGCTACGGAATTTTAGAGAGAAAATTACTCATACTTCATAGCATTCGACTTTGTTGATTTTAGGTTGTGAGCTTACATCCGTAACTCACATCTAGGTTTTCATAAAGTTCTCTTGTTTTACTTCTGATTGAATAGGTCCTACTTGGGAAAGGGGAGTTGTTCATATCGTAGAAGGTGATTAGAACTTGTTTAGTATTTTCATATTTTAGTTTTTCACTTATTTGTTTTTGTAAGAAACAAAAGTTTTTATAGTGAAAAGTTTTTGGGCGTAAGCCTAGTTTGCTGATCACAGTAGATCGCAAGCGTAAATAATTCTTGAGTTATTGCATTTAATTTGCTTTTAATTACTTTATTCCGCTGCATTATATGTGGATGTGTGGACAGTTGTGAGACACATCTGTACTCACATCCTTTGCCTGTTGCGTGATCTAAGTTTCCTAGCTACACGAAACTTTCACTCTCTCATTTGTGTGAAGCTATATACGAACGTGTCATAGTTAAAGGAATATATTCTGGTCAGAAGAGGGATCTATGGTCCCTGATTTGTTATCTTCTGGCTGGTTAATGGAGATGGAATCTTATCCAACAAGAAGAAATGCTTTTAAGACATTTAGTAATTTGCCTAGATTTGGCTGTCCAACTGTGCTTCTGCTTGAAGTTTGGCTCCTGAAATGATGCATTACTGCTGTATAAAAGTTGCAATATAGTCTTTTGATATGTTGGTTGGATGCAAATGGGAGCTGACTTTGTTCAGTTGTCCAAATCTTTCATTTTTTGCATATAATTGGGCCTACCTTATTCTCAATAGAGGCTTTTGCAAGAAATTCAACCAAAAGCAGAATATGGTTATATATCTCTTGGATAAGGTTCTTAGAGCTGTTATCATCAGCCTAGAGTCGACTTTTTAGATAGAAAAATGCTTCAAAAATTATATTTAGGCAGAACAGTATCTGCGTCGTTATACCTTAAATGTGCATCGATTATAAACATAATTTTTTTAATATTCTTTATTTGATGATAATGTTTTTTGCTTCAATAGGTAACTAATTAGTAATTACTGTTTTTTATGCTATTTGGTAAGGACACCCTTGCTCGGTCCTCTTTGACTTTCTTTATTTTTATTTTTTTGGAAGCCTTTTTGTTTATTTATTGTTTTTGCTTAGCTTTATTATTGTTAGTATAACTATTTTTGTTTTGTACTAGCACATTAGTTTGTTATTATAGTTCTATGCTTCTTTTATTTAGAACAAATAGATCAAAATTTTCGTTGAGACTCATGCTACTTTTAGAATGGTTTTAAGGTGGTTACATGAGGTTCTCGATCCTGTTGCCATTAGCATCAGGTGACTTTTAAGACACACATGAGGATTAATTGAGGATTTGTATTAAGTTTTTGAGGCAATGAGGATAAGAAATTCATTCTCTTGACCATGTCAAGACTATGCCTGAAGGCCAAAGTCATTGTTTGGGCATTGGACATCCATCAAAATCCCCACACTGGTGAAATTACTTCAAGTCTTTTGGTTTAGCATATACTCCCTCCGTCCCACTACAGTTGACACCTCAAGGGTGGGCACGGGAACTAAGAAGAAACAATAAAATAAAGAAAATGTGTGGTAGAAAATGAAGAGAGAGAATGAGTGGGGTAAATAGTAGTGTTGGTTGAATAAATTGAGTAGTGGAAAATGAAGAGAGAGAATGAGTGGTGGGGTCCATTAATATAAAAATATAAAAACTTGGTTATTTTTGGAAGGTGTCAAGTGAGGTGGGACGGCCCAAAATGGAAAGAAGTGTCAACTGTAGTGGGACGGAGGGAGTATGCATCTGTAAGATGGTAGGAGGATGTTTTAAAAGTAATTAAACTGATAAGAACAAATAGCTTGAATAAGAATCCTACATGTAGTTGGGTTAAATGGAAGAAACAACTCTTTACTCGTTCTTTGCAGGGGATATGAATGATCAGTCGAAGATACTTGGAAGACAAGTGGTTGGAGGTTTTTCTGAATGGATTCAGCAGTAAATGGATAAAAACCTAATTTGGATTATGTGCCCTATGATGTCACTGGTGAAGTGAAGAACACAAAGTGGATGGGTAATTGTGAGAAGCTAGATCTCACTCACGCCTGCATACTAGTGATGGTGGCACCAATACTGCCAATTTACAAGAAATTCCACCCGTTTTAGTAATTGATTGCATGTGTTCTTGTAGAATTTTTTGGTGACTGAAGCATTAAATTTTCTTGTATGAACTACGAGCATTAAGGTGTTTAGTTACAAACAAAAACTATGAGAATTAGAATAAGCATTGCTCAGTAATGGTAAGTATTCAGTACTAAGTGGTAAAACGAGAGGATGAGCATAGTGGAAGTAGCCTAGAAAGGTCTGACATCTACAATTTTTTCCCCAGCAAGAAAGATTTTCTAATAGTTCGTAGCCACAACTTTAAGCTCATAATGGAGCAACCTCACTATTAGTAGTTCTATCATACCCCTCAGCTGTATGCCCATTTGCTGCATGCGTAAACTGTTTGTACCCTGACCAGTTCATAAGGAATATGCATAATCAAAGGGGAAATTATGATTTAATTTATTTTTGTTAAGAGTGGAAGGTTAAATATTTTGAAAATCTCATACCATCTGTAGTCACCGAGGGAAATGCTGTGGTACCCTTTCTTACAACCATAAAAGAAATTTCTGATATATAATCTGATTATAATGCATTTTCTGTTTTCGACGAGTAGTTCAAGAATTTGCCTATACAGAAACCAATAAACACAGAATTTGAAAGTTTTTTGATCTTTCATTTTGGGACGGAGGTAGATTTGAGAATCTGTGACTGGGCTTTAAGAAGAAGAGAAGGACTAGCATGAGAGGGAAGAGCATGTCAAGTTAGCCAAGTTGATTGCCTGGCTGAAACCAAACCACAGGCTCTCTTTTATCTCGATCGAGTAAAGAGAGAAACCGTGAATGGGGAAATTATCAGGCAAATCATCCTTGGCTACCAAACAAGTTTACTCTTGCCCTTCATGTAAGACCTCTTTTCTCAAATACATATACTGAAATTCTTTTCCATTGCCATCTCTTGGTTCAGAAACTTTCTATTTATAGCCATTAAGGGTATTGTTGTGGTTCAAATTTGGGTTTAAAGTTAGCATTTCCAGTGTTCAAATGGTCTTATTCCATCTCTCTCTCTCTCTCTCTCTCTCTCTCTCTCACACACACACACACACGTACACACATTTGTGTCAAGCCAATATATACGTGTCATGGAACATTATATTTTGGTCAGAAAAGAGATCCATCTTTATAAAACTTATCTCTACTTTTTTCGTATTTGCTATCCAACAGCACTACTTGTTCACCTTTGGCTCCTCAAATGATGCACTAGTGCTGTGAAAAAAATTTCTCTTATGTTGGTTAAATCATAGAACAGATCGACCTATTCGTATTATGCCCAAGTTTGTCCAATAAATTGCCAAGACTAACAGTTTCTGAACTTGCTAGCGCTGTAACAGCAGTGAGTAGAGCTACTTCTGACCATGAAGCTGACTTTGTTCAGTTGTCCAATACTTTTAATTTTATGTGCCATTTGTTTGTGCTACAGATTTCCTTGATAGGCTTGGCTCTCTGGCCACCCTTGCATTTTTTTGGTTGGTTTGTTTTTATGCAGAATGTATAATTATGCTGAGTCGCATTTTTGGAGAACTTTTTGGCTCTTCCTTTCTTTCTTTATTTATTTATCCTGTATGTAGAACATGCAATGCTCTCAGATTCTTGATAAGAGCCAACCACTCTTGCTCACGCCCTTTTCCTCACTTGGTTGAGATCATAATCGTGTAAAAGTTTAGCAATTTTAGTGTTAGAAATTTCCTCTCTCAAACAATATTTCTTTTTCTCCTTCTTCCGCTTGAAGCCATGCATGAATATGTCATGAAGGAATATATTCTGGTCAGAAGAGAGATCTTGAGTCCCCTGTTCATGCTCTTCTGTATGGTCAATGGACAATGAATCTCAGCCAGGTGAATAACTTTCAAGATTTGGGACTTTTTCCATATTTGTCCCTCCAACTTGTATTTACTGAGCTGACCTTTGGTTCCTCCAAACGATGCACTACCGTTGTACGGAAAATTTAATTTATCCTTCTCTGGTTGTTCGAGAGTTAATATACGAGTGTAATATTATTGTTTACCTGGTAAATTTCCATGACCACATTCCTATAACTTGCTAGGGCTTGCATATGCTTCTTTCTTTTCCAGACTTTCCAGTTCTTGATGTATCTCAAAATCTAAAGCTTCTTCCCACTGGGAAGCTGACTATGTTCAGTTGTCTAATTCTTACATTCATTATATTTGCCATATGTTTGGGCATAGCTTCTCCAAGAGCTATTTATTGAAAGCTTTATCCCTGCATGAATTAACCTGACTTGAGCCCTTGAGACGGGAGCTGCAGGCAAGTCATCCTTGCCTACTAAACACAGTATTTTTTTTTTTTTTTTTTTTGCAACTTTTTCAAATTACAACAGGGGAGGGGGGATTCGAACTCGGGACCTTCCAAAGGAAGGGCCAATCTCTATGCCACCGGAGCCAAGGCTCGTGGCACTAAACAGAGAATTATACTGCATTTATTTTCTTCTTTGGATGCAATGCCATTTCTTGGTTCAAAGACTTCCTACTTATAGCCATTGAGGGTATTCATGGAAATCAGGCTCACAGTATATCTCCTTCTCTGTTTTTCTCAATCGTATGAAGCTTTACATCAAATGAGTCATAAAGGAATATATTCTGGTCAGAAGAGAGATCTATGGTCCCTAGTTGGTGCTCCTCTGGCTACTTAATGGAGATACAATTTTGTCCAGTAAGAAAAAATTATTCTAGACTTATTGATACTTAATCCATATTTGACTCTTCGGACACTTCTCCGAATAAAATCACAAATTTTACCTTTTCTTATGTTGGTTGGATGGTGAAACAAGTTTAGCTGCTCATATTACATTTTTCATTTGTCCAATTAATTGCTTAAGTCACATGTTTCATGATATACTTGGATTCATTAGACGTTAAATATACAATACTTTCTTTTAATTGCTTTTTTTTTATTAATGAATGATTTAATCTATTACTCCCTCTGTCCCGGAATAAATGTCACACTTTCCATTTTGGTTTTTCCCAAAATAAATGTCGCGTTTCCAAATAAGGAAGTAATCTAGTGCAATTTTATTATTGTACAAGCTAGTAAAGCACCTTCCTTAAAACATTGACAAGTCAACGGCGACATTTATTCAGGGACGGAGGGAGTACGAGAGTGACAATGAAAGTGCATCCCTGAAGTATTAACTAGAGTCGCTTACTACCATAAAGTTGACTTTGTTCAGCTGTCCTCTTTTTTCCTTTTTACCTGCCATTTGTTTTGGCACATACTAATTTATTACAGTAGAATGTTATTTCAGGAACTATTAAGCAGAAGCAGAAGATGGTTACAGATAATCACGAATAAGAATAACTCTTTGGCCACACCTGTAATCGGGAGGCTGTTGGAGTGTCGACGGGCTGGGGTCATTAATGTACACGGGAACTATTAGGAATATAATATAATATTATTATATTATATTCAAAGTATATATTGTTATATATTAGATTAGGAAACAAAATTCTTGTATTAGATTAGGAAACACAATCTTTGTATTAGATTAGAATCCTTCTCCTTCTAGGAGATTACCTAGATTAGAATCCTTCTCCTCCTAGGAGATTACCTACTCATTGTAACCCTATAAATATGTACCTCTAACATTCATAATCAATTGAGTCTTTCAATACAATTCTTCTCTTCCATGTATGATTGACTTCGTCTAACCCTCATTATTCTAATATGGTATCAGAGCATTAAGATCCATAGAAGAACTTCTCCGCCAAACCATCATCAAAACCGCCACACCCAAAACAAACCTTATACACCAAAACCCTTTCTCCTCCCATGGTCGAACCACTAAACCCCCATTCCTTTACTTTTTTTTTTCTTTTTCTTCTTGATCCTAATTTTCTAAAAGTACTTATCTCTTTGGCCACTTCAAAAATTTTCTTCTTTTTAAACTTTTCTCTTATCTCAATGTAATGTTGAGTATTATTTCTTCCCTTCGAAAATTTTCTTCTTTTTAAATTTTTATCTTATCTCAATGTAACGTTGAGTATTACTTCTCCCCTTCGAAAATTTTCTTCTTCTTAATTTTTTTTTTTATCTCAATGTAACGTTGAGTATTATTTCTCCCCTTTGAAAATTTTCTTCTTCTTAAATTTTTTCTCTTATCTCAATGTAACGTTGAGTATTTTTTTTTCTCTCCTCTTCACACTCAACCTCACTTTGAAAAACCTGAACCTTTTCTCGGCCATCATACGTAAGCCCGAATCTTTTTCGGCCATCATACGTAAGGCCGAACCTTTTTCGGCCATCATACGTAAGCTCGAATCTTTTCTCGGCCGTCATACATACGCTCGAACCTATCTCCACAACTCCATCGTCTCCGAAATGGTCATGCACCAACCTAACACCACCTCGGATGCGAGGAACCACATCTCTTCAAAAACGACACACATATCCGGGAACACATCTTCAACTCGTCATCAAACCCGGTTCATCTCATCACTCTCCAAGATTGGACTTATCCAAGGAACGTCCATCTTGCGGGGGCATATTAGGAATATAATATAATATTATTATATTATATTCAAAGTATATATTGTTATATATTAGATTAGGAAACAAAATCCTTGTATTAGATTAGGAAACACAATCTTTGTATTGGATTAGAATCCTTCTCCTTCTAGGAGATTACCTAGATTAGAATCCTTCTCCTCCTAGGAGATTACCTACTCATTGTAACCCTATAAATATGTACCTCTAACATCATAATCAATTGAGTATTTCAATACAATTCTTCTCTTCCATGTATGATTGACTTCGTCTAACCCTCATTATTCTAATAGGAACGGCATGGAAGGTCACGTGAGCTGTTGTCATCAGTTTGAGTGACCAAAAGTTCACCTTAATCTTTTTCAGTTGGCCTCTGTACTTGCGATGAACCATCACAAATTAAGAGAGTACCATTCCCAAGTGACAACAGTGTTGTGCCAAGCATCTCATGCATAGGTCATAATTCTTGCTTGGTTTCGGATTTATACATAAGTAGTACTGTGATGGGGAGTGTCTGCTGAAATGGCTGGAGGTTATGTGGTTTCTTGGATGTTGTTTGATTGTTTCTTAAGCTAATGGTGGGACTATAATATCTATATTAGGTGCTGGATAAAATGCCTTAAACTTAAAGGATACAGTGGCATGGAATGCGCCTGTTACATGATTACATAGACTACTCTCCTTTTGAGAGGACGGAAAAAAGGGCTTGTTTTTTGGGGGTTGTTGCATCTTTTTCAATGCCAATATTACTGAGATGCTGCTAGTCATTGATTTGGGATTGAACCAATGAACCTAATGAAGTTGGAAGTTTGGAACATAAATGTTGATTTTTATCATATGCGGAGAATGAATTTACAAGTAAATGGGAGAATATTGCAAACGTAAGGAACCTGATAAGAATAAAGAGTTTGAAGAAGCATCCTGCATGAAGTTTGGTAGAAGGGAAGAAATGAATGATCATCCAAATGTAACTGAGATCAAGTAGAAGTTAGAAGGGTAATATATGATTGTGAGACTGTGGGTGCATAGGGGGAAGAAGAGAAGGACTAGCATGAGAGAGAAGAGCATGTCAAGTTAGCCCCGGATGACTTGCCTAGAAAACCATATTAAGGGCTCTCTCTGGTCTCTCGAGACACCAAGAGAACCCTATGAATGGGAGAGGTGCAGGCAAGTCATCCTTGGCTACCAAACAACTGACTCTTGCCCTTCATGTAAGACCTCTCTTCTCTGTTACTTCATTTACTTCTCCTTCCTCGGAAGCAAGCGATGTCATTTCTTGGTTATGAGACTTTCTATTTATATCCATTAAGTGTATTCACGGACACAACATGATTCGGACATGTATTAATGTAGCATCTTCACTGTTCAAATTGCCTCATTCAAACTAGAAATCTTCCTTTCTCATGCACAAATGTGTCCTCTAGGAATATATTCTGGCCAGAAGAGAGACATAGGGTCTCCAATTTGTCCATCTTTCAGATTAAAGGAGATGGAATTTCAGCCAACAACGGAAAGGTGCTTTCAAGATTTGGTTCTCTTTTCCATTCTTGGCAATCCAACTTGCACATACTGAGCTGACCTTTGGTTGATGCACTACTGCTGCAAAAAAAAGTCAGAGGTCGGCCTTTTTCTCGTTGTTTTTGATTGTAAACCAATTCAAGCTATTTGTATTTAGATTATTCTTTGTCCGGTAAATTTCTAAGTTAACTATTCATGCTTGGGCTTGCACTGTATATGGTTCTTTCTTTATCAGCTTTGATACAGTATACGATTCATAATAGCAGCAACCAAAACATTTATTCTTCCAGGAGGCTGACTTTGTTCAATTATTTAGTTTATACTCCCTCCGTTCCACCTCAAATTGCAAAAAGCGTTGGTGCACGGGAATTAAGGAGATGTATATAAAATTAAGTTGGTGTGTGAGTATTAGTGGGGTAGGGAATAGTAAGTGAGTTCATTGATGTGAGTATGACAAATGGATTCCACTAATTAAAAACATCTTAAAATCTTTTCATTTTTGAAAGTTGCAATCTCTAATATATAGGACACCTAAAATAGCAAATTTTGCAATTTGATGTGGGACAGAGGGATTTGCCATTTATGCGGGCATATTATCTTTAATTTCAAGAGAGGATTTTCTGAGAAATATTTAATTTGAGCATAAAATGGTAAAGATCTCTTTGGATAATGTCTTATGACCTGTTGTCATCAGCATCTGAGTGACTTTCTTCAGCTGAATGTTGTTCTTAGGACGTGCATGATAAATGACTATTTTATAGACATTTATAATTACATGATTTTATCATTTAACTTAATTTTAGTTCATTTTAAGTTAAATTTAGTCTATTTTATCATATTTTATGTGGTTATTATGCTTGGAATGTTTTTGTGCTGCATTCATGATTTCAGGAGTAAATTGGAGATTATTTGGTATGGGACATGTTGTTGGGGAAATATAGGGTCTTGATCTTGATACTAAGGCCTGATATGTGATTGAATCGTGTATAATCCACTTTCCGAATAAAGTATTTCGACCCTTAATGCCTGGGTTACACAAAATCTTTATTGGGATAAGACAATCACGCAATTTGTTTCTAGGCAAAGAGAACAAATCTAAACTTGAGAATAGTTTTGCTTTCGTTATTGTTGTATCACTTGTGTTTTTCATTGTATCTACAACTGAGATCAATCTCTGTATATATACAGATGGAGAGGTATTAGTTAAAGGGTACAATCAAAAGACATGACTTTAGCCAAGCAATGTCTTTTCACTTTGAAAAGACACCTGTTCAGGAACTGCTCGGCCGAGTCAAGGGACTCGCTCGGCCGAGCACATATGTCTAATGAATTTCTGCCAAGCTGCACGGCCGTGTTATTTGAACTGCACGGCCGTGTTGTTCATACTGCTCAGCCGAGCAAGGCACATGCCTCGGCCGAGCAAGACTCTCCAGAAACTTGGCCAATCTGCTAAGCTCTGCTCCTCGGCCGAGCACATCAGCAAAATGTGCTACCCTTTAACTTTTACTTCTTTATCGAGGTTGATTTCGTTTTAGCTCAAACGAGTGTGTACTCCACACTTTCCCTTACTCGTATTCGAGTCTACTACGAATCACATTGATCTCTAGTAAATCATCATTACAATAAAATAAGTTGATGATACTAAAATCACCAACAAATCCCCTCTATTTTATTGTAATCCTTTGATTTACTAAACTTTATAAATAACGAAACAAACAAATGCGTAAATGAAAATGTCTTGCGATTGAATTTTCATCTTAGTATAATACACATTTCAAATACTCGAGAATCGGGGTGTCCTAACGATTGAACCCGTCAACTCATATGAATACCTGAAGATACTATACATATAAGTTCAGTACAATTCTCTTTGTTTAATCTTGACACTATTACAAGCCATGTGTCCATATCCAATAGTGAACATATAGAAGGCCAAGTCCTAGCTTCTTGAAGCGGCAAAACTTCATGTCCACATAGGTAGTTCCTTTAATCTTGCACCTGCATTTGCAATTTTCCAAAGGAACTATTAAGAAGATATTCTTCAACCTAACCTTTACTTGCAGGTCTGAACACATACCTTGGGAAAGATAATAACATGTGTTCCAATCTCCAACTGCGAGCTTTCCACATTGAATTCAAGCTTCTAACGTTGTATTAGAAGGGAATTGGGTATCTCACAATTAGAGGATTAAATGGACTTTAATCCCATTCCCATTGCAGACTTATTTACCAAGTCTCTAGCTAACCCCTTCGTCAAGTGGTCAGCCAAATTTTGTTGCGACCGAACGAACTCAACTGATATCACACCATTCATGATTAACTCCCGAATCATACTATGTCTGACACCCAAGTGTCTAGATTTGCCATTATACATTTGACTATAAGCCCTAGCCAATGTAGCTGCACTATCACAATGGATAGATATTGGTGATATCGGTTTAGGCCATAATGGAATCTCATATATCAAGTTTCGAAGCCACTCTGCTTCTTTTCCAGCAGCAGCCAATGCTACAAACTCAGATTCCATTGTAGAATGTGTAATACATGTCTGCTTTTTGGAAGCCCAAGAAATGGCACCTCCTCCAAGTAAGAACACCCAACCACTAGTAGAAGATGAATCTTCTTGGTTGATCCAACTAGCATCTGTGTAACCTTCTAATATAGAAGGATGTCCACTATAACATAAACCATAGTCCATAGTACCTTTTAAGTACTTGAACACCCTTATTATAGCATGCCAATGCTGTCTGCTAGGATTACTAGTGAACCTGCTCAATCTTCCAACTGCATAAGCAACATCAGGTCGAGTGCCCGTCATAGCATACATCAAACTGCCTATGGCTTTTGAGTATTCGAGCTGTGACACAGTTTACCGAGTGTTTGACACAAGTTTCTCAGTAGGATCCATGGGAGTACTAACTTTAGAACAATCATCACAATTAAACCTCTTGAGAATTTTCTCAATAAAATGAGATTGTGTAATTGCAATTCCCTTGTTCATCCGTTTAATCTTTATACCAAGAATTACGTCGGCTTCTCCCATGTCCTTCATAGAAAACTTTGATGACAAAAACTTCTTAGTTTCATCAACTACATTTTGGTCTGTGCCAAAAATCAACATGTCATCTACATATAGGCAGATGATTACACCTTTACCGGATTCATCAAATCTGCTATATACACATTTGTCGGACTGATTTAAAATAAAACCATTCGACAAAACAACCTCATCAAATTTTTGATGCCACTGTTTAGGTGCTTGCTTTAGCCCATACAATGACTTAATTAACTTACATACCTTATGCTCATTACCTGGCATAACAAATCCTTCAGGTTGTTTCATATACACTTCTTCTTCCAAATCACCATTTAAAAATGCTGTTTTGACATCCATTTGATGGATTAACAGATTCTGAATAGCAGCCAAAGCTATCAGAAATCTAATAGTAGTGATACGAGCAACCGATGCATAGGTATCGAAGTAATCGATCCCTTCCTTTTGTCTAAAGCCTTGGATTACCAATCGAGCCTTAAACTTGTCAATTGTTCCATCGACTTTCATCTTCTTTTTGAAGATCCATTTGCACCCTAAAGGTTTACAGCCTGGTGGTAAATCAGACAAGATCCATGTATTATTTTCCATTATAGAACTAATCTCATCATCGATTGCTTCTTTCCAAAAACCAGCATCTCGAGATTTTATTGCTTCATCATAGGTTCTTGGATCCTCCTCTATACTATAACAGTAAGAGTATTGAGATTCAATTTGATTTCTTGATCCCATAACTAAATATAGTTGAAAATCAGAACCATATGATTTAGCTTTCCTTACTCTTTTACTTTTACGAGGTTCGGGTATCTCATTTGGTATCTCAAATGAATGATCATCCATTTGAGATTCAGCCGATATTGGTATAATATCCTTTGGTCTAGGTATTGAAGAGAATCGATTCTCATCAAAGATTGCATCTCTTGATTCTATAATTGTGTTAATAGAAATGAAATCATTAGGTTCTATAACATAAAACCTATAAGCCTTGGAATGCTCAGCATATCCAACAAAGATGCAATCAATACCTTTTTCTCCCAACTTTTTCCTTTTAGGGTCCGGAAGTCTAACCACGGCCCTACATCCCCAAACTCGCAAAAATGTCAAGTTTGGTCATTTCTTATACCAAAGCTCATATGGGGTAATCTTGTTCCTTTTATTAGGAACTCTATTCAATAAATGACAAGCCGTTAACATGGCTTCTCCCCAAAACCCGTCACTCAAACCCGAGTAAGACAACATGGCGTTAACCATTTCTTCAAGAGTTCTATTCTTCCTTTCAGCCACACCATTTTGTTGTGGTACATAAGGAGCCGTAGTTTCATGAATTATCCCTACGGATTGGAAATATTTAGGATCATAATATTCATCACCTCTATCTGTACGTAAGGTTTTAATCAAGCCATTTAGTTGAAGTTCAACTTCAGTTTTATAAATTTTGAATTTATCTAGGGCTTCATCTTTTGCATGCAGCAAATAAATATAGCAAAACCTAGAAGCATCATCTATAAAAGTGACAATATACTTTTTATTGCCTAAAGATGGAGTTGCATGAAAATCACATAAATCACTATGAATCAATTCAAGTTTTACAGAATTCCTTGTAACACTTTTAAAAGGTTTTCTAGTGATTTTTGTCAACATGCAAGTATTACACTTTTCCGTATTATTATCAATAACAGGAATCAAACCATCTTTGGACATTTCAAGCATTCTTTTATAGTGCACATGTCCTAACTGAGCATGCCATAATGAGGAATTGATAATAACAGAGGAAGTCATATAAACAGCACTAGAGTTAACAGGAATTTTATTTAAATTCAACATGAACATTCCATTATTATAATAACTAAATCCAACAAATACACCCGATTTTGATAAGATATACTTATCAGATTCATAAACTTGTTTATAACCACACTTGTTTAAGACAGGACCAGAAATTAAATTCTTACGAAGTTTAGGTACATATAAAACATTAAAAATAGAAATAGTTTTTCCTGAACTGAATTCCAACACCACGCTTTCTCTTCCTTGAATAGGAGCGAAATGGTCATCACCCATGTAAAGGACAGATCCGTCTTCCATTGGTTCATATGTCTTAAACCAACAACGATCTTTACAAACATGAGTTGTGGCCCCGAAATCAATCCACCACGCAATAGCATCATCCTTCACATAAAATGCCTCAGAAATTAGTGAAACAGGATTTTTAATAAATCTGTTCCAACTATGTATTAAAATCTGACCTTGGTTTTGAGAATGGTCCTTAGACCCCTTTCCTGAACCACTTGTGCTCGCACCATTCTTGTTGTTTCCAACACGACAATCCTTCTTAAAGTGACCAGTTTTGCCACACTTCCAACATGCCAATTTAGGCTTCTTGTTGGGACCAGAACCATTGTCTTTGAAACTACGTTTCTTTCCTTTGTTTTTATTGTTTCCACCCTCATCAATCATATTGACCGAGGGTCTAGCAACTTCTTTTCCTTTGCCTTTGTCATCCTCTTGCGCCCTAAGAGATTCCTCTATGCGCAAGTGACTACCAAGTTGAACCAAAGACAGATCGTCTTTACCATGTTTCAAAGTGTGTTTGAAATCCTTCCAGGAGGGAGGCAACTTATCAATCACATTTGAAACCGATATTGACTCATCCATCTTCAACCCATGTTGTGTATATTGTCCAAGGATTCTAAGGAGTTCATTGAATTGTTCCATGACAGGTCTTGAATCGACCATCTTGTAATTATTAAAATTACTCACAAGGAACTTCTTACTAGAAGCATCCTCTGCCATGTACTTGGATTCAAGAGAATCCCATAACTCTTTTGCTGATTCCTCATTTTGATAAATGTCAAATAGAGAATCAGACATACCGTTTAATATGTGTCCTCTGCAGATGTATTCGTCGTTCTCCCACTTCGATCTACGTCTGATGGCTTCCAAGTTATCATCTTCCAGTAATTCTGGAATTGGAGTAGATAGAACATACACCACTTTTAACGTTGTTAAAAGGAAGTGCATCTTCTTCTGCCAACGCCTGAAGTCTTGTCCTTCAAATTTGTCTAACTTTCCAAACTTTGTCGTCATCTCCTTCAAAGTACTTCCACCAGCCATGAGTATCACCAAAATACTTTATTCGTTTGTTGGGGAAATATAGGGTCTTGATCTTGATACTAAGGCCGGATATGTGATTGAATCGTGTATAATCTACTTTCCGAATAAAGTATTTTGACCCTTAATGCCTGGGTTACACAAAATCTTTATTGGGATAAGACAATCACGCAATTTATTTCTAGGCAAAGAGAACAAATCTAAACTTGAGAATAGTTTTGCTTTCGTTATTGTTGTATCACTTGTGTTTTTCATTGTATCTACAACTGAGATCAATCTCCGTATATATACAGATGGAGAGGTATTAGTTAAAGGGTACAATCAAAAGACATGACTTTAGCCAAGCAATGTGTCTTTTCACTTTGAAAAGGCACCTGTTCAGGAACTGCTCGGCCGAGTCAAGGGACTCGCTCGGCTGAGCACATATGCCTAATGAATTTCTGCCAAGCTGCACGACCGTGTTATTTGAACTGCACGGCAGTGTTGTTCATACTGCTCGGCCGAGCAAGGCACATGCCTCGGCCGAGCAAGACTCTCCAGAAACTTGGCCAATCTGCTAAGCTCTGCTCGGCCGAGTCAAGGACTCTACTCGGCCGAGCACATCAGCAAAATGTGCTACCCTTTAACTTTTACTTCTTTATCGAGGTTGATTTCGTTTTAGCTCAAACGAGTGTGTACTCCACACTTTTCCTTACTCGTATCCGAGTCTACTACGAATCACATTGATCTCTAGTAAATCATCATTACAATAAAATAAGTTGATGATACTAAAATCACCAACACATGTTTCGTGGTGATTTGGAACACTTTTAGCAAGAAAAAAAGGTCAAGGAGCAGCCACCCAGATTGGCACGGCCGGACAGCCAAATTGGCACGACCGTGCAGATCATGCCGAGGCTGAAAGACACAACTTTTCATTTGGCACAACCGTGCCAAGGCAAAAAGCTTCATATTTTCTTGTTAACTTTTGGAGGAAGGGCACAACTTTTGGCTTAAATGCCTTTATAAAGCCATTGTGTATATCATTTTTAGACATCCAGAAACTATTGGAAAAATACTCTAGTATCATTTTTATTCCATAACATCAATTATTTCCAGATTTTGAGGGATTCATCGAGTGTTCTTGAGCAAAATTCTAAGTTTGAAGAAATAAAGTTCTTGAGGTTTATTTCACCATTGTCTCTATCTTCATTATCTGATAAGTATTTCTCTTATTGTCTATCATTTCATGTCTTATTCATCTTTCGTTATTGTAATGACTTGTGAGTAATCCCCCTGGTTCTTAGGGTTGAAAACTCAACATCATATGTTATTCATATTTAATCATGCTTCTTTTTTCTTCTTCATCCTAAATCAATTTTCTTCATATCACTTTTAATGCATATATTTTGAAAACGTCCTTATTTATATGATTTTAGTTAATCAAGAGACGGACTTAGCCGTGATTTTTGATTAACGGAACCATATGAATTAATTAGACACTATTAATCACGAGAGTAGATTAATTGACTAAGGATGATCCTTAATTGGAAAATACGTGGATTTAACACGGACTTAATGGATTTTATTAATGTACGGAACCATCGAGCGAAATGCCGTGTTAATTTTAAAATACATGTGCTAGGCCTGATCGTGAGAAGATAGCACGACCAGCGTATCATCCTTGATTTTTGAAATATTTTATATAGAGCATGATTAATTGTTGATGAATACATGTTGTTTGAATCCCAATCCCGAGAATTTCCTTCATTATAAGGAGTTCAATTTAAGAAGAGTAGTTTGCATTCATTTATAGATAATCAGCGAAACAAAATTCCCCCAATCCTTTTTTATTTATAATTATTATTTAAAGGCAATTATTAATGCCAAAATCTTACAAAAAACGCGTTTTTCCTTAAGTTTAGAAAAACGTGTTTTGTTTCCCCCGTTATGCCAGTGTTAGTGTAACAAAGTGCCAGTGTAAACAAATGTCAGTGTTAGTGTAACAAAGTGCAATTGTAAAAAAAGTGCCAGTGTTAGTGTAACAAAGTGCCAGTGTATGTATATTAAGTGCCAGTGTAAAAAGTGTCAGTGTTAGTGTAACAAAGTGTCAGTGTTAGTGTAACAAAGTGCCAGTATAAAAAAGTGCCAGTGCATATATATTAAGTGTCAGCGTAAAAAGTGTCGGTGTTAGTATAACAAAGTGCCAGTATTAGTATAACAAAGTGCCAGTGTAAAAAAGTGTCAGTGCATGTATATTAAGTGACAGTGTATAAAAGTGCCAGTGTTAGTGTAACAAAGTGCCAGTGTAAAAAAGTGCCAGTGTTAGTGTAACAAAGTGCCAGTATAAAACATTTTTTTCCCAAGCTTAGAAAAAAACACATTTTTTGTAAGACCAACTCATTATTAATCCATAGTAACATTGTCCTCGTGGGATCGACCCGCATTTGCCATTCCTATACTATTTCTACACCGTGCACTTGCGAATAATAATTAAGCCGTTAAGTTTAGGATTAACAAGTTTTTGGCGTCGTTGCCCGAGGACAACAGTTTACTATATTAATAATTTTTTTTAATCATTTACATTTTTTTCATTTTGTGTTTTATTAATTTTTATTTGTGTCTAACATCTCCTTCAAAGATCTTTAGTCTTTTAATACTTTTTAGATATTCTCTTAGTATATGAAAAGAACCCGAAAATTCCTTGAAGAATTCGATCCGAAACCCGAAAGGACTTTTCACGAGAGATTAAGAAGGCTAAAAGAAGTGCTAGAACGAAAGATGGAAGGAAATAATAATAGAAGAGAACCATCTACACCACCACCTAGAACCCTACGGGACTATGTTAATCCAAGTACCCTGGGTGTTAGATCACCGATTGTTGTGCCAAGTGACATCCCAAAAGGAAAGGTTAAGCTTATAGTTTTTAATGATTCTTGCGCTTCGAAATTGCCGAGCGGGGTAAATAGGGTTACTTTTAAGAATCACCTATGTGAGAAAGAAGTAGGAGCCGCTTCGAGGATAATTGTGTGAGGGTCAATTCTCAGAACCTCTCACAGAACCAGGCATTATGTTCAGGACTACGAATGAACATACACTACCAGAAAAACAGGTTTTAGCGGCGGAAATTTCCGTCGCTAAAACCAAATTTCCGTCGCTAAAGTTAAACACCGACGGAAAAATTCCGTCGGTGGTCCGCCGCTATCATCCCGCCGCAGTGTTCCGACGGCAAAAATTCCGCCGGTATATTTTGATTTTACCGACGGAATTAATTCCGTCGGTGATTTTTTGACATTAGCGATGGAAATTTCCGCCTCTAAATCAATTTAATTTAATTTAATTTTTATTTCAGCGACGGAATATTCCGCCGGTGAAATAAAAATTTAATTTAATTTTTATTTTCACCGGCGGAATATTCCGTCGCTGAAATAAAAAATAATTAAATTAAATTAATTTCAGTGACGGAAATTTCCGCCGCTGGAATAAAAATAAATTAATTTCAGCGACGGAAATTTCCGTCGCTGGAATTAATTTATTTTAATTAATTTTTATTCCAGCGACGGAAATTTCCGCCGGTGAAAATAAAAATAAAATTAAATTAAAATTAAAAATAATTGATATAACGGCGGAAATTTCCGTCGCTGGACTAAAAATTAATTAATTTCAGCGACGGAAATTTCCGTCGCTGATAATGAAATAAATTAAAAAAAATAATTTAAAATATCAATTAACCAAATTTTTTTGTACCTGATATAACAATTCAATTTATAAAACTAAAAACCAAATATCAGCGTACCAAACTAAAGACTAAATATCACCGTACCAAATCGGGAGGGGGAGAGGGGGGAGAGGGGGGAGGGGCTCCCGCGGGTACCAAATTTCACAAATGTTTACAAACAAGTATAAAATAGTACCAATCAGCGTACCAAACTAAAAGCCAAAATCAACGTACCAAATCGGGAGGGGGGAGGGGGGAGGAGGGGGTCGGGGCTCCCGCGGGTACCAAATATGACAAATGTTATTACAAACAAGTCTAAAATAGTACGTAATCAACTCGGGGGGGGGGGGAATTGGGGGGGGAGGCTGGAAATTACCCTGTTCCATACATGCCATCAACATCGCAAATTTTCTATCAGTCTCTGCCTGACACCGATCATTCTCCTCCTGCATATGCGCCTAAGCCTCCAAAGCCTCCGCAAGCTTTGCCCTAGCCTCTGCAACCTCGCGTCTCTCCTCAGCCAACTCAGCCTGCAGAATGTTGACCCTCGGATCATGATACCTGGGCGGGAAAACATTTGGCCGACGGCCGGTCGACGTCGATGGGCATTGCCACCCGTAAACCCCCATCCCTAACACTCGGTCTCCTCTCTTTGGATGTCCATCCGAGGTGACCGAGCGCCAAACATCAGGCACGAAGGGAACAGGCTGGCCGGGAGGCGTACCTTCGGGAACAACGGCGGCTTGATATGTACTCTGTCAAAATAAAACAAACAATTATAGTCATATACACAATGTAATGTACATAAATAAATTTACATATTCAAAATCAAGTCATTTAATGATAGTTTACTTACAAAGGCATTAGCAGAGCGATCGTCAACCCATTGCGGAGGTTGATCGGGCGCTGTAGGAGTCCGAACATGGGTGCTAACGAAAACATCCAAAAAACTGACATCCGGACCATGATCCCTTTCCTATAAATAAAATAAGCGAGATTATTATTTTGAAATTGTATAAATGCAACATACATACATAAACCTATTTAAAAGCATGCATACACTACTACATTTAAACTAACATACATACCATATGGTAGTGATGCTCGCCGACCCCGATCGTCCCCATCGTATGCCTTGTCGCCGACCCCGATGAGCCTGCTCTATTTGCCTTAGCTTGTTCGGCGATAGTTATCGCCTCAGCCGACCCCCAATATTTGCAAAAGCGAAGAAACACCTCCTCGGTCATCCAAGGAGGTGTCAAGGGCTGTAATTTCGCCTCGAGCCGCTTAATATAATATTGCTTCTTCGTGTTACCTATAAAAATATGAATATCTCGTAAACATATAATGATGACATTATAAAATTAAAAGAGTATAATCATTGTTAATTAAACTAATTAAGGATAGATAAATATGTTACCAATATGATTCCGAAATAACTTCTGAATCTGTTTCTTGAAAACATATCTAGCCGTCTCCTCGTCGATATCCCCCCTCCATGTAAATTTCCCCTACAACATATAATGATAACATTACAAAACTAAAAGAGTATAATCATTATTAATTATTAATAATAAACTAACATTTAAGTCTTAAATAAAAACCATTAACACATTACCTTAAACTCCTCCCAAGCATTCTCCCTCTCCTCCAGTGGCAATGATTTCCAGCTGGGCCAAAACTCTGACATGACCCGAGACCGCCAATACTTCCTAATCTTTGTCCCTGGGGTAGGGTATCCACCTACAAACCTGCCAAGTATATTTATACAATAACATTTTAACTTAAATAATGAATTATATATAAAACAAAAAGGAACCAACTTATATCAAATTAATGAAGAGTTACTTACTGGTCATAAAGTGGCGATATCTGGACATATATCCTCCCCTCAGAATCGACAGGAGAAGGAGTATCGGCCCCAGAGGTGGAGCTGGCACTACTAAGTAAAGGGTCCACATCATCACTACCGGCAGCACCTGTACTGGATCGGGACGGTTGCGTCCCAGTAATAGATGTGCATAACGGGCGGGTCTTCGTGCCAGCTCTACTAGTACTCATTTCTAAACTAAAACAATCGTTGACAAATTTTAAAAATATAAAACATTCACAATACATATAAAACTTTAAAGTTCTAATAATCTAAAGCATTCACAATACATATAAAACTTTAAACTATTAATAATAATATAAAGCATTCACAATACATATAAAACTTTAAAGTTCTAATAATCTAAAGCATTCACAATACATATAAAACTTTAAACTATTAATAATATAAATCATTCACAATACATATAAAACTTTAAAGTTCTAATAATATAAAGTATTCACATTACATATAAAACTTTAAACTATTATTAATCTTCGTCCCCATCATCATCACTGGACTCTGAATTACTACAAAACTCAAGTTCTTCATCTTCGTCTTCGGACTCTGATGAATCAAACTCTGGTTCGACGTCTCTTTCTCTTCCTCTTCCTCTTCCTCTTCCTCTTCCTCTGATTCATCAATATCAATGTGCGCGAGATGACCTGAACGAGGCAGAGGAGGTGGCAAATTCACTAGTAAGAAATCCTCCTCGGGTTCATCAACATTTTGAGGAATATGAGTGACATCATCTAATGGATGATTAGCTGATGAAACATTAGGTGGCACTGGCATTTCATCCTCTTGATAGGGTGTTTCTAATGACGACTCTGTAGTTGTCGACGAGGGTAGGTTGTCAATCATGCTCCTAGCCTTGGTCATCCAGACAGCCCACCATCCGTCGGGTCACGGACGAGGGTAGGGAATCATGTATACCTGTTGTGCTTGAGATGCTAAGATGAGGACGTCGTCGCCATTATGTCTGGACGAGTCCTTTACATCGACGAGGTCAAATATGGCGTGCTTCTTAACACCTCGCACAGCATCTCGCCAATCAAAATTGAACAAGACAACATTGTTTCCACCTAATTAAATACTCCACCTCGACTACTTCTTTCAGGACTCCATAATAATCAAGGTTTCCTTTAAGCTTCACACCGCTATTCCACGTTAATTTAGAGCCCCCGTAAGCTTTGGTATGAAACACATAGCCATTCACGAAATAACCGTTGTATAAATTAACGTTCAAGTACGGAGTTGCTGCCAAACATCTTAACCTCGCAGCTTTGGCATCACCCGGATGTTCAGCTATCTATACACTATACCATATACCCTATAACCTATACACTATACCCTATACCCTATACCCTATACCCTATACACTATACACTATACCCTATACCATATACCCTATACACTATACACTATACCCTATACCCTATACACTATACACTATATCTATAGCCAGATAAACATGATAGTGGTATGTGGTATAGGTATAGTATGTGGTATATGGTATAGTGGTATAAGATAACAGTATAGTGGTATGTGGTATAGTGGTATAAACAGATAAATAGATAGCCAGATAGTGTATGTGGTATAGTATAGGAGATAGTGGTATAGATAGTGTATAGGGTATAGGATATAGTGCATAGTCTATGTGGTATAGGTATAGTGTATAGTGGTATGTGCATGTGGTATAGTGGTATAGGGTATAGGGTATGTGGTATGTGGTATATATGGTATAGGGTATAGTGGCATGTGGTATAGTGGTATGTATAGGTATAGGGCATAGTGGCATGTAAGTATGTAGTGTATAGTGGCATATGGTATAACAGATAGCGTATAGGGTATAGGGTATAGTGTGTAGTGTATAGGGTATAGTGTATAGGGTATAGGGTATAGTGTATAGGGTATAGGGTATAATGTATAGTGTATAGGGTATAGTGTATAGGGGTATAGGGTATAGGGTATAGTATATAGTGTATAGGGTATAGTGTGTAGTGTATACGGTATAGTGTATAATAGGGTATAGGGTATAGGGTATAGTGTATAGGGTATAGGATATAGGGTATAGGGTATAGGGTATAGTGTATATTAATTTATCACCGAGGAAATATTCCGTCGCTGGTTTTATTTAAAAAAAAATAAAAAATATTTAATTTTTATCGACAGAATAATTCCGTCGCTGATTAATTAAAAATAATTAAAAATTAAATATTAAAATCACCGACGAAATAATTCCGTCGCTGATTAAAAAAAATAAAAAAATAATTACTTTTCACTGACGGAATAATTCCGTCGCTGATAAAGAGATAGCGACGGAATATTCCGTCGGTAAAGTTGACGCCGATTTAGTGGCGGTAAATAAACGAATATTTGAAGAATATTCGTTTTAGCGACGGAATTTAGCGACGAAAATAAATTACGTCGGTAAATTTGACGCCAAAATTATTCCGTCGCTATAGCATAATTTCTGTCGCTATTTAGCGACGGAATGCTTCCGTCGCTGTTGATTCCGTCGCTAAAGCACCAGTTTCTGGTAGTGATAGCTATGAGAATTGAACTATGTTCGGACGATACTTGTGTCAAGTATATGATCGGCTACACAAAAAGCATAACGGTTCAAGGACATCGCGTCTACTGACTTGCGAGTATAGTAAATATGCTTGTACGAGTGAAGGTTTAAAGGGCAAACCCCTACCTTTCGTATGCAAGTTTTCGTCAGCCATACTTTATCACCATCTTTTCTCGAGTCAATTTCTAATCATGTGGGGGATTGTTGGAAAAATTATGCATTAATGTGAATGATAGATTGATCTGTAGTTAAAGTGGAATCCTAGGTGTGACCTTTGAGTTTGTTGATAATTAACCCAAAATTGAATTTATTTTTAAGGAATTATGGGCTTTTATGTTTGGGTTGTTACAAGAACAAATATGAGTTAATTCTCATGTTACTCTTTTATTTATGAATTGATTTCTCTAACTAAGTTAGAGAATATGTAACAACACAAATTTTAATGTTGAGGTTAATTATACATGGTTAATGTCATGATATGAAAAGGTCGCAAACTCTCGCGATCACCAATGGGATGTTGGGATTGGATCCTAAACTACAAGGAAGAGGAGGAGCCTAAGTCGGAGGTGGTGAGATTGAAGGAGGAAAATCTCGGAGGAAGCTTCTGTCAAGGAGAGCGGCCGCGCTCTTGGTGGAGGGCGACCGCGCTGGAGCTACGTACGAGGGGGTAAAATTCTCTGTCGACGAGGGCGGCCGCGCTGGCCTTGAGGGCGGCCGCGCTATGCCCGATTCTTCAGCAGCAGTTTTATTTTGTTTCCTATTTTGATTAGATCTCTTCTTAAACTGAGTTAGGGCTTCCTTGTATAACTATATAAGCATAATTTCGGCCTAGAACATATTGTTGTTGATTGTAGCAACATATTAGAAGGAGTCTAATAACATATTGGCTTGGCAATTGCCCCCGGACGTAGTTCACGAGTTGGTGAATGAACCGGGTAAACAACTCTTGTGTTCTTGTGTGTGTGTTTCTTGTGATATTGTGTGTGTGGGTTTATTGATTCTTTGTCTAGATTGCAACGGGGGAGCACCAAATTCACAACAACTGGTATCAAAGCATTGGTTCGAAGGGTTCAAAATCTTTTCATTAGTTGATTAATTTTGAATCGCGTTCTTGGGGATTTTGGTGAAGCAGTCAGATGAAGAACTCAATCGAGAAATTCAACGGTGTGAATTTCACGTTTTGGAGGACAAGGATTGAAGACTACCTTTATTGTAAGGATCTTCATGGACCCTTGAAGGAGAAGCCCGAAGGCATGTCACAAGGGGATTGGGAGACGTTGTATCGGAAGGCGTTAGGAGCGGTAAGGAGTGCCCTAACCGACGACGTTGCACGGAACGCTATGGAGGCCAAGACAACGGTGGAGTTGCTACAAACGCTGTCAGACATGTATGAGAAAGCCGTCGAATATCAATAAGGTGCATTTGATAAAGAGGTTTGCGAATGCGAAGATGTCATAGGGGCAGACAGCGGCAAGTCATATCGGCAATTTCAAAGGTATGGTGGACCAATTGAAAAGTGTTGATATTACTTTCTCCGATGAAGTGCTAGCTTGTTTTCTACTAAAATCATTGCCTGATAGTTGGAGGTTACTGTCACAATGATTAGTACGTCGAAAACAACATTGGTGTATACGGAGGTTAGAGATCTCATCCTTCAAGAGGAGTTGCGAAGGAAAGAGAAAAGGGGAGAATCTTTCGTAGATGGGGCTGCACTTAGGGTGGAGAGAAATAGGGGAAGACCGAAAAAGGGGAAAAAGGTCAAGTGCTACAATTGTGGTGAATTGGGGCATATCAGTTATGACTGTCCGGGAAAAGGTGGTTGTGCACACGTGGTGGATGACGGTGGAGATGTATTAATCCTAGGAGAGGAGCAGTCGGGTGAAGATTGGGTGTTGGACTCTGGAGCTTCTTGTCATGCTAGTGGGGATGCAGAATCAATGAAGCGGTACAAAACTGGAGACTTTGGGGTTGTCTATCTTGGTGACGGTCAGCCATTGAAGGTCAAAGGTAAGGGGGATGTGATGATGAAGACACCTAACGGGGCTGTTTTACAACTACACAACGTGATGCATGTTCCGGATTTGAGGAGAAGGGTGATTTCTGTGGGACAACTTGACAGTGAAGGGTATGGTGTTTCTTTCATTGGTGGGTCTTGGGAAGTCACGAAAGGGGCTAAGGTGGTAGCTCGTGGGGTTAAGGGGAAGACGTTGTACTCTACCTACAATGTCGCTTTTCGTTCTGGTGGGAGCAAGAGGCTAAAGAACCGGCCTGTTGGCGTGAAAAGGGGAGACATCAAGAAACGGTATGTTGGGGGGGGACTCAAAGTTGATCAACGTGGTGTGGAAGTCCAAGTGCCCTAACAGAGAGCAGTTTCAGACCAAAAACAGACGATGCAAGAAACAAGGTGTGTCCGAGTTTCAAGGGGAAGCATTGCGAGGAAGGTGGGTCTGGAGGGAGAAGGCGAAGTTAGACTTGCGGGGAGAAATCAAGGTAGAAGCTGATTTGGGGAGGCAAGAACGATCTAACACGGAGAGGTTGAAACGTCGCTTGGTTTCAACTCGCCTTATTACTTGAGGAGAGGAGAGGTAGTGTCAAGCCAATATGGATGGGGGAAATATGTTCAAAGGTCTCTACTCCGTGGTGGGAGTTGATGGGTGATTTTATGTTTGTTGGTTTAGTCTCCGGTGGGAGATTGTTGGGATTGGATCCTAAACTACAAGGAAGAGGAGGAGCCTAAGTCGGAGGTGGTGAGATTGAAGGAGGAAAATCTCGGAGGAAGCTTCTGTCAAGGAGAGCGGCCGCGCTCTTGGTGGAGGGCGACCGCGATGGAGCTACGTACGAGGGGGTAAAATTCTCTGTCGACAAGGGCGGCCGCGCTGGCCTTGAGGGCGGCCGCGCTATGCCCAATTCTTCAGCAGCAGTTTTATTTTGTTTCCTATTTTGATTAGATCTCTTCTTAAACTGAGTTAGGGCTTCCTTGTATAACTATATAAGCATAATTTCGGCCTAGAACATATTGCAGTTGATTGTAGCAACATATTAGAAGGAGTCTAATAACATATTGGCTTGGCAATTGCCCCCGGACGTAGTTCACGAGTTGGTGAATGAACCGGGTAAACAACTCTTGTGTTCTTGTGTGTGTGTGTTTCTTGTGATATTGTGTGTGTGGGTTTATTGATTCTTTGTCTAGATTGCAACGGGGGAGCACCAAATTCACAACATGGGAGAGCCCAAACTCGTCTTTTTCTTAAAGAATCATGCCCTTCTGAATGGTTTTGTGATTGAATCACTCCCCTTTGGTTATGGGTCGGCACTCTCTTTCCCGAGGAATTCTAAGTTCCCTACATATTCTTCATATATTTGTTGTTGTCTTTTTTTCTTGGCTAGTAAGAAAAAGTTAGAAGAAAGAGAAGAATAGATAGAAGAAGTGAATAGGAGATTCTCAAGTTGTATTCTTTATAGAGATATAATTTCTTTTGTCTGTATTCTTAAAAATTCTAGAGCCTAGGAATTTTTCTTTTGATCTCCTTCTTTGAAATTTTAGTTGGTGATATTGTTCAAGCATACGTTCAATTCACCGGGAGGCTCAAATGCGGAGTTGCACCCGGTTTGTCCGTTCTATCCTGGGAGACTAACGCCGTGGAAGCCTCGAGCACTCTTAGAGAGGGGGACGAATTAGTCTTAAGGAAATTGTATAACACGGCTCGGACTCAAGTGAATCAAGATGACTTCCATACGGTTTTCTCTTTTCATTTTCTATTTTCTATTTTGCATTGTAATTTGTATTACAATATTATTGTAATTTGTATTACAATATTATTGTAATCCTTCATATTGTACTCATTATTTAAGATTTTGTCCAAGAGTAGGAACCACGTGACTCCTAGTTGTTACCAAGACGGTCCTACTCCTGGATGTTAAGATGGTCTTTTTGATGGCTACAGATTTATTGAATTAGGTCCTGGTGGTATTGTCATTAGCCTCTAGTGAACTCAGATACTTGAATGTTGTTAAGCTACAGTATCCCTGGATGATGCTCTATCTAAGCATAGACAACCTTACTTGGGTCAGATTTATTTTTAATTTTACTTTAACTCCATCAGTCCATTATGTTAGCCTACTTTTAAGCCCAAACCTTTGATATCAGGTTAGAATTAGGCTTAGTATTTTTTAATTTAATTTTTTATTATATTTTTGTATAAAGATCAAATGGAGTTAAGCTGAAGTTGGGGATGAAATGAACATTATGATCCATAGAGCTCAGATACTATATTTCGGCTGAATCATCGTCATGTGAACCAAACACCCCGAGTTGGTCTTATAAAAAATGCGTTTTTTCTGGCACTTAAAAAAAAGTGTTTTGTGTTTCCCCGTTTGTGCCAGTTCCAGTTTAACAAAGTGCCAGTGTATGTGTAACAAAGTGCCAGTGAAAAAAGTATCAGTACCAGTTTAACAAAGTGCCAGTGTAATGCACTGGCACTTTGTTAAACTGGCACTGGCGATTTTTACACGAGCACTTTTATATACATGATCTGGCTCTCAAAAACACAAGCACTGGCATTCAAAAACACATGGACTGGCATTCAAATACACATACACTGGCACTCAAAAACACATGCACTGGCACTCAAATTCCCATCTGATTTGTTCTGCACTGGCATTAATATTCTATTATACTGGCATTCCAAAAAACATGCACTGGCACTCGAATTAACATGTACTGGCACTCGAATTAAAATGCACTGGCACTCCATCTCCAATCATCTTCTTCATGCACTGGCACTCGAATTAACATGTACTGGCACTCGAATTAAAATGCACTGGCACTCTCCCCTTCAATCTCCCTCACCGTTCCTCTATCGATCCTGAGGTTATAACGGATAAACATACTAATGGGGTTTGCTGATTACCTACGACTTTTCCAGCAATTTGCAGTTTGCACCAATCAAATCTGGATTTAGCTAGCAAGGCAGAATGCTCTTGTGCTCATACGAACCACCCAACAATCAGATTTCAACATGTCGCCAAACAGGGAGCTCGGAGTTGGGGGGCGGCGTCAATTGGGATAGAGAGAGAGATGGAAGCGAGGTGATGAGAAGGGGATTGGGTCACCGGTGAGGGAGATTCAGGGGACTTGGGTCGCCGGAGAGAGATCTGGTGGTGAGGACGATTGGTGAGGACGATGGGGGCTCTGTTTGCGTGTAGAGACTCCTTTGCGTTTAGAGAGAGAGAGAGAGTGAGAGAGAGAATGAGAGCGAGCGTAAAGCGTAAAACACGTTTTTTTTAAGCTCACAAAAAACGCGTTTTTTACAAGTTTTTGGCCCCCCACCCCACACACAAAAAAAAAAAAAAAAAACAGCAAACAAACTGCTTATTGTGATATCCTATAACCAACATCTTAAAACTAAGTTATCCCAATGAGAATTTATAGAAATGTAAATAACCCAATACTATGGAAATTGTTGTAATTACATAAATAAATAAACTGATCAACGCACTAATCATGGTAGTCCATAAGCTTCTCCTTGTTTTTCTTCATCAGTCCATGAGATTGGTTTCCTTCATCATCGCTGTCAACGTTCTCTGCTTTCAAATGATCATTATGTTTGATCCCAATATCTTGAAACTAAGTTATCCCAATGAGAATTTATAGAATAATATGCTGCAGAAAGAGTATATCCCATTGCGTAAGGTCCCACCATTGCAGAGTAAGTATAAATCTCTGCAAAAATGAGAGATTGCTTCAGAATCAGTAGTGCAGACATTTTTTTGAAGTAGTAATCAATAAGAAAATATGAATAAGCGTACGAGAAATTAATTTAAGAAACTAGGAAATAAATGAAAAATATAGGCGTTGAAATGAAAAGGCATGTTTGATAAGCTCTGGGTGAGTTTACGGGAAGAAGAGAAGGACTAGCATGAGAGAGAAGAGCATGTCAGGTTAGCCAAAGTTGCTTGCCTGACCAAAACCAATCGAAGGGCTCTTTTAATGGAAGAGCCCCATGAATAGGGAGGTTCAGGCAAGTCATCCTTGGCTATCAAACAAAAACTCTTACCCTTCATGTAAGACCTCTCTTCTCCAAATACTATCTACACTTCATTTATTTCCTTTCTCATATGAGATGCTTTTTCTTTGTTCAAAGACTTTTTATTTATAGTTGTTAAGGGTATTGGTGGAAATAAGATTCGAGTATAACTTTAGCATTTTTTCAAAGGTTCAAATTGCCATATGTCTAAATTTTTCTCTCATTTGTGTGAAGTTATACACAATGTGTCATGAAGGAATATATTCTGGTCAGAAGAAGGATCTAGGTCCCCAGTTTGTGATCTTCTGTTCAGTTAATGGAGATGGATTTTCATCCAAAGAAGAAAGTTCCTTTAAGACTTCTTATTAACCTTTTTCGTATTTGGCTATCCTACCACACGAAGAAGCCGACTTTTGGCTCATCAAATGATGCATCAACAAAGGAGCTGACTTTTGGCTCATCAAATGATGCATCGGTCTTTGTTAAAAGTCACATTGTAGCCTTTCTCTTATGTTGGTTGGATTGCAACGGGGGGGGGGCTGAATCACATCTCGCATTTCTTTCATTACTCGTATGAGCATATGTTTGGGCATATCTTCTTTCCAATTTAGGTTTTTTCAAGAATAATTAAAACCAAAAGATGGTTATTGATGATGCCAAAAAGTCGAATCAGCCCAAATCCAAGCGATAGGTTGTACTCCGGCGATTGAATAGCCTGAAAATAAGACAGAAAACGTAAACTAAGCCGGGGCTTCACCGGCGAAGGCCCTCCGGCGTGAGAGTAAGTTCACGGTTTGTATAGAGAGAAATCAAATTGACAGAGCTTCGAGTCAAAGAGATAACGTACCAGAATATGGAAATAATGGCTTGTATTTATAGTGATGGATAGGTAGAATCCATGTTGAACTTGGACTGTAAAGAGATAAGATATAATCCTAGGAGGATTATATCTGTTGGAGAGTCCTTATTTGACTTGAATTGGTACAGGAGGTTACAATCCTGATTAGATTATAACTGCTTATTGTCCTTGTTGGAATAGGACTGCACAAGCTGTCACGCCGGTATGCCGAGATACAGATATTCCTTTCCTCGTCATACATGGCCATCTCGGTCCATGATGATCCGGGGAAGGGATGAAGAATAAGTGGAGCCCGTCGTAATGATATTATAACCGAGGGAGGCACCTCGTCCTCAAGGGAGATGATCTCGGCCTACGAGGGAGGTCTCCTCGGCCCTTTGAGTTGGGCTTTGTTTATGCTCGCTTGCTGAGCCTTGGTCGGCCTTATTGATGCCGAGATAGATGGAGTACGAGGAAGCCCATATCTTACCTCGTAGCTGAAACTAATGGATTATGTTTATGGCTCAATATACTTGGGCCTTACCCGGACAAGCCCATGTTCGTATCTCGATTTATACTGTTCAGTTATTAATCTCTTGGATAACATCCTTGGAGCTGTTATCATTTTGTAAGCGCGTATATTTGGGCATATCTTCACCTTTCAAATTGTCTCATTTAAACTAGTTTTCTTCCTTTTCTATGTCATTTGCATGCAGCTATGCATGAATGTGTCATGAAGGAATATATTCTGGTCAGAAGAGAGAAAAAGGGTCGCCAGTTTGTCCACCTGTCTGGTTAATGGAGATGGAATTTCGGTCAACAAAGGAAAGGTGCTTTCAAGATTTGGTTCCATTTCCATACTTGGAAATCCAACTTGCATATGTTGAGTTGACCTTTGGCTCCTTCAAATGATGAACTACTGCTGCAATAAAGTTGCAGGTTAGTCTTTTTCATGTTAACCAATTCAAGCAACTTGTATTTACATTCTTCCTTATCCGGTGAAGTGCTAAGTTTACTGTTCATACTTGGGAGTGCATTTCATATTGTTCTGATGCAGATCAATATGGGTTTACAGCAACAGCTAGCCAGACGGCCGCCCCACCCTACTCCAGGCGCACGCCTCATGTGGCTCCATCGCAGCAACAACTCTCGGCCTTCCAGGCGGCCGCTTCACCCAAGACAGGCGCACGCCTCACCGGTGGACGTTGGCGCAGCTAGGCACTACCTCTCAGGCGGCCGCATGGATTCCAGTCAGGTGCCCGCCTCAATGTCGCAGATCTTGGTTCCTTATTCTGTTCAATTTCCTTTGCTGGTGTTTTGGTTTATTTTTGTTAAGGATATTTTGGTACTCTGTTGGGCATTTCGTTTTAGGGTTTGGAGAAGTATTTAAACTTGTTTATGACTTTGTGGAAGGCAGTTTTTGGATAATTAAGAATTATTAAGAAAGCTAGCAGCTTTTCTTTTCTAATCTTGTTTCATTCTCAGTTCGGTCAAAATCTCTAGCCTCAAAGGCATCATTTGGTATCAGTTGTCTGGACGAATCGAGGGGCCGAACGAGGGCGTGGTCGCGTGGGACGTGGTGTTCGTGGTAGGGGCCGTGGAGTGGATCCCCAAGAAAACGATCATCCTCGCGAACGTGATCTGCGTGATGTCGAGATAGACGATCTAAGAAGGCAGATTCAAATACTCCAACTCCAGGCTCAGAATCGCAGGAATCGTGCAGGCACTCCAACGGATGTGGGGTCAGATTCGGCGGGTTCTTCCACCGAGGAGGAGTATCAAGAGGGTATCAATCCCTTCGCCAGAAATCATGGACGACAACACAGGTATGAGGGAGACTCTTCAAGGGATATCAGTGTCAAGGTTGAAATCCCAGAATTTGATGGTAAAGCCCACCCCGATGAGTTCATTGATTGGATTAATACTGTTGATAGGATTTTTGATTTAAAACCTATGAAGGATAGTGCTAAGGTGAAAGTTGTTGCAATCAAATTGAAGAAACATGCTTCAATTTGGTGGGAACATGTAAAAAAGCAACGGGCTCGTGATGGGAAGTCCAAAAATCAGTCTTGGGACAAAATGAAGAAACTTTTGCGTCGTAAGTTCCTTCTTGAGCATTATAGGCAGGAAGCCTTTATTGATTATCATAATCTGAAGCAAGGCGATTCATCGGTGGCGGAGTTCATTAATGAATTTGATCGCTTGCGTATGCGATGTGATGTGGCTGAAGAAGATGAACAAACGGTTGCTCGTTTTCTGGGAGGTCTTCGGGTTGATATTTCGGATGTGGTTCAGTTACAACAGTTTTGGACTTATGACAATGTTTGCCGCCTTGCCTCGAAGGTTGAGAAACAATTACAGAAAAAGAAGGGTGCGAATCGTTGGCAAAACAGGGATTTGGCTAATACGCGTGGGAGCAGTAGTGCCTGTGTTCCAAAAGGGGATACTCCTTCAACCCCTAAAACACCAGCCGCAGCCAAACCTTCATTTGTTCCTAATACCCCGAGGGGTAGACAGCCTGACAAGTGCTTCAAATGCCATGGGATCGGTCATCTCAAAGCCGAATGTCCCAACAGACATGTTGTTGCTTTGGTTGAGGAGGACTTACCTGTTTATGATGAAGAAGATGAGTCCGAGGGTGAGAGTGAAGAGGTATTTGCAGATCAAGGCCCAGCTTTGGTGGTCCGAAGGGTGTTGAACATGGTTGCAATAGAGGATGAGCAGTGGCTTCGTCACAACATATTTCAGACCAAGTGTACTGCTAAAGGAAAGGTTTGTAAGGTCATTATTGATGGGGGAAGCTGCGAGAATGTAGTTTCATCAACAATGGTCGAGAAGCTGCAGTTGAAAACGGTGGAGCACCCACAACCGTATAAGTTGTCATGGTTGGTCAGAGGTAGTGAATTGAAGGTGAACAAAAGATGCTTAGTTGATTTTTCAATTGGCAAGCGGTACAAGGATGAGGTTTGGTGTGATGTAGTACCGATGGATGCGTGCCATCTTTTGCTTAGACGTCCATGGTTGTTTGACAGAAGGGTTAAGCATGATGGGTTTCAGAATACTTACACATTTTGGGTGGATGGTATGTCTATTACATTGTGCCCAACAGACCCTCGGAAGGAAGCAGTCACATCAAGTAAAGTCTCAGATACAGTTGGTCACCAACTTCTTAACCGGTCAGCGTTTGAAGACGAAGTAGCACAAGACAATGGTTTCTTTGTATTAGTAGTACTCGAGGGTAATGAGTCAGGTATGATACCACCGGCGGGTGTTCAAGCACTGTTAGATCTATATAGTAATGTGACACCGGATGAAATTCCTCCGGGATTGTCACCGATGAGGGATATTCAGCATTGTATCGATCTGGTCCCAGGAGCTTCAATACCAAATAAGGCAGCCTACCGTTTGCGACCTAAGGAGCATGAGGAGTTGGAAAGGCAAGTTTGGGAGTTGCTAGAGAAAGGCGTTATTCGGGAGAGTATGAGTTCTTGTGCTGTTCCTGCATTGATGGTACCAAAGGCAGGAGGAACGTTGCGTATGTGCATGGATAGCTGAGCAATCAATAAAATCACCATCAAGTATCATTTTCCCATCCCAAGGATTGATGACTTACTTGACCAATTACATAGCGCTGTGGTCTTTTCTAAGATCGACTTGCGGAGTGGTTATCATCAGTGTTGTACAATCGCAGCGGAAGCCAATTGAACAATAACCAAGAACACACACACAAGCAATCAAAAGAGAAAATAGATGGAAGAATCGATTGGGGTTTTGAATCTCCGTTTCTGTATTATTATGTGCAATAATCTCTCTAAGTTTACATAGGGTTACAAAGCATATATATACTAATCAACCCTAGCCCAACTAAGAATAAAAAATAACGCAGAAGCCCAAATTCAGAAACCCCCCGCTCTGGCATTGAGGCGTACGCCACATGAAGAGCCAGGCGCCCGCCTGGAGACAACCAAGACTCAGCCACACCTTCTGGAGTTGAAGTGCCCGCCAAGCCTAGATTCATGCGGCCGCCTCAAGGCAAGAACAAAATGGCCCAAGCTACGCAACTCCAGGCGTCCGCCTCACCAAGAGTGGGGCGCCCGCCTCAAACCACCAGGCGAATGTCGAGCCAAATCCTACAATCTCCACCTTGGCGAGCATTCACCCCACCCAACAGAAGATACAAGGAACCAGCTCGAACCCCCATCTCTAACAGCTAGAGAAGTGCAACACATCCAAGCAATGCTTGAACTTGTCAGTAGTAACAGGCTTCGTCAACATATCAGCAGCATTCTCCGTAGTGTGAACCTTCTCTAACACAACCTCACCCATATCAATCAACTCCCGAATCTTGTGAAACCGCACATTAATGTGTTTCGTCCGTTGATGATAAATGTGATTCTTTGCTAGAAATATCGCGCTTTGACTGTCACAAAGCAACTTCACTCCACCTTGCAGAATGCCCAATTCGTTGACCAAACCCCGAAGCCATAAGGATTCCTTTGCAGCTTCAACCGCTGTCATGTACTCTGCTTCCGTTGTAGACAATGTAATAATTGACTGAATCATAGATCTCCAACATATGGGTCCACCACCAAGAGTAAACGCATAACCCGTAGTTGACCTCCTCCGATCCAAGTCACCCGCATAATCTGAATCAACATACCCCACAACAGAAAACTCCTCACTCTTACCTCCAAACATGATGCCATAATCCATAGTGCCCTTAAAATATCTGAGAATCCACTTGACTGCTTCCCAATGCTGTTTACCCGGATTCGCCATATACTTGCTAACCACACTAATAGCTTGCGCCAAATCTGGCCTCGTGCAAACTGTAGCATACATGAGACATCCCACTGCACTTGCATAGGGAACCTTTGACATACTCTGAATATCTTCAGTCGAACTCGTGGAATCTGAGGCAGATAAATTAAAATGACTCGCCAATGGTGTCTTCACAGGTTTTGTATCCCGCATATTGAACCTCTCCAACACCTTCTCCACATAGCCAGCTTGAGACAGCCACAATCTCCTAGATTTTCTGTCTCGGCGAATCTCCATCCCAAGAATCTTCTTGGCTTCCCCCAAATCCTTCATGTCAAATTCTGTACTTAGCAAGGCCTTCAACTGATTGACCTCGTTCTTACTTCTACCCGCGATAAGCATATCATCCACATACAGTAACAGAAAAATAAAAGAACCATCATCAAGGCTCTTTACATACACACATCAATCATACTCACAACGTTTGTAGCCAATACGTACCATGTAGGAGTCAAACCTCGTATACCACTGCCTCGGAGACTGCTTCAGCCCATAAAGTGACTTCTTCAATCTACAAACCAAACGCTCCTGCTCGGGCTCCATGAACCCATGCGGTTGCTCCATGAAAATCTGCTCATCTAACTCACCGTGTAGAAACACAGTTTTCACATCTATCTGCTCCAACACCAAATCATAGTGTGCTACAAGACCCAACACAATCCAAATGGAAGTATGTCTCACAACAGGCGAAAAAATCTCATTATAATCCACCCCCTCTCGCTGCGAATACCCCTTTGCTACCAAACGAGCCTTAAACTTTTCCCCCTCTTTTTCTGATACTGCCTCGTTGCGCTTAAAAACCCACTTGCAACCAATAGCACGCTTCCCTTTAGGAAGCTCCACCAAATCCCATGTATCATTCTTGTACAATGACTCCATCTCCTCCGCCATAGCAGTTACCCACTTATCCTTTTCCGGACTGTTTATAGCCTCCTTAAAAGTACTCGGGTCTCCACTACTAAGAACAAGAACATATGAAGCCATGTCTTCAAACCCATATCTGACCGGTGGCTTGATTACTCTCTTAGGTCTCCCAACTGAAGTACTAGCCACTTCCTGTGTAGTTGTCTCTGAATCCGGAAGAGTGATATCCGCATCAGTATCATCCTCACGTAGCTCCACCTCAATAACTTGCTTCTCGCCCTCTTTGCTTTCTGGCACCTTCTCCTTATCATCATGAGTACACTTCAACATAGCCTTTTAATCAAATACTACATCCCTACTAATCACCACCTTGCTTGACTTGGGATCCCAAAGCTTGAATCCTTTAACACCTGTTTCATACCCGAGAAAGACACACTGTTTTGACTTTGGGTCAAGCTTCGACCGCTCTTCAGCAGGAATATGCACATAGGATGGACACCCAAACACCCGGATATCGGTGAAGTCTACCTCATTACCCGTCCATACCTCCTCCGCAAACCTGTTGTCCAAAGAGACTCTAGGTGATCTGTTAATCAAGAAACATGCCATACTCACCGCATCAGCCTAAAAATTCTTTGCCAACCCCGCATTGAATCGTAGACACCTAGCCCTTTCCGCAATAGTTCTATTCATCCTCTCAGCCACACCATTTTGCTGTGGTGTCTTGCGTACCGTGTAATGCCTCTTGATTCCATGCTCTCTACAGAACTTCTTGAACTCGCCATCTGTGTACTCTGTCCCATTATCACTCCTCAAACACTTGATTTTTTGCCCCGTTTGATTTTCCACTTCAGCTTTCCCACACCTTGAACGTCTCAAAAGTTTATGACTTGTGCCTCATGAAGTAAACCCAATCCTTCTTCGAAAAATTATCAATAAAAGTCACGAAGTAATAATGTCCTCCTCTAGATTCTGTTCTAACCGGCCCCCACACATCTGAATGAACATAATCGAGAATACCCTTTGTCGTGTGTTTACCCGTCTTGAATTGCACCTTGTTCTGCTTTCCAAGAACACAATACTTGCAAAACTCCAGTTTACAAGTCTTCACACCCTTCAACAACTTTCGTTTATGAAGTTCCCGCATTCCCCTTTCACCCATGTGACCAAGCCTCATATGCCATAGAAGGGCATCAGTATCAACCTCAAACTCAACAGATGTGACTCCACCTACAACCGTGCTCCCTAGCAGCCTGTAAATGTTCTTGGAGCCCTTCTCACCCTTCATCACAACCATAGCACCCTTAACCACTTTCAATACTCCACCTTGTGCTTTATAGTTTATACCATTAGCATCCAAGGTACCCAATGAAATCAGATTTTTAGAAACCTCCGGAACATGTCTAACATCACATAACGTTCTAACTACACCATCATACATCTTAATTCTTATAGTTCCTATGCCAGCAATTTTACAAGTAGCACCATTACCCATAGTAACTATACCAGAATTAATTGACCTGTAGGTATCGAACCAATCACGATTCGCCGTCACATGAAACGAACATGCTGAATCCAGAATCCAACCATCTGTCGGGTGCTCCACAGCTGATGAAGTCGTGAGCATATCTCCATCCACATCCTCCGAGCAATCTTCAACCACATTGACTGAATTTGAAGATCCTTCTTTGCCTTTACCGTTCCCCTTCTCCGGACAATTCTGCCTCTTATGCCCCTTCTGCCCACACTTGAAACAATTCCCCTTGTACTTCTTCCTTGACTGAGAACGAGAATTCTGTCTCTGCGAGTTATCCCGGAACTGGGATCTCCCACGTTCCTGTTTTTCCTTCACAAATAACCCCTCACCCGCAGGTTCATCAACGGACTTCTTCCGTTTATGAAAAGCTAGAAGAGCTTCTGTGACCAGTTGCAATTCCTCAGTCTCCTTCCCCCACGTCAACGTAGTAACAAGGTTTTCGTATGTTGAAGAATTGGGCAACGAATTCAACAGCATTAAAGCCTTGTCCACATCCTCGAACTTTACCTCCACCCTAACCAAATCGTTGAGAATTTGATTAAACGTGTGTATATGAGATTCTAGGTCAGAACCTTCTGCCATCTTAAGCCCATACAGCCGTTGCTTAAGATGCAAAGGTCAGAACCTTCTGCCATCTTAAGCCCATACAGCCGTTGCTTAAGATGCAATTTGTTCGAGATGGATTTCGACAAATACCTAGCCTCCGAAATCTCCCAAACCTTCGTCGGTGATTCCTCATCGATCACGTGATACACCACCTCATCCCCAAGGCACTGCCGTATAGAAGATACAGCCCGCTCTTGCAACTCCTTCCATGGACCTTCTTCGATATCATCAGGTTTATCCGGATATCGAAGAACCTTTCCCAAGCCTGCTTGAATCAGAAAATCCTTCACCCTCCTTTGCCATAACGCAAAGTTTCCATGCCCATCAAACTTCTGAACATCGGACTTCACGGTGATAGAATTCCCCCCAGACATCGCAGCCGTGCTCTGATACCGGTTGTTGTACAATCGCAGCGGAAGCCAATTGAACAATAACCAAGAACACACACACAAGCAATCAAAAGAGAAATAGATGGAAGAATCGATTGGGGTTTTGAATCTCCGTTTCTGTATTATTGATGAAGATGAATATAGTGATAAGTTTAGTTTTAATTTTATTTATTTATTGTTATTTTCGGATTTAATATTAGGTTGTTAGTATTTTTGGTATTAGAAGTATATTAGGACTTTATTTTAATGTTTTATTGATTGATTATGTTACTATATAGACTAGGGTTATTTTGGAAAGTTTTTGACTTATTTTTCAAGTCCTAGGGTCACTATATAATTAGGATTAATTGTAATTCCGAATTTAAGTTGTTGATTAATAAAATTTGAGTGTTTACTCTTCAGTTTTCTCGAGCGAAAATTGACGGTTGATCGCTGAATTTCTCGTCAATTTCTCGAGCGAGAAAACTGAAGAGTAAACACTCAAATTTTATTAATCAACAACTTAAATTCGGAATTACAATTAATCCTAATTATATAGTGACCCTAGGACTTGAAAAACAAGTCAAAAACTTTCCAAAATAACCCTAGTCTATATAGTAACCTAATCACTCAATAAAACATTAAAATAAAGTCCTAATATGCTTCTAATACCAAAAATACTAACAACTTAATATTAAATCCGAAAATAACAATAAATAAATAAAACTAAAACTAAACTTATCACTATATTCATCTTCATCAATTATTATGTGCAATAATCTCTCTAAATTTACATAGGGTTACAAAGCATATATATACTAATCAACCCTAGCCCAACTAAGAATAAAAAATAACGCAGAAGCCCAAATTCAGAAACCCCCCGCTCTGGCATTGAGGCATACGCCACATGAAGAGCCAGGCGCCCGCCTGGCGTCAACCAAAACTCGGCCACACCTTCTGGAGTTGAAGCGCCCGCCTCGCCTAGAGTCATGCGGCCGCCTCAAGGCAAAAACAAATGGCCCAAGCTACGTAACTCCAGGCGTCCGCCTCACCAAATGTGGGGCGCCCGCCTCAAACCACTTGGCGAATGTCGAGCCAAATCCTACAATCAGATACGCGTCAGACCAGGTGATGAATGGAAGACGGCCTTTAAAACTCGAGATGGGTTGTATGAGTGGATGGTTATGCCGTTTGGGTTATCCAATGCTCCGAGCACTTTCATGAGGCTTATGAACCAGATTTTTCGGCCTTTCATCGGTACGTTTGTTGTTGTTTACTTTGAGATATTCTGGTTTATAGTCGGTCTGTGGAACAACACTTAGATCATTTAAAGCAAATTTTTGATGTGTTGAGAACACAGAAATTGTATGCTAATCGTAAGAAGTGTTAGAGCTGCATTCTGCCAGGAGGCTGACTATGTCAAGTTCCTTATTTTATGTGCTATTTATTTGAGCAGGCATATTATCATTATCTTCAAGAGTGGTTTTTTTTCGGAGAACTATTTAACTTGAGCATGAGATGGTGCAGATTATTTTGAATAATGTCCTAGAAGCTGTTGTCATCAGCCTTTGCGTGACTTTTTCTTCAGCTGAATATTGTTAAGGACATGCAACATAAAACTGAAAATCAGTTCTGAAACCATGTCAATTGTCCCAAGTATTAGTTGATTATTTTGTTTGTAATTCAGCTTGATTTAATTGAATTGTTTGATCCACACTCATTTAAGAGGTGAAGTGTCACTGGGCTGGTTTTTGACACCAGATTAACACCAGATTACAGTGGCCAACACGTCAGTGCACGTGGACAACACCTTTTTGATCACGCCTTAACTTATCAAGACAATAGGAGGACATTACATCAAGTATAGACCCTCCACTTCTTCCCCCCCCCCCAAAAAAAAATAAAATAAAATAAATAATAAATAAAATAATACTCCCTCCTTCCCAAAATAAAGGCCAAATAGCATTTACCCCCCTATAATATCTACCCAATCTCACTTTGCTCCTAGTTTGTAAAGTCGGTCTGTTTGGTATTTTGATTTCCAAATCGTCCCACTTTAGCTCCTAGCACTTTCCAAATCGTCCCACTTCACCCCCTGGTTAAGTGCACGTTAGGGGGTAAAATGGGACGATTTGGAAATTAAAGTACCAAACAGGCCGACTTTTCAAACTGGGGTGCAAAGTGATATTGGGTGGATACTTTGGGGGTATAAACGCTATTTGGCCCGGAATAAATGTTACAGTTGACAAGTCAATCATTTTAAGCTTTTTTGTGTATTTCCTAAACTGACCTTTTCATTTATCGTGTTGTGAAGTGCACTTGTTATCCTGTTTGGTAGAAACTAGAGGAAATTACACTGTACATGTAAAACAGAGATATTTAACTTATACACTGGCATAATCTTGCTGAATCTGTAACTAAAGGAAAATAATGGAAAGTACACTACTGTGTTTAGGCACCTTATTTTAAGAAAGGCTTGTTACGGAGATCACCAAACTTTGTATCCTATTTTTAAAAATGCTGACATTCATCTTGGGACAAACCACAATGGAAAGTGCGACACTTATCCCGGGACAGAGGGAGTAATATACAAATATTGACATCAACAAAATGAAACTGGATCATATACCATAATACACTAAAATAAAATATACTCTATCTGGTTTGGTACTGGTAAAAATCGGTCTATGCTGCTTCATATTGATTTTTTACTAAAAAATTAGCAAATGCAGAAATGCAGGAATTATGCGCCTCCTAGTTGTGACCAAAACCATCCTACTCCTGATTGTTAAGATGGTTCTTTTTATGCCTACAGATTTATTGGATTAGGTCTCGGAGGAGTTGTCATTAGCCTCAGGTGACCTTCCAGACACTTGAATGTTGTTATGCTACAGTATCACTGGATGTTGCTCTATCTAAGCATATATTAACCTTACTCGGCTAAAATTTCATTTTGCATTTAACTTCAATTAACTCCATTATGTTAGCCTGTTTTAAAGCTCTAACCTTTGATATCAAGTTGGATTAAGGCTTAGTTCTTTTATTATGTATTTTATTTTTTTGTATAAATATCAAATAGAGTTAAGCAGAAATTGGGGCTTGAATCAACATAATGTTCCATAGAGCTTAGATATAACATTTCCGCTGAACCAAAAGACGGGAAAAAAACTAAAGGATATAAGCATGAAAATAGAGTTAAACTTAGAGTCTCACCAATGACAGTCAACATGGAACCAGACCTAAAAACAGACGGATCATTCAAAGCAAGTTGACAGTCAACTTAGGATCAGAGCTCAAAAGGTTGAAGAGTGTAAAGAGAGCTTTAGATCGAATGAAATTGACAGGGGAAGTACAGAGCGGAAAGATATACAAATAAGCACACAAACCAAACAAGACAACATAAATAGTCAAGACCATAAAAAACATAGATAAGACACTCGTCTAGTTCGCAACAAAAAAAATGCAAATCAAACTGCTTATTATAATGTCCAAAAGTCAACATCTTAAAACCACATAAATAACCCAATACTATGGGAATTTTGTAATTACATAAATAAATAAACTGATTAACACGCTATTTATGGTAGCCCAGTAGCTCTACTTGATTTTCTTCACCATCCCTTTTTCTCATGTCCCTTATATTTGTTTCCTTCATCGCAGGTATGAACTCAGAATAATATGCTGCAGAAAGAGGTTGGTAGCCCATTGCTCAAGGTCCCACCATTGTAGAGTAAGTATAAATCCCTGCAAAAAAATGAGAGATTGTTTCTTCAGTTCAAAATGTCTTCAAGCTATAATGAAGCAATTAACCTCATCATTTCTAACGGATTTGTATAATATAGATGCAATGCATTAGTAGTCTTCCATAAAAATCATTTTTTGGTGTCCATATCATTTAGATATGAAAGGGGTCTTAAGAGTTGTGAGGATTGCCATAACCTCAAAATAGGTATTCACAACGGAGTGTGATATGCTACTTTTTTTTTGTGAGGGCAAGAAACAGAACTCTATGATACAATATTGTGATCATGATGAATTGCCTGTTTCCCGTTTTACCAATTTTTAAACCTGTTTTCCGCCCGAGTAGTGCAGACATTTTTTGAATTAGTAATCAATAAGGACATAAGAAGTCATGAGAAATTAACTTGAGAAACTAGGTAAGAAATGTTAAATATAGACGTTTAAGTCAAAAAGGCAATATATTTGATAAGCCGCGGGTGAGTTTAGAGGAAGAAAAGGACTAGCATGAGAGAGAAGAGCATGTCAGGTTAGCCAAGTTGCTTGCCTGACCAAAACCAAACCAAAGGTCTCTTTTTAATGTAAGAGAAGAGCCCCATGAAAAGGGAGGTTCAGGCAAGTCATCCTTGGCTATCAAACAAACACTCTTACCCTTCATGTAAGACCTCTCTTCTCCAAATACTATCTATACTTCATTTATTTCCTTTGTTGGGATGAGATGATATTTCTTGGTTCAAAAACTTCCTATTTATAGCTGTTAAGGGTATTGGTGGAAATAAGATTCGAGTATAAATTTAGCATTTGTGTGAAGCTATACACGAACGTGTGATCGTGAGGGAATATATTCTGGTCAGAAGAGGGATCTATGGTCCCCAGTTTGTGATCTTCTGTCCAGTTAATGGAGATGGAATTTTATCCAGCATTCCAGCAAGAAAAAGTTCTTTTAAGACTTCTTAGTACTTTTTTACATACTTGGCTATCCCGCTACACAACAGAGCTGACTTTTTGGCTCATCAATTGAGGCATCAGTGCTGTCAAACGTGAGAATATAGCCTTTATTTGATGTTGGTTGGATTGCAATGGGCGGATGACTTTGCTCACATGTGCATTTCTTTCATTTTATATGAACATATATTTGGGCATATGTTATTTCCAATTTAGGCTTTTATAAGAATAATTAAAACCAGAAGATGGTTACAGATCTCTTGGATAATGTCCTTGGAGCCAGTGGCGAAGCCAGGAATCGAAGGGAAGGGGGTCGAAAAAATACAGTGTAAATTTTCTGTTGCAGTAAGGGGGTCAGATTTTATATACCAAATTTTACCCTAAAATCAAAAAAAAAATATCAAAAATAGCACTAGTAAAAAAAAAAAAATCAAAACATGGGGGTCAGCCGACCCCCTTCCTCTTCACTTAGCCTCGCCACTGCTTGGAGCTGTTATCATTTTGTATGTGCATATATTTGGTGACGTAGCGGAAGACTTGGATAACGATTAATCGATGAATTTCGCTCGAGAAACTCAACAATCAATCAACAATTTTCGCTCGAGAAAATTGAAAGAGAATGAATTCATTCATAAAATATCAAAACTGAGTATTCAAACCCTAAAACAAGGTATAAATATGACGGCCCAAACCCTAACTTGGAAAAACCCTAAAATAATCCAAAAGACAAAAATGCCCAAAAACTAGTAAAAACGGATAGAAAGCTTCGTCGGGCCTTTTGAGGCCTTTAGAAGCATTTTTCGGCCTTTTTTTGGCCTGCTCATGGGGCTTTGCCCGATGAATCTTGTTCCTCTCGTCGAGACGGTCGTTTTGATATGCTGTGCGTCCCGTAACTCCTCCGGAATCAAAAGTTACGCCCGTTTCCGCGTTGACGCTCAAACGACTCCATAAATGACTCCGCAATTGTGTCCGCATCATTCTCCCCAGGCTGAGAAAAATTCGACCGCGAATTTGTGCCGGTGTCCTCGTCCGAAGAAGCATCACCTGTAAACGGAATCAAGTGCTTCACGTTGAAGACATCTGCTGTACGAATGTGGCTTGGAAGCTTCAACCGGTACGCATTCGGATTAATCTTCTCCATGATCTCCACTGGTCCAATCTTCTTGGCTGACAGTTTGTTGTATGCACCAACTGGGAAACGCTCCTTCGTCAGGACTGCCCACACATAATCTCCAACATCGAACTCAACCCTCCTCCGCTTCTGATCTGCAAGCTGTTTGTATTTGCTGTTGGCAGACTGTAGGCGATCAAAGACAGCCTTGTGCACTTCCCGTAATCCGTACACCATATCGCAGCCTTTGAGATGGACCTTCTTGTTGTTGGGCAAAGCAATCGATCTAAAGGTCCCTTGGGCCGAACCGCATACACCACCTCGGAAAGGATCAACCCGGTATGCGGTTAACCGCATGATTATGAGCAAGCTCCGCCTGGCATAATTTCTGATCCCACGCCTTAATATGTTCCCCAACCAAGCAGCGCAAAAGGTTTCCCAACGAACGATTAACCACTTCTGTCTGCCCGTCGGTCTGAGGGTGATAGGCACTACTAAAGTTCAGCTGTGTGTTGGCCATCTTCCACAGGCTGCGCCAAAAATGGCTAAGAAAACGCGTGTCACGGTCAGAAACAATAGAAGCTGGCAACCCATGAAGACGATAGACCTCCCGAAAGAATAATCGAGCGACATTAACTGCGTCGGTGGTCTTCTTGCACGGGATGAAATGAACCATTTTAGAAAACCTGTCCACCACTACATAGATAGAATCATGACCTCGCTGTGTGCGTGGCAACCCGACCACGAAATCCATACTCACGTCCACCCAAGGCCGTTGCGGAACAGCAAGGGCATATACAAACCCGCATTAGTAGCTGTCCCCTTTGCTGCATGACAAATTCGGCAACGCTGCACAAACTTCTCAACCTCCTTACGCATGCTAGGCCAGAAATAAGTGGACTGCACCAATTGTAGCGTGCGATCCCATCCCACATGCCCCTCACCATGGAGCTCCCGAATAATCTCGCAGCGAAGACCGCAATCCGAATGCACAACCGATTGCCCTTAAATAAGAACCCTCCCCGCAAAGCAAGAAATCAGTCTTCTCACCCGCCGACACCCTGTCAATGATACTAGAACAAGGTATAAATATAACGATTAATCGATGAATTTCGCTCGAGAAACTCAACAATCAATCAACAATTTTCGCTCGAGAAAATTGAAAGAGAATGAATTCATTCATAAAATATCAAAACTGAGTATTCAAACCCTAAAACAAGGTATAAATATGACGGCCCAAACCCTAACTTGGAAAAACCCTAAAATAATCCAAAAGACAAAAATGCCCAAAAACTAGTAAAAACGGATAGAAAGCTTCGTCGGGCCTTTTGAGGCCTTTAGAAGCATTTTTCGGCCTTTTTTTGGCCTGCTCATGGGGCTTTGCCCGATGAATCTTGTTCCTCTCGTCGAGACGGTCGTTTTGATATGCTGTGCGTCCCGTAACTCCTCCGAATCAAAAGTTACGCCCGTTTCCGCGTTGACGCTCAAACGACTCCATAAATGACTCCGCACCGTGTCCGCATCATTCTCCCTCAGCCGAGAAAAATTCGACCGCGAATTTGTGCCGGTGTCCTCGTCCGAAGAAGCATCACCTGTAAACGGAATCAAGTGCTTCACGTTGAAGACATCTGCTGTACGAATGTGGCTTGGAAGCTTCAACCGGTACGCATTCGGATTAATCTTCTCCACGATCTCCACCGGTCCAACCTTCTCGGGCCGACAGCTTGTTGTATGCACCAACCGGGAAACGCTCCTTCGTCAGATCGCCCACACATAATCTCCAACATCGAACTCAACCTCCTCCGCTTCGATCCGCAAGCCGTTTGTATTTGCCGTTGGCGCATCAGTAGGCGATCAAAGACAGCCTTTGTGCACTTCCTGTAATCCAGACACCATATCGCCAGCTTTGAGATGGACCTTCTTGTTGTTGGGCAAAGCAATCGGATCTAAAGGTCCCTTGGCCGAACCGCATACACCACCTGGAAAGGATCAACCCGCATCGCGGTTAACCGCATGATTATGAGCAAACTCCGCCCGGCATAATTTCGATCCCACGCCTTAATATGTTCCCCAACCAAGCAAAGCAAAAGGTTTCCCAACGAACGATTAACCACTTCGTCTCGCCCGTCGGTCCGAGGGTGATAGGCACTACTAAAGTTCAGGCGTGTGTTGGCCATCTTCCACGCCGCGCCAAAAATGGCTAAGAAAACGCGTGTCACGGCCGAAACAATAGAAGCCGGCAACCCACGAAGACGATAGACCTCCCGAAAGAATAATCGAGCGACATTAATCAAGGCGGTGGTCTTCTTGCACGGGATGAAATGAACCATTTTAGAAAACTCCGTCCACCACTACATAGATAGAATCATGACTCGCCGTGTGCGTGGCAACCCGACCACGAAATCCATACTCACGTCCACCCAAGGCTGCGTCAACAAAGTAGGCATATACAAACCCGCATTAGTAGCCGGCCCCCTTTGCTGCATGACAAATTCGGCAACGCTGCACAAACTTCTCAACCTCCTTACGCATGCTAGGCCAGAAATAAGTGGACTGCACCAATTGTAGCGTGCGATCCCGTCCCACATGCCCCTCACCATGGAGCTCCTGAATAATCTGCAAGCGAAGACTGCAATCCGGAATGCACAACTGATTGCCCTTAAATAAGAACCCCTCCTGCAACAAGAAATCAGTCTTCTCACCCGCCGACACCCTGTCAATGATACTAGAACAAGGTATAAATATAACGATTAATCGATGAATTTCGCTCGAGAAACTCAACAATCAATCAACAATTTTCGCTCGAGAAAATTGAAAGAGAATGAATTCATTCATAAAATATCAAAACTGAGTATTCAAACCCTAAAACAAGGTATAAATATGACGGCCCAAACCCTAACTTGGAAAAACCCTAAAATAATCCAAAAGACAAAAATGCCCAAAAACTAGTAAAAACGGATAGAAAGCTTCGTCGGGCCTTTTGAGGCCTTTAGAAGCATTTTTCGGCCTTTTTTTGGCCTGCTCATGGGGCTTTGCCCGATGAATCTTGTTCCTCTCGTCGAGACGGTCGTTTTGATATGCTGTGCGTCCCGTAACTCCTCCGGAATCAAAAGTTACGCCCGTTTCCGCGTTGACGCTCAAACGACTCCATAAATGACTCCGCAATTGTGTCCGCATCATTCTCCCCAGGCTGAGAAAAATTCGACCGCGAATTTGTGCCGGTGTCCTCGTCCGAAGAAGCATCACCTGTAAACGGAATCAAGTGCTTCACGTTGAAGACATCTGTTGTACGAATGTGGCTTGGAAGCTTCAACCGGTACGCATTCGGATTAATCTTCTCCACGATCTCCACTGGTCCAATCTTCTTGGCTGACAGTTTGTTGTATGCACCAACTGGGAAACGCTCCTTCGTCAGGACTGCCCACACATAATCTCCAACATCGAACTCAACCCTCCTCCGCTTCTGATCTGCAAGCTGTTTGTATTTGCTTGTTGGCATCGTAGGCGATCAAAGACACCTTGTGCACTTCCCGTAATCCGGACACCATATCGCGGCTTTGAGATGGACCTTCTTGTTGTTGGGCAAAGCAATCGGATCTAAAGGTCCCTTGGCCGAACCGCATACACCACCTGGAAAGGACTCGAACCCGTGCTGCGGTTAACCGCATGATTATGAGCAAACTCCGCCTCGGCATAATTTCTGATCCCACGCCTTAATATGTTCCCCAACCAAGCAAAGCAAAAGGTTTCCCAACGAACGATTAACCACTTCGTCTCGCCCGTCGGTCCGAGGGTGATAGGCACTACTAAAGTTCACCGTGTGTTGGCCATCTTCCACAGCCGCGCCAAAAATGGCTAAGAAAACGCGTGTCACGGTCGAAACAATAGAAGCCGGCAACCCATGAAGACGATAGACCTCCCGAAAGAATAATCGAGCGACATTAATCAAGCGTCGGTGGTCTTCTTGCACGGGATGAAATGAACCATTTTAGAAAACTCCGTCCACCACTACATAGATAGAATCATGACCTCGCGTGTGCGTGGCAACCCGACCACGAAATCCATACTCACGTCCACCCAAGGCTGCGTCGGAACAGCAGGGGGCATATACAAACCCGCATTAGTAGCCGTCCCTTTGCCGCATGACAAATTCGGCAACGCCGCACAAACTTCTCAACCTCCTTACGCATGCTAGGCCGTAAATAAGTGGACCGCACCAATTGTAGCGTGCGATCCCGTCCCACATGCCCTCACCATGGAGCTCCCGAATAATGCGCAAGCGAAGACCGCAATCCGGAATGCACAACCGATTGCCCTTAAATAAGAACCCCTCCGCAAAGAAGAAATCGCCTTTCTCACCCGCCGACACCCTGTCAATGATACTAGAACAAGGTATAAATATAACGATTAATCGATGAATTTCGCTCGAGAAACTCAACAATCAATCAACAATTTTCGCTCGAGAAAATTGAAAGAGAATGAATTCATTCATAAAATATCAAACTGAGTATTCAAACCCTAAAACAAGGTATAAATATGACGGCCCAAACCCTAACTTGGAAAAACCCTAAAATAATCCAAAAGACAAAAATGCCCAAAAACTAGTAAAAACGGATAGAAAGCTTCGTCGGGCCTTTTGAGGCCTTTAGAAGCATTTTTCGGCCTTTTTTTGGCCTGCTCATGGGGCTTCGCCCGATGAATCTTGTTCCTCTCGTCGAGACGGTCGTTTTGATATGCTGTGCGTCCCGTAACTCCTCCGAATCAAAAGTTACGCCCGTTTCCGCGTTGACGCTCAAACGACTCCAAAAATGACTCCGCAATTGTGTCCGCATCATTCTCCCTGTGCCGAGAAAAATTCGACCGCGAATTTGTGCCGGTGTCCTCGTCCGAAGAAGCATCACCTGTAAACGGAATCAAGTGCTTCACGTTGAAGACATCTGCTGTACGAATGTGGCTTGGAAGCTTCAACCGGTACGCATTCGGATTAATCTTCTCCACGATCTCCACTGGTCCAATCTTCTTGGGCCGACGCTTGTTGTATGCACCAACTGGGAAACGCTCCTTCGTCAGGACTGCCCACACATAATCTCCAACATCGAACTCAACCCTCCTCCGCTTCTGATCTGCAAGCTGTTTGTATTTGCTGTTGGCAGACTGTAGGCGATCAAAGACAGCCTTGTGCACTTCCTGTAATCCAGACACCATATCAGCAGCTTTGAGATGGACCTTCTTGTTGTTGGGCAAAGCAATCAGATCTAAAGGTCCCTTGGGCTGAACCGCATACACCACCTGGAAAGGACTGAACCCGGTACTGCGGTTAACTGCATGATTATGAGCAAACTCCGCCTGGCATAATTTCTGATCCCACGCCTTAATATGTTCCCCAACCAAGCAGCGCAAAAGGTTTCCCAACGAACGATTAACCACTTCTGTCTGCCCGTCGGTCTGAGGGTGATAGGCACTACTAAAGTTCAGCTGTGTGTTGGCCATCTTCCACAGGCTGCGCCAAAAATGGCTAAGAAAACGCGTGTCACGGTCAGAAACAATAGAAGCTGGCAACCCATGAAGACGATAGACCTCCCGAAAGAATAACTGAGCGACATTAACTGCGTCGGTGGTCTTCTTGCACGGGATGAAATGAACCATTTTAGAAAACCTGTCCACCACTACATAGATAGAATCATGACCTCGCTGTGTGCGTGGCAACCCGACCACGAAATCCATACTCACGTCCACCCAAGGCTGCGTCGGAACAGGCAGGGGCATATACAAACCCGCATTAGTAGCTGTCCCCTTTGCTGCATGACAAATTCGGCAACGCTGCACAAACTTCTCAACCTCCTTACGCATGCTAGGCCAGAAATAAGTGGACTGCACCAATTGTAGCGTGCGATCCCGTCCCACATGCCCCTCACCATGGAGCTCCCGAATAACCCGCAAGCGAAGATCGCAATCCGGAATGCACAACCGATTGCCCTTAAATAAGAACCCCTCTCGCAAAGAAGAAATCAGTCTTCTCACCCGCCGACACCCTGTCAATGATACTAGAACAAGGTATAAATATAACGATTAATCGATGAATTTCGCTCGAGAAACTCAACAATCAATCAACAATTTTCGCTCGAGAAAATTGAAAGAGAATGAATTCATTCATAAAATATCAAAACTGAGTATTCAAACCCTAAAACAAGGTATAAATATGACGGCCCAAACCCTAACTTGGAAAAACCCTAAAATAATCCAAAAGACAAAAATGCCCAAAAACTAGTAAAAACGGATAGAAAGCTTCGTCGGGCCTTTTGAGGCCTTTAGAAGCATTTTTCGGCCTTTTTTTGGCCTGCTCATGGGGCTTTGCCCGATGAATCTTGTTCCTCTCGTCGAGACGGTCGTTTTGATATGCTGTGCGTCCCGTAACTCCTCCGGAATCAAAAGTTACGCCCGTTTCCGCGTTGACGCTCAAACGACTCCATAAATGACTCCGCAATTGTGTCCGCATCATTCTCCCCAGGCTGAGAAAAATTCGACCGCGAATTTGTGCCGGTGTCCTCGTCCGAAGAAGCATCACCTGTAAACGGAATCAAGTGCTTCACGTTGAAGACATCTGCTGTACGAATGTGGCTTGGAAGCTTCAACCGGTACGCATTCGGATTAATCTTCTCCACGATCTCCACTGGTCCAATCTTCTTGGCTGACAGTTTGTTGTATGCACCAACTGGGAAACGCTCCTTCGTCAGGACTGCCCACACATAATCTCCAACATCGAACTCAACCCTCCTCCGCTTCTGATCTGCAAGCTGTTTGTATTTGCTGTTGGCAGACTGTAGGCGATCAAAGACAGCCTTGTGCACTTCCTGTAATCCAGACACCATATCAGCAGCTTTGAGATGGACCTTCTTGTTGTTGGGCAAAGCAATCAGATCTAAAGGTCCCTTGGGCTGAACCGCATACACCACCCGGAAAGGATCGAACCCGCATCGCGGTTAACTGCATGATTATGAGCAAACTCCGCCTGGCATAATTTCTGATCCCACGCCTTAATATGTTCCCCAACCAAGCAGCGCAAAAGGTTTCCCAACGAACGATTAACCACTTCTGTCTGCCCGTCGGTCTGAGGGTGATAGGCACTACTAAAGTTCAGCTGTGTGTTGGCCATCTTCCACAGGCTGCGCCAAAAATGGCTAAGAAAACGCGTGTCACGGTCAGAAACAATAGAAGCTGGCAACCCATGAAGACGATAGACCTCCCGAAAGAATAACTGAGCGACATTAACTGCGTCGGTGGTCTTCTTGCACGGGATGAAATGAACCATTTTAGAAAACCTGTCCACCACTACATAGATAGAATCATGACCTCGCTGTGTGCGTGGCAACCCGACCACGAAATCCATACTCACGTCCACCCAAGGCTGCGTCGGAACAGGCAGGGGCATATACAAACCCGCATTAGTAGCTGTCCCTTTTGCTGCATGACAAATTCGGCAACGCTGCACAAACTTCTCAACCTCCTTACGCATGCTAGGCCAGAAATAAGTGGACTGCACCAATTGTAGCGTGCGATCCCGTCCCACATGCCCCTCACCATGGAGCTCCTGAATAATCTGCAAGCGAAGACTGCAATCCGGAATGCACAACTGATTGCCCTTAAATAAGAACCCTCCCCGCAAAGAAGAAATCGCCTTCTCACCCGCCGACACCCTGTCAATGATACTAGAACAAGGGATAAATATAACGATTAATCGATGAATTTCGCTCGAGAAACTCAACAATCAATCAACAATTTTCGCTCGAGAAAATTGTAAGAGAATGAATTCATTCATAAAATATCAAACCGAGTATTCAAACCCTAAAACAAGGTATAAATATGGCGGCCCAAACCCTAACTTGGAAAAACCCTAAAATAATCCAAAAGACAAAAATGCCCAAAAACTAGTAAAAACGGATAGAAAGCTTCGTCGGGCCTTTTGAGGCCTTTAGAAGCATTTTTCGGCCTTTTTTGGCCTGCTCATGGGGCTTTGCCCGATGAATCTTGTTCCTCTCGTCGAGACGGTCGTTTTGATATGCCGTGCGTCCCGTAACTCCTCCGAATCAAAAGTTACGCCCGTTTCCGCGTTGACGCTCAAACGACTCCATAAATGACTCCGCAATTGTGTCCGCATCATTCTCCCTGTGCCGAGAAAAATTCGACCGCGAATTTGTGCCGGTGTCCTCGTCCGAAGAAGCATCACCTGTAAACGGAATCAAGTGCTTCACGTTGAAGACATCTCGCTGTACGAATGTGGCTTGGAAGCTTCAACCGTACGCATTCGGATTAATCTTCTCCACGATCTCCACCGGTCCAATCTTCTTGGCCGACGCTTTGTTGTATGCACCAACCGGGAAACGCTCCTTCGTCAGATCGCCCACACATAATCTCCAACATCGAACTCAACCTCCTCCGCTTCGATCTGCAAGCCGTTTGTATTTGCTGGCGATCGTAGGCGATCAAAGACACCTTGTGCACTTCCCCGTAATCCGGACACCATATCGCCAGCCTTTGAGATGGACCTTCTTGTTGTTGGGCAAAGCAATCGGATCTAAAGGTCCCTTGGGCCGAACCGCATACACCACCTCGGAAAGGATCGAACCCGTGCATCGCGGTTAACCGCATGATTATGAGCAAACTCCGCCCGGCATAATTTCGATCCCACGCCTTAATATGTTCCCCAACCAAGCAAATAAGCAAAAGGTTTCCCAACGAACGATTAACCACTTCGTCTCGCCCGTCGGTCTCGAGGGTGATAGGCACTACTAAAGTTCAGCCGTGTGTTGGCCATCTTCCACAGCCGCGCCAAAAATGGCTAAGAAAACGCGTGTCACGGTGGAAACAATAGAAGCCGGCAACCCATGAAGACGATAGACCTCCCGAAAGAATAATCGAGCGACATTAATCAAGGCCGGTGGTCTTCTTGCACGGATGAAATGAACCATTTTAGAAAACTCCGTCCACCACTACATAGATAGAATCATGACCTCGCCGTGTGCGTGGCAACCCGACCACGAAATCCATACTCACGTCCACCCAAGGCCGCGTCTTAACAGCAGTGGGCATATACAAACCCGCATTAGTAGCCGTCCCTTTGCCGCATGACAAATTCGGCAACGCCGCACAAACTTCTCAACCTCCTTACGCATGCTAGGCCAGAAATAAGTGGACTGCACCAATTGTAGCGTGCGATCCCGTCCCACATGCCCCTCACCATGGAGCTCCTGAATAATCTGCAAGCGAAGACTGCAATCCGGAATGCACAACTGATTGCCCTTAAATAAGAACCCCTCCTCCGCAAAGAAGAAATCGCCTTCTCACCCGCCGACACCCTGTCAATGATACTAGAACAAGGTATAAATATAACGATTAATCGATGAATTTCGCTCGAGAAACTCAACAATCAATCAACAATTTTCGCTCGAGAAAATTGAAAGAGAATGAATTCATTCATAAAATATCAAAACTGAGTATTCAAACCCTAAAACAAGGTATAAATATGACGGCCCAAACCCTAACTTGGAAAACCCTAAAATAATCCAAAAGACAAAAATGCCCAAAAACTAGTAAAAACGGATAGAAAGCTTCGTCGGGCCTTTTGAGGCCTTTAGAAGCATTTTTCGGCCTTTTTTTGGCCTGCTCATGGGGCTTTGCCCGATGAATCTTGTTCCTCTCGTCGAGACGGTCGTTTTGATATGCTGTGCGTCCCGTAACTCCTCCGAATCAAAGTTACGCCCGTTTCCGCGTTGACGCTCAAACGACTTCATAAATGACTCCGCAATTGTGTCCGCATCATTCTCCCAGCCGAGAAAAATTCGACCGCGAATTTGTGCCGGTGTCCTCGTCCGAAGAAGCATCACCTGTAAACGGAATCAAGTGCTTCACGTTGAAGACATCTGCTGTACGAATGTGGCTTGGAAGCTTCAACCGGTACGCATTCGGATTAATCTTCTCCACGATCTCCACTGGTCCAATCTTCTTGGCTGACAGTTTGTTGTATGCACCAACTGGGAAACGCTCCTTCGTCAGGACTGCCCACACATAATCTCCAACATCGAACTCAACCCTCCTCCGCTTCGATCTCGCAAGCCGTTTGTATTTGCCGCGGCATCGTAGGCGATCAAAGACACTTTGTGCACTTCCCGTAATCCGTACACCATATCGCAGCTTTGAGATGGACCTTCTTGTTGTTGGGCAAAGCAAATCGGATCTAAAGGTCCCTTGGGCCGAACCGCATACACCACCCGGAAAGGATCGAACCCAGACTGCGGTTAACCGCATGATTATGAGCAAACTCCGCCCCGGCATAATTTCGATCCCACGCCTTAATATGTTCCCCAACCAAGCGGCAAAAGGTTTCCCAACGAACGATTAACCACTTCGTCTCGCCCGTCGGTCTCGAGGGTGATAGGCACTACTAAAGTTCAACGTGTGTTGGCCATCTTCCACAGCCGCGCCAAAATGGCTAAGAAAACGCGTGTCACGGTCGAAACAATAGAAGCCGGCAACCCATGAAGACGATAGACCTCCCGAAAGAATAATCGAGCGACATTAACTGCGTCGGTGGTCTTCTTGCACGGGATGAAATGAACCATTTTAGAAAACCTGTCCACCACCACATAGATAGAATCATGACCTCGCCGTGCGTGGCAACCCGACCACGAAATCCATACTCACGTCCACCCAAGGCCGCGTCTGAACAGCAAGGGCATATACAAACCCGCATTAGTAGCCAGTCCCCTTTGCTGCATGACAAATTCGGCAACGCTGCACAAACTTCTCAACCTCCTTGCGCATGCTAGGCCAGAAATAAGTGGACTGCACCAATTGTAGCGGGCGATCCCGTCCCACATGCCCCTCACCATGGAGCTCCCGAATAATCTGCAAGCGAAGACTGCAATCCGGAATGCACAACTGATTTCCCTTAAATAAGAACCACCCCTGCAGCAGCAAATCAGTCTTCTCACCCGCCGACACCCTGTCAATGATACTAGAACAAGGTATAAATATAACGATTAATCGATGAATTTCGCTCGAGAAACTCAACAATCAATCAACAATTTTCGCTCGAGAAAATTGAAAGAGAATGAATTCATTCATAAAATATCAAAACTGAGTATTCAAACCCTAAAACAAGGTATAAATATGACGGCCCAAACCCTAACTTGGAAAAACCCTAAAATAATCCAAAAGACAAAAATGCCCAAAAACTAGTAAAAACGGATAGAAAGCTTCGTCGGGCCTTTTGAGGCCTTTAGAAGCATTTTTCGGCCTTTTTTTGGCCTGCTCATGGGGCTTTGCCCGATGAATCTTGTTCCTCTCGTCGAGACGGTCGTTTTGATATGCTGTGCGTCCCGTAACTCCTCCGGAATCAAAAGTTACGCCCGTTTCCGCGTTGACGCTCAAACGACTCCATAAATGACTCCGCAATTGTGTCCGCATCATTCTCCCTGTGCCGAGAAAAATTCGACCGCGAATTTGTGCCAGTGTCCTCGTCCGAAGAAGCATCACCTGTAAACGGAATCAAGTGCTTCACGTTGAAGACATCTGCTGTACGAATGTGGCTTGGAAGCTTCAACCGGTACGCATTCGGATTAATCTTCTCCACGATCTCCACTGGTCCAATCTTCTTGGCTGACAGTTTGTTGTATGCACCAACTGGGAAACGCTCCTTCGTCAGGACTGCCCACACATAATCTCCAACATCGAACTCAACCTCCTCCGCTTCGATCTCGCAAGCCGTTTGTATTTGCTGCTGCGCATCAGTAGGCGATCAAAGACAGCCTTGTGCACTTCCCCGTAATCCAGACACCATATCGCAGCCTTTGAGATGGACCTTCTTGTTGTTGGGCAAAGCAATCGGATCTAAAGGTCCCTTGGCCGAACCGCATACACCACCCGGAAAGGATCAACCCGCATCGCGGTTAACCGCATGATTATGAGCAAACTCCGCCTCGGCATAATTTCTCGATCCCACGCCTTAATATGTTCCCCAACCAAGCAAGCAAAAGGTTTCCCAACGAACGATTAACCACTTCGTCTCGCCCGTCGGTCTCGAGGGTGATAGGCACTACTAAAGTTCACCGTGTGTTGGCCATCTTCCACAGCCGCGCCAAAATGGCTAAGAAAACGCGTGTCACGGTCGAAACAATAGAAGCCGGCAACCCATGAAGACGATAGACCTCCCGAAAGAATAATCGAGCGACATTAATCAAGGCCGGTGGTCTTCTTGCACGGGATGAAATGAACCATTTTAGAAAACTCCGTCCACCACTACATAGATAGAATCATGACCTCGCCGTGTGCGTGGCAACCCGACCACGAAATCCATACTCACGTCCACCCAAGGCCGCGTCGGAACAGCAGTGGGCATATACAAACCCGCATTAGTAGTCCGTCCCTTTGCCGCATGACAAATTCGGCAACGCCGCACAAACTTCTCAACCTCCTTACGCATGCTAGGCCGTAAATAAGTGGATCGCACCAATTGTAGCGTGCGATCCCGTCCCACATGCCCTCACCATGGAGCTCCCGAATAATCTCGTAAGCGAAGATCGCAATCCGGAATGCACAACCGATTGCCCTTAAATAAGAACCCCTCCCGCAAAGAAGAAATCGCCTTCTCACCCGCCGACACCCGTCAATGATACTAGAACAAGGTATAAATATAACGATTAATCGATGAATTTCGCCGAGAAACTCAACAATCAATCAACAATTTTCGCTCGAGAAAATTGAAAGAGAATGAATTCATTCATAAAAAATCAAAACTGAGTATTCAAACCCTAAAACAAGGTATAAATATGACGGCCCAAACCCTAACTTGGAAAAACCCTAAAATAATCCAAAAGACAAAAATGCCCAAAAACTAGTAAAAACGGATAGAAAGCTTCGTCGGGCCTTTGAGGCCTTTAGAAGCATTTTTCGGCCTTTTTTGGCCTGCTCATGGGGCTTTGCCCGATGAATCTTGTTCCTCTCGTCGAGACGGTCGTTTTGATATGCCGTGCGTCCCGTAACTCCTCCGAATCAAAGTTACGCCCGTTTCCGCGTTGACGCTCAAACGACTCCATAAATGACTCCGCAATTGTGTCCGCATCATTCTCCCTGTGCCGAGAAAAATTCGACCGCGAATTTGTGCCGGTGTCCTCGTCCGAAGAAGCATCACCTCGTAAACGGAATCAAGTGCTTCACGTTGAAGACATCTCGCTGTACGAATGTGGCTTGGAAGCTTCAACCGGTACGCATTCGGATTAATCTTCTCCACGATCTCCACTGGTCCAATCTTCTTGGCCGACGCTTTGTTGTATGCACCAACCGGGAAACGCTCCTTCGTCAGATCGCCACACATAATCTCCAACATCGAACTCAACCCTCCTCCGCTTCGATCTGCAAGCCGTTTGTATTTGCTGCTGTGCATCGTAGGCGATCAAAGATGCACTTTGTGCACTTCCCCGTAATCCAGACACCATATCGCCAGCTTTGAGATGGACCTTCTTGTTGTTGGGCAAAGCAATCAGATCTAAAGGTCCCTTGGCCGAACCGCATACACCACTCCGGAAAGGATCGAACCCGCATCGCGGTTAACCGCATGATTATGAGCAAACTCCGCCCGGCATAATTTCGATCCCACGCCTTAATATGTTCCCCAACCAAGCAGCCGCAAAAGGTTTCCCAACGAACGATTAACCACTTCGTCTCGCCCGTCGGCTCCGAGGGTGATAGGCACTACTAAAGTTCACCGCGTGTTGGCCATCTTTCCACAGCCGCGCCAAAATGGCTAAGAAAACGCGTGTCACGGCCGAAACAATAGAAGCCGGCAACCCATGAAGACGATAGACCTCCCGAAAGAATAATCGAGCGACATTAATCAAGGCTCGGTGGTCTTCTTTGCACGGGATGAAATGAACCATTTTAGAAAACCTCGTCCACCACTACATAGATAGAATCATGACCTCGCGCGTGGCAACCCGACCACGAAATCCATACTCACGTCCACCCAAGGTCGCGTCGAACAGCAGTGGGCATATACAAACCCGCATTAGTAGCCGTCCCTTTGCCGCATGACAAATTCGGCAACGCCGCACAAACTTCTCAACCTCCTTACGCATGCTAGGCCGTAAATAAGTGGATCGCACCAATTGTAGCGTGCGATCCCTGGTCCCACATGCCCTCACCATGGAGCTCCCGAATAATTCGTGCGAAGATCGCAATCCGAATGCACAACTGATTGCCCTTAAATAAGAACCCCTCCTGCAGCAAGAAATCAGTCTTCTCACCCGCCGACACCCTGTCAATGATACTAGAACAAGGTATAAATATAACGATTAATCGATGAATTTCGCTCGAGAAACTCAACAATCAATCAACAATTTTCGCTCGAGAAAATTGAAAGAGAATGAATTCATTCATAAAATATCAAACTGAGCATTCAAACCCTAAAACAAGGTATAAATATGACGGCCCAAACCCTAACTTGGAAAAACCCTAAAATAATCCAAAAGACAAAAAATGCCCAAAAACTAGTAAAAACGGATAGAAAGCTTCGTCGGGCCTTTTGAGGCCTTTAGAAGCATTTTTCGGCCTTTTTTTGGCCTGCTCATGGGGCTTTGCCCGATGAATCTTGTTCCTCTCGTCGAGACGGTCGTTTTGATATGCTGTGCGTCCCGTAACTCCTCCGGAATCAAAAGTTACGCCCGTTTCCGCGTTGACGCTCAAACGACTCCATAAATGACTCCGCAATTGTGTCCGCATCATTCTCTCTGTGCCGAGAAAAATTCGACCGCGAATTTGTGCCGGTGTCCTCGTCCGAAGAAGCATCACCGTAAACGGAATCAAGTGCTTCACGTTGAAGACATCTCGTCGTACGAATGTGGCTTGGAAGCTTCAACCGGTACGCATTCGGATTAATCTTCTCCACGATCTCCACTGGTCCAATCTTCTTGGCTGACAGTTTGTTGTATGCACCAACTGGGAAACGCTCCTTCGTCAGGACTGCCCACACATAATCTCCAACATCGAACTCAACCCTCCTCCGCTTCTGATCTGCAAGCTGTTTGTATTTGCCGTTGCGCATCAGTAGGCGATCAAAGACACCCTTGTGCACTTCCTCGTAATCCGTACACCATATCGCCAGCCTTTGAGATGGACCTTCTTGTTGTTGGGCAAAGCAAATCCGATCTAAAGGTCCCTTGGCCGAACCGCATACACCACCCGGAAAGGATCGAACCCGCATCGCGGTTAACCGCATGATTATGAGCAAACTCCGCCTCGGCATAATTTCTGATCCCACGCCTTAATATGTTCCCAACCAAGCAACGCAAAAGGTTTCCCAACGAACGATTAACCACTTCGTCTCGCCCGTCGGCTCGAGGGTGATAGGCACTACTAAAGTTCAGCTGTGTGTTGGCCATCTTCCACAGGCTGCGCCAAAAATGGCTAAGAAAACGCGTGTCACGGTCAGAAACAATAGAAGCTGGCAACCCATGAAGACGATAGACCTCCCGAAAGAATAATCGAGCGACATTAATCAAGGCGGTGGTCTTCTTGCACGGATGAAATGAACCATTTTAGAAAACTCCGTCCACCACTACATAGATAGAATCATGACCTCGCCGTGCGTGGCAACCCGACCACGAAATCCATACTCACGTCCACCCAAGGCTGCGTCTGAACAGCAGGCATATACAAACCCGCATTAGTAGCTGTCCCCTTTGCTGCATGACAAATTCGGCAACGCTGCACAAACTTCTCAACCTCCTTACGCATGCTAGGCCAGAAATAAGTGGACTGCACCAATTGTAGCGTGCGATCCCGTCCCACATGCCCCTCACCATGGAGCTCCTGAATAATCTGCAAGCGAAGACTGCAATCCGGAATGCACAACTGATTGCCCTTAAATAAGAACCCTCCCCGCAAAGAAGAAATCGCCTTCTCACCCGCCGACACTCGTCAATGATACTAGAACAAGGTATAAATATAACGATTAATCGATGAATTTCGCTCGAGAAACTCAACAATCAATCAACAATTTTCGCTCGAGAAAATTGAAAGAGAATGAATTCATTCATAAAATATCAAAACTGAGTATTCAAACCCTAAAACAAGGTATAAATATGACGGCCCAAACCCTAACTTGGAAAAACCCTAAAATAATCCAAAAGACAAAAATGCCCAAAACTAGTAAAAACGGATAGAAAGCTTCGTCGGGCCTTTTGAGGCCTTTAGAAGCATTTTTCGGCCTTTGTTTGGCCTGCTCATAGGGCTTTGCCCGATGAATCTTGTTCCTCTCGTCGAGACGGTCGTTTTGATATGCCGTGCGTCCCGTAACTCCTCCGAATCAAAAGTTACGCCCGTTTCCGCGTTGACGCTCAAACGACTCCATAAATGACTCCGCAATTGTGTCCGCATCATTCTCCCCAGGCTGAGAAAAATTCGACCGCGAATTTGTGCCGGTGTCCTCGTCCGAAGAAGCATCACCTGTAAACGGAATCAAGTGCTTCACGTTGAAGACATCTCGTCGTACGAATGTGGCTTGGAAGCTTCAACCGGTACGCATTCGGATTAATCTTCTCCACGATCTCCACTGGTCCAATCTTCTTGGCTGACAGTTTGTTGTATGCACCAACTGGGAAACGCTCCTTCGTCAGGACTGCCCACACATAATCTCCAACATCGAACTCAACCCTCCTCCGCTTCTGATCTGCAAGCCGTTTGTATTTGCTGGCGGCATCGTAGGCGATCAAAGACAGCCTTTGTGCACTTCCCGTAATCCGACACCATATCGCCAGCCTTTGAGATGGACCTTCTTGTTGTTGGGCAAAGCAATCGGATCTAAAGGTCCCTTGGGCCGAACCGCATACACCACCTGGAAAGGACTCGAACCCTGCATCGCGGTTAACCGCATGATTATGAGCAAACTCCGCCTCGGCATAATTTCGATCCCACGCCTTAATATGTTCCCCAACCAAGCAGCGCAAAAGGTTTCCCAACGAACGATTAACCACTTCTGTCTGCCCGTCGGTCTGAGGGTGATAGGCACTACTAAAGTTCAGCTGTGTGTTGGCCATCTTCCACAGGCTGCGCCAAAAATGGCTAAGAAAACGCGTGTCACGGTCAGAAACAATAGAAGCTGGCAACCCATGAAGACGATAGACCTCCCGAAAGAATAACTGAGCGACATTAACTGCGTCGGTGGTCTTCTTGCACGGGATGAAATGAACCATTTTAGAAAACCTGTCCACCACTACATAGATAGAATCATGACCTCGCTGTGTGCGTGGCAACCCGACCACGAAATCCATACTCACGTCCACCCAAGGCTGCGTCGGAACAGGCAGGGGCATATACAAACCCGCATTAGTAGCTGTCCCCTTTGCTGCATGACAAATTCGGCAACGCTGCACAAACTTCTCAACCTCCTTACGCATGCTAGGCCAGAAATAAGTGGACTGCACCAATTGTAGCGTGCGATCCCGTCCCACATGCCCCTCACCATGGAGCTCCTGAATAATCTGCAAGCGAAGACTGCAATCCGGAATGCACAACTGATTGCCCTTAAATAAGAACCCCTCCTGCAGCAAGAAATCAGTCTTCTCACCCGCCGACACCCTGTCAATGATACTAGAACAAGGTATAAATATAACGATTAATCGATGAATTTCGCTCGAGAAACTCAACAATCAATCAACAATTTTCGCTCGAGAAAATTGAAAGAGAATGAATTCATTCATAAAATATCAAAACTGAGTATTCAAACCCTAAAACAAGGTATAAATATGACGGCCCAAACCCTAACTTGGAAAAACCCTAAAATAATCCAAAAGACAAAAATGCCCAAAAACTAGTAAAAACGGATAGAAAGCTTCGTCGGGCCTTTTGAGGCCTTTAGAAGCATTTTTCGGCCTTTTTTTGGCCTGCTCATGGGGCTTTGCCCGATGAATCTTGTTCCTCTCGTCGAGACGGTCGTTTTGATATGCTGTGCGTCCCGTAACTCCTCCGGAATCAAAAGTTACGCCCGTTTCCGCGTTGACGCTCAAACGACTCCATAAATGACTCCGCAATTGTGTCCGCATCATTTGGGCATATCTTCACTGTTCAAATTGCCTCATTCAATCTAGTTTTCTTTCTTTCTAGATCATTTGCATGCAGCCATGCATGAATGTGTCATGAAGGAATATATTCTGGTCAGAAGAGAGAAAAAGGGTCGCCAGTTTGTCCACCTGTCTGGTTAATGGAGATGGAATTTCGGTCAACAAAGGAAAGGTGCTTTCAAGATTTGGTTCCATTTCCATACTTGGAAATCCAACTTGCATATACTGTTCAAACGAAGAACTACTGCTGCAAAAAAGTTGCAGGTTAGACTTTTGGAAACCAATTCAAGCAATTTTTATTTACATTCTTCCTTATCCGTAAAGTGCTAAGTTTACTATTCATGCTTGGGAATTGCATTGCATTTGGTTCTTTCTTTATCAGCTTTGATACTGCATAAGACAACATCAATTAGAGCTGCGTTCTGCCAGGAAGCTGACTATTTTCAGTTATTTATTTTATGCGCTATTTATTTGGGAATATTATCATTATCTTCAAGGGAGGATTTTTCTGAGAACTATTCAACTTGAGCATGAGATGGTACATATTTCTTTGGATAATGTCCTAGGAGCTGTTGTCATCAGCCTTTGTGTGACTTTTTCTTCAGCTGAGTGTTGTTAAGGACATGCAACATAAAACTGAAAAACCTTTCTGAAACCAGGTCAATTGTCCCAACTATCGGTTGATTATTTTATTTGTAATTCAGCTTGATTTAATTGAAATATTTGATCCACACTCATTCAAGTGGTAAAGTGTCACTAGGCTGGTTTTCGACACCAGATTACAGTGGCCAAAACATCAGTGCAAGCGGACAACCTTTTTGACCATGCCTTTTATAAATTTGAGAGAAGATGAAGAAATTCTGTATATTACTTCAAATATTCCATATTACAAGGAGAGTCCTCCATATATACACCTACAAAGTCTAACCCTAATTGGCTAAAGAAGGAAAGAGATAATTAAGGAATAAGATACGCATAAATACAATCAAACTCAATCTCCTAGAATATTCGGTATAATCATCCGATATATGTGAATATATTTGGATATCTCCTATATATTTGGATATCTCCTACATTCCCCCTCAAGTTGGATATCTCCTACATTCCCCCTCAAGTTTGCTATGTGACACGCCGCTTGAATATCACAAAAAAGGCGAGTGGCTTCGGGCTGTGGTGCCTCAAGTTCCTCTAAAAGCCATCGTAGCCAAATAACCTCACTAACAGTGGTTGCCATGGCTCGATATTCCGCCTCTGCTGCTGATGACCTAGCTAGACACAACTGATTGCTTCTTTGTTCGCCAGGAGATTGGAGCTCCTCCTAACGAAACAAAATAACCTGTGCAAGATCGCCTACTCATAGGACATGCACCCCAGTCAGCATCACAATAGGCCAAGCTGCAACTTGCCATGCGTAGGAAGAAATAAACCTTGGCCAGCAGTACCTTTAAGGAAGCGGACCACACGAACAACAACATCCATATGTGTGCGCCTAGGTGACGAGACAAACTGGCTCAATCTATTTACAGCAAACTGAATATCCGCCTGGTGACTGTCAAATAAAGTAGTCGACCAACTAATTTGCGATATTGTGAGGCATCAACGAGGGAGTTGTCATCATCAGTGTTGAGGCGTAGGTTTTGCTCCATAGGAAAATCACTTATCCGTCCTCCTTGACATCCACTCTCTTCAAGAATATCAAGAGTGTACTTCCATGGCTAAGTACAATACCCTCTGGCGATCTTGCCACTTCTATCCCCAATAAATATTTTAGATGCCCGAGGTCCTTGATGCTGAATTTGTCATCCAAGTACTTCTTTACGTTTTCAATCTTGAGAACATTATTCCCAACTAGAAGTACATCATCAACGTAGATGAGAGAAGCAATATATATGTCACCCCTTTTATAGACAAAAAGAGAGTGATCCGCCCGCAATTGTCTGAAACCAACCGCAAGGAGAGCATTAGTGAACTTCTGGTACCAATTTCGTGATGCTTGTTTAAGACCATATATTGAATTCCGAAGCTTGCAAACTCTAGTATCTCCTTCCTTTGCAAAGCCTTGCGGTATTTTCATAAACACGTCTTCCTTTAAGTCCCCATGAAGAAAGGCACTGTTCACGTCCAACTGATGGATTGCCCAATTTCGTTTGGATGCCACGGCAAGGAGGGTGCGTATAGTGACCAGCCTTGCAACCGGAGCGAAGGTATCATGATAATCTATCCCTTCCACCTGTGTGAAACCCTTTGCTACTAAGCGTGCCTTGTTTCTTTCTATTTCTCCATCTAGCTTATATTTTATCTTATAAACCCATTTGGAATCAATAGTCTTTTTATCTTTGGGCAACGTCTCAAGAGACCATGTACCATTGGCTTCCAAGGCTTCTATTTCCCTTTTCATTGCCTCACGCCATTCCTGGATTTTCACAGCCTAATGATAATACTTAGGCTCATCACGTGAAGTGATGGCCGCAAGAAAAGCCTTATAAGGTGTAGAAAAACGTTCATAAGAAACATAGTTAGATAGATAATATACCTTCGAGGTTACTGAGTTGGAATTGGGAGGCGGATGGTCTATGGAACCTGGTATGTCAACAACAAAATCCTGGAGATGTTTAGGCTGCTGTTTGGGACGTAAACTTTGCCTATTTCCTGGTGCCAGTTGTTCGTTGACCTGTTCAGGAGATGTGGGCACAACTGGTTGCACAACTGGCTGATCATCTGACTGTTCATGTTCTGGCGCTGCAGTGTCCAGTTGTGTGTTCACTTGTGATCTGTCAACTACCTGTACATGTACAGGTGACTACTCAAGTGGTTGTAGCTGCTCTAATTCCGCAATTTCTTCCTCCCAATCTCTGTCCATGTTATTATTCGAAGGAGATATACCTACTTCCGGACTGTGTTGTTTGAAAGGAAAAACATCTTCTACAAACTTAACATCAAAGGACGTAGCAACTGGTTGGACGAACTCATCTGGTGTCGATTTGGTGTCCCTCGAGCTATAGTTTCAGATAATGGGTTACAGTTCTCCAGAGCTTTCGAAGAAGAAATGAATAGAGTGGGGGTCAAACATTGGCAGTCATCTGTTGCATATCCTCAAGGAAATGGGCTAGCCGATGCAGCGAATAAGCTAGTCCTATCTTCACTAAAGACAGGTCTGGTAGGTCGACGTAGCAACTGGTTGGACGAACTCCCCCTTGCTCTTTGGGCAGTTCGCACAACCACTCGGGGGCCTACAGGGGAAACCCCATTTGCTCTAGCATACGGGTCAGAGGCCATGGCTCCAGCTGAGTTAAGGTTTCCTACAGCTAGAGTGACATTCTTTGATCAGGAACAAAATGATACCAATAGATTGATCGACCTAGATTTGATTGACGAGAAGCGAGATACAGCTTATCTTCGAATGGTCAACTACAAGCAGCGGACAAAGAGTTACCACGACAAGAAAGTGAAAACAAGATCATTCCAAGTAGGAGATCATGTGTTGAGAAAGATCGAAGCGACAGGAAGGAGAACCCAGCAGAATAAGCTATCTCCTAACTGGGAAGGCCCTTATATTGTTACTCGAGTCCTCAAGGAGGGAACTTACATGATAGCTCATCCAGATGGTGAGGAGTTGAAGCATCCATGGCACGCCACTCACCTCATCAAGTACTACTTCTAGTTCAAGTCCCTAGTTCAGTTCAAAGTTAAGGCATTTTCCAAGTTTGTACTTGTCATAGTACTAGATTTCCACTTGATGTAAGCATGTTCCTACTTCAATAAAAATCACAGTTCTATTCGACCAAACATTGTGCTACACTATTTTCAACAAGCTCGACTCTTAGTCAGCTTCGTTTTGACAAGCTCGACTGTTAGTCAGCTTCGTTTTGACAAGCTCGATTCTTAATCAGCTTTGTTACTTTAACAGGTCCGACTCTTAGTCGACTTCGTCCAACGGGCTCGACTTTTAGTCAGCTCCGTTTTAATAAACTCGATTCATAATCAGTTTTGTTCCCTTAACAAGTCCGACTCTTAGTCGACTTCATCCTAATGAGCTCGACTCTTAGTCGGCTTCATTCTAATCAGCTCGATTCTTAATCAGCTGCATACCATTAGCAAGTCCGACCTTAGGTCGACTTCGTTCTGATAAGCTCGATCCTTGGTCAGCTTTGATCTCTTAAAAATGTTCGACTCCGAGTCGACTTTGTCTACAAAAATACTTACAAGTCTAAGGTTGACTAAGTCGCCATGAAGCCAGGTCGACCTTAAGCTTAGGGTGACTTATTCATCCTATTACATCTAGCTCGACACACACATGCTGAAATCAAAAGCATACAACATACATTGATAGAAAGTCAGCTACGATTAAATAAAACTGAGTCTCCCAAAGCGGGCCAAGACTCGAGTAAACAAAATTGTATGATTGAGATGCTTCCCAAATCTGGGCCAAAGCATCAATATCAACAAAAGCAAAAAATGAAAAGTGTTTGGAGCTTGTCTGTTACACAACCAATAAATTTAAAGTTCAAACTAGAGGATTGCCTTCTACTTGACCACTGGTAGAAGCTGGGTCGGCATCAACATTATCGCTTGCAGCAGCAGGCTCGCCCAAGACATTCCTCTGTTGTTCTGGATATACCACTTTCCTTGAATCTGATATAGTATATTGGGGAGTCTCGCCTTCGAAAGCTGGCTCATCTGGCTCCTCGAGCTCGGCCAAAATTGTGTCAAAATTCACTGGTTCAACTGCAGGAGGGACCCAAACTTCTGCTTCTGCCTCCTCGTCGTCCTTTTCAATGTTGGCCAAGTCATTATTGTTATAGGGCACTAAACTATGGCCTGGGCGAGCTGCCGTATTGTAGGGATCCTCCGAAGCCCACTTGGCTAGTTGCTCAATGGAGATGTTGAAGGCAGGATCCACCACAATACGTCGAGCCATGTGACTCCGACCTACATCCCAGAAGGAGCTGGCTTGCTTGGTAATATGAGTGTGGAGCTCATCACTATCTTTGTAGGCCTGCACAGCCTCCTCCTTGGCAACCTTCACAGCGTCAGCTAGCTCGCCCTCCCACTTAAGCCGGGCAGCCTCAAGTTCTTCTTGTTTCTTGGCCAAGATGACGTGACTCTCCTCCAACAGTTGGGTCGCCAGTTCCAGATCCTTCACAGCTTTCTCTTTTACAGGCTTGAGCTCTCCCAGCTCCTTGTTAGCCTCCTCCAGCTTGCCCAAGGCTTCTTCCTTGGCTTTCATTTCATTGTCCTTCACAAGCTTCAAGGCATCATAAGAGTTATCCAGATCAGAGTGCTCCTCCTTCAACTTTTCAAGCTCCTCCTTCAGCTTGGCTCGCACTTCATCAAGCTTCGTCAACTCTTCATTTTTGTGAGCCATCATAGTCTTAGCCAGCTTCTCCTGCTCCTCAAGAGCTTTCCAGTAAGTAGTGGACAAGTCAATCATGGCAAGAGACTGAAATGACGAGTAAGAGCAAGAGGTTAGATCGAGCAGAAGTAAGGTAAGGAAGAGAGACAGGCAAGATGAATAAGTACAACAATAGAAAAAATTACAAGAGTTACCTCGGAGGTGGCTAGCCCGACCATGGCACGACAAGCTTTTGGAGTCAAGGCCTTGTTGGTGAACTTCTTGATTAAGTCCTGATCAGCCCCCCTCCTACAACCACCTGGCCATACTCCAGCTCAGGATACTCCCTAGCAAAGCAGTTAATCCTAGTCAGAGGAGTCACCTCACTCAGCTCATCAACCCGAGCCTGGATCAACTTAGCGTATGAGACCCTGATGGGAGAAGACTGAGGGCTTCTGGTTTCAGTTTCCATTGGCCCACTAGCGTCGACCTGATTAGTTGTCGAGCTCGCTTTGGACTTCCCTATCTTAATCTTCTTACTCAAAGGAACATTGTCGTCCTCCTCCTCCTCATCCACATCAATAATAGGCGACTTAGCCTTGGAGGCGGCATTGGATTTGGCTCTGTCCTGAGCCTGAGCTCGAGTTATGGTCTGGACGACCTCCCTCTCCGGCTCCACACTCTGCTCTGAGCCCTCTACCCCAGCAGCCTATTCTCCCTCCACTCCTTGGGCATCTCCTTCCACTTGGGCCTCATCCAGCTCTTCCAAATTCTCTTCAGCAGGAATGTACTTGGAGGTATCTTGATCCACTAGCTTCAACAGCTCGTTCCTCTTGGCGCCCTCAGTTTCACGATTCTCCTTAGAATTGGCGGCTCCATGACTCCTCTTGCTCTTCCTCACGTCAATAGCTCGTCCCATGTTAGCTTCTTGGGCAGGGGTCAGAACTGCATAAAACAAAGAGGATAAAAGTGTTAGCTCGACATGTCAAGATAGTTCTCTGTACGAGCTACTAGTTCTACATACGAGCAATATAACTACGAGCTAAAAGGTTCTATACAGAAACTAAACATATGCATGCTACGAGATCTACACTAGAATCAACAAAATGCGAGCAGAGAGTTAAATACAAGAGCCAAGCAAGCTGGAGCACAATCATAAAATTTTCACATTTGGGCAATGAAAGGTCGAGTAAAATCCTTATCACCAACGTGCTCCCCGTTATCTTTGCAATACTTGGGAGTCTTCTGGCAGAACGAGCACTTCTTCTCAAACCTACCCAAAGCATGGGTCACCCAGTCTGGATATCTCAAACACCTCACTACGGGAACCAGTGGCACCACGTCATCATCCCCTAACATCATACCAGCTTGAATATAATTATTCTTGGTGGTTCCTAAAACTTCCCAACTGATGGGTCTGCGGGCAACCAGCTCTACCAGCTTCTTACGTAGGTCAGCATGCCAATAAGGCTCCCACTGATCCTCATCCTTCACCACTTGGGTGTCCTCATTTGGTAAAGGGAACTCCCAACCTAACCTACTCTCCACTACTACCACATGAGAGTTCCATCCACTGGCTTTACTAGGCAAGTTAATGAACAACTTAGGGGAATGTGGTTTTGAAGGAGTGCTTATGCCTTGGGACTTATCGAATTTCACAGCAAAAAACTCTCTAAATACTCTCATGCAGGGCTCATACCCTAAGAAGCGGCAAACCATTGCAAAACAGACCAAGACTCTACACGTATTAGCACCCAACTGGAGAGGTAAGGCATTGGCACACTCTAAGAATTCGTTAATGAAAGGGTCCAAGGGCAATCTCAGGCCAGCCACGAATTGACCATAATAGAAGGCGACCCTAGTGGGATCTGTCTTGTAGGTGCGACCAAACTGGTTAAAGAAATCCTTCTTGCTGTAAAGGGTAACATCAAATTCCTCCCTGTCCACCTCACAGAAGTCGTGGATCATGGATATCCGGGAGGGAAAGTTTTGCTTCCCTCTGAGTGGCCCTTGGGGCACGTATCCCCTTTCATTCCTGCCAGGCACCACAGAAGCCTCGAAAGCATCAACTATACGTGGGCTTGAGGAGGTCGAAACATCAGCTTCTCCTTAAGTCGCCATATCTGTACAAGAAGAAGGGGAAACAGGGGAATCAGTTCTACATGAAGTCTCAAGGGACCTAGAAGACACACTAAGGGGCGACCTAGATTCCCCCGGAAAACCAATTCTATTCCTAAGGAAGGTGGGTTTGATGGAACCTTGGACATAGAACAGAGCTATATGGTCGAGTAGCTCATGAAACAGATTGAAGGACACAACTCTTGGGTCGTTCGTCTCCAATGCACCTAAATCCTCTCCTACAGGCAACCCTAGCTCACCAAAACACAAACCCCAACGGGTCAAAATCGAGGAACACTCCTCTATCGTTATCTCTCTCCATACCCCATTCAAGTGTTTATAAGCCCTATAATTGACGCTACAGTAGCCATACCAAGCTCCCGGTTCAGTGCTAAAGGTCCTAGCCATGGCGAAATCAAAGAAATTGCAGAAATTAAGCCCTAATTTAAGGGGTAAGAGGAATACCTTAGCAGTTGAATGAAGAATAGAACGGTGGAAGACGGAAACTGAATTTAAAGTAAACACTGCCTCAGTTGCCGTTGCTGGGGTTGCGTAAGAGTTCACAGAGAGCGAAAATTCTAAATGGGGAAGGAATCTGGTATTTATATGTTCCAAGATTGAAGAGGAAACGGAAAATTCAAAGGTTTTGTTTTCCAAATTGAATACGGAAACAGTTTCCAAGACAAGCTCTCAAACGTCAAAAACAGTAATCATTGCGAAAAACGGCGCTCTTCCAGATCTAACCGTTCAACATTCAACGTTCAGGATTGAGCCACGTCATTCTAGTCGACTAAGCATCAAAGCGAGCAGCGACTTGCGAGTCACAGCAACCCTCGTCAAAGTTTCCTTAACTTCCTAGTCGACAAAGTCAACTCGAAAGTTGGGGGCCACTGAACATACCAAAAGTGTCAAGCTGGGCTAAGCAAGTAAAGTCCAGCCCACAAGCAATTATTGCCACCCCTTTTCTTAGTGGACTAGGCCCAATGGTCACATGGCCCAAGGCCCATCTCATTGATACGTCGTCTTAAGTTCATTGTCCGACCTACCAGGTCCCGACCTAACTAAGTCCGACTTCATGACCCAAGTTCTATTTCGGGTACGATCCAACTCTACCCGTCAGTCAGGTCGACCTAACTCCAAGTGTCGACCTCGACTTGCCCAAACAAGCGTCGACCTAACTGATGCAGATGCACGAGCCTCAAATCTTTCCATAACCGGTTCCCTACAATTCAGGAGCCTATCCAGGACACGTTCCCATGACATGTAACTGTCCCATGAATCACGGAGCTCATGTAGCCCACCAAAAATAACCGCCCTCATCAACTATAAATACTTCATCACTACCACGGTTATAAGGTAACTGCAATTTTGTTATCTGAATCATCTTTATTCAATACATTTTGCTCTCCAATTCAAATACTTACTCTCACGCCCGAGGGTCTAAGCCGGAGACACATCCGGCTAGTCGTGGGTTCTAGTTTTCAGGTCAAGGAGCCAAGTGATCAGTCCTGTCACGTGGAGGAAGATTGATAAGCACATTTCCTGCGGCATCAGGAACATAAATGTTGATTTTTATCATATGCGGAGTATGAATTTACAAGAAAATGGGAGAATATTGCCAACGTAAGGAACCTGATAAGAATAAAGAGTTTGAAGAAGCATCCTGCATGAAGTTTGGTAGAAGGGAAGAAATGAATGATCATCCAAATGTAACTGAGATCAAGTAGAAGTTAAAAGGGTGATATATGATTGTGAGACTGTGGGTGCATAGGGGGAAGAAGAGAAGAACTAGCATGAGAGAGAAGAGCATGTCAAGTTAGCCCCGGATGACTTGCCTAGAAAACCATATTAAGGGCTCTCTCTGGTCTCTCGAGACACCAAGAGAACCCTATGAATGGGAGAGGTGCAGGCAAGTCATCCTTGGCTACCAAACAACTGACTCTTGCCCTTCATGTAAGACCTCTCTTCTCTGTTACTTCATTTACTTCTCCTTCCTCGGAAGCAAGCGATGTCATTTCTTGGTTATGAGACTTTCTATTTATATCCACTAAGTGTATTCAGGGACACAACATGATTCGGACATGTATTAATGTAGCATCTTCACTGTTCAAATTGCCTCATTCAAACTAGAAATCTTCCTTTCTCTCTCTGTGTGTGCATGAAGGCATGCACAAATGTGTCCTGTAGGAATATATTCTGGCCAGAAGAGAGACATAGGGTCTCCAATTGTCCACCTTTCAGATTAATGGAGATGGAATTTCAGCCAACAACGGAAAGGTGCTTTCAAGATTTGGTTCTCTTTTCCATTCTTGGCAATCCAACTCGCACATACTGAGCTGACCTTTGGTTGATGCATTACTGCTGCAAAAAAAAGTCAGAGGTCGGCCTTTTTCTCGTTGATTTTGATTGTAAACCAATTCAAGTTATTTGTATTTAGATTATTCTTTGTCCGGTAAATTTCCAAGTTAACTGTTCATGCTTGGGCTTGCACTGTATATGGTTCTTTCTTATCAGCTTTGATACAGTATACGATTCATAATAGCAGCAACCAGAGCTGTATTCTTCCAGGAGGCTGACTTTGTTCAATTATTTAGTTTATACTCCCTCCGTTCCACCTCAAATTGCAAAAAACGTTGGTGCACGGGAATTAAAGAGATGTATATAACATTAAGTTGGTGTGAGTATTAGTGGGGTAGGGAATAGTAAGTGAGTTAATTGATGTGAGTATTACAAATGGATTCCATTAATTAAAAACATCTTAAAATCTTTCCATTTTTTAAAGTTGCAATCTCTAATATATAGGACACCTAAAATAGCAAATTTTGCAATTTGATGTGGGACAGAGGGATTTGCCATTTATGCAGGCATATTATCCTTAATTTCAAGAGAGGATTTTCTGAGAAATATTTAACTTGAGCATAAAATGGTAAAGATCTCTTTGGATAATGTCTTATGACCTGTTGTCATCAGCATCTGAGTGACTTTCTTCAGCTGAATGTTGTTCTTAGGACGTGCATGATAAATGACTATTTTATAGACATTTATAATTACATGATTTTATCATTTAACTTAATTTTAGTTCATTTTAAGTTAAATTTAGTCTATTTTATCATATTTTATGTGGATATTATGCTTGGAATGTTTTTGTGCTGCATTCATGATTTCAGGAGTAAATTGGAGATTATTTGGTGTGGGACATGTTTTGTGGTGATTTGGAACACTTTTAGCAAGAAAAAAGGTCAAGGAGCAGCCACCCAGATTGGCACGGCCGGACAGCCAAATTGGCATGACCGTGCAGATCATGCCGAGGCTGAAAGACACAACTTTTCATTTGGCACGACCGTGCCAAGGCAAAAAGCTGCAGATTTTCTTGTTGACTTTTGGAGGAAGGGCACAACTTTTGGCTTAAATGCCTTTATAAAGCCATTGTGTTTATCATTTTTAGACATCCAGAAACTATTGGAAACATACTCTAGTATCATTTTTATTCCATAACATCAATGATTTCCATATTTTGAGAGATTCATCAAGTGTTCTTGAGCAAACTTCTAAGTTTGAAGAAATAAAGTTCTTGAGGTTTATTTCAGCCATTGTCTCTATCTTCATTATCTGAATAAGTATTTCTCTTATTGTCTATCATTTCATGTCTTATTCATCTTTCGTTATTGTAATGGCAATATTTCTCTTATTGTCTATCATTTCATGTCTTATTCATCTTTCGTTATTGTAATGGCTTGTGAGTAATCCCCCTTGTTCTTAGGGTTGAAAAATCAACATCATATGTTATTCATATTTAATCATGCTTCTTTTTTCTTATTCATCCTAAATCAATCTTCTTCATATCACTTTTAATGCATATATTTTGAAAACGTCCTTATTTATATGATTTTAGTTAATCAAGAGACGGACTTAGCCGTGATTTTTGATTAACGGAACCATATGAATTAATTAGGCACTATTAATCACGAGAGTAGATTAATTGACTAAGGATTATCCTTAATTGGAAAATACGTGGATTTAACACAGACTTAATGGATTTTATTAATGTACGGAACCATCGAGCGAAATGCCGTGTTAATTTTAAAATACATGTGCTAGGCCTGATCGTGAGAAGATAGCACGACCAGCGTATCATCCTTGATTTTTGATGAAATATTTTATGTAAAGCATGATTAATTGTTAATGAATACTCCCTCCGTCCCACCCGAATTTGGACAAATTTCCTTTTTGGGCGTCCCATCCGAATTTGGACAACCCAAAAAGGAAAGTTTATAATAATAAAAAATGGGCATACCACACTCACTCATTAACTCCACTCATTCTCCACCATACAATTTATTCAACCAACCACTATTAACTCCACTCATTCTCTCTCTTCACTTTCTACCACACATTTTTATTATCTTATTGTTATTTCTTAATCTCCGTGTAAAGTAACTTTGTCCAAATTCGGGTGGGACGGAGGGAGTACATGTTGTTTGAATCCCAATCTCGAGAATTTCCTTCATTATAAAGAGTTCAATTTAAGAAGAGTAGTTTGCATTCATTTATAGAAAATCAGCGAAACAAAATTCCTCCAATCCTTTTTTATTTATAATTATTATTTAAAGGAAATTATTAATCCATAGTAACATTGTCCTCGTGGGATCGACCCGCATTTGCCATTCCTATACTATTTCTACATTGTGCACTTGTGGATAATAATTAAGCCGTTAAGTTTAGGATTAACAAGTTTTTGGCGTCGTTGCTGAGGACTACGGTTTACTATATTAATAATTGTTTTTAATCATTTACATTTTTTTCATTTTATGTTTTATTAATTTTTATTTGTGTCTAACATCTCCTTCAAAGATCTTTAGTCTTTTAATACTTTTTAGATATTCTCTGAGTTTATGAAAAGAACCCGGAAATTCCTTGAAGAATTCGATCCGGAACCCGAAAGGACTTTTCACGAGAGATTAAGAAGGCTAAAAGAAGTGCTAGAACGAAAGATGGAAGGAAATAATAATAGAGGAGAACCATCTACACCACCACCTAGAACCTTACGGGACTTTGTTAATCCAAGTACCCTGGGTGTTAGATCACCGATTGTTGTGCCAAGTGACATCCCGAAAGGAAAGGTTAAGCTTATAGTTTTTAATGATTCTTGCGCTTCGAAATTGCTGAGCGGGGTAATACGGGTTACTTTTAAGAATCACCTATGTGAGAGAGAAGTAGGGGCCGCTTCGAGGATAATTGTGTGAGGGTGTGAGGGTCAATTCTCAGACCCTCTCACAGAACCAGTCATTATGTTCAGGGCCACGAATGAACATAGCTATGCGAATTGAACTATGTTCGAACGATACTTGAGTCAATTATATGATCGGTTAATCAAAAAGCATAACTGTTCAAGGAAATCGCGTCTATCGACTTGCGAGTAGAGTAAATATGTTTGTACGAGCGAAGGTTTTAATGGTAAACCCTTACATATCGTATGCAAGTTTTCGTCTGTCAGACTTTATCACTAACTTTTCTCGAGTCAATTTCTATTTATGTGCGGGATTGTTGGGAAAATTGTGTATTAATGTGAATGAGAAATTGATTTTTTGTAGTTAAAGTGGAATCCAAGGTGTGACCTTTGGGTTTGTTGATAATTAACCCAAAATTGAATTCCTTTTTAAGGAATTATGGGGCTTTTATGTTTGGGTTGTTACAAGAACAAATATGAGTTAATTCTCATGTTGCTCTTTTATTTATGAATTGATTTCTCTAATTAAGTTAGAGATTATGTAACAACACAAATCTTAATGTTGAGGTTAATTATACATGGTTAATGTCAATTAATTCTAAGTTCCCTACATATTCTTCATATATTTGTTGTTGTCTTTTTTTCTTGGCTAGTAAGAAGAAGTTAGAAGAAAGAGAAGAATAGATAGAAGAAGTGAATAGGAGATTCTCAAGTTGTATTCTTTATAGAGATAGAATTTCTTTTGTTTGTATTCTTAAAAATTCTAGAGCCTAGGAATTTTTCTTTTGATCTCCTTCTTTGAAATTTTAGTTGGTGATATTGTTCAAGCATACGTTCAATTCACCGGGAGGCTCAAATGCGGAGTTGCACCCGGTTTGTCCGTTCTATCCTGTGAGACTAACGCCCGTGGAAGCCTCGAGCACTCTTAGAGAGGGGGGCGAATTAGTCTTAAGGAAAGTGTATAATACGGCTCAGACACAAGTGAATCAAGATGACTTCCATACATTTTTCTCTTTTCATTTTCTATTTTTGTATTGTAATTTGTATTACAATATTATTGTAATCCTTCATATTGTGCTCATTATTTAAGATTTTGTCCAACAGTAGGAGCCACGTGACTCCTAGTTGTTACCAAGACGGTTCTACTCCTGGATGTTAAGATGGTCTTTTTGATGGCTACAGATTTATTGAATTAGGTCCCTGGTGGTATTGTCAATTGTCATTAGCCTCAGGTGAACTCAGATACTTGAATGTTGTTAAGCTACAGTATCCCTGGATGATGCTCTATCTAAGCATAGAGAATCTTACTTGGGTCAGATTTATTTTTAATTTTACTTCAGTTAACTCCATCAGTCCATTATGTTAGCCTACTTTTAAGCCCGAATCTTTGATATCAGGTTAGATTTAGGCTTAGTCTTTTTTTTATTTATTTTTTAATTATATTTTTGTATAAATATCAAATGGAGTTAAGTTGGGGATGAAATGAACATTATGATCCATAGAGCTCAGATACTATATTTCGGCTGAATCATCCTCATGTGAACCAAACCCCGCCCCCCCCCCCCACCAAAAAAAAAAAAGGAAAAAAAAAACAGCAAACAAACTGCTTATTGTGATATCCTATAACCAACATCTTAAAACTAAGTTATCCCAATGAGAATTTATAGAAATGTAAATAACCCAATACTATGGAAATTGTTGTAATTACATAAATAAATAAACTGATCAACGCACTAATCATGGTAGTCCATAAGCTTCTCCTTGTTTTTCTTCATCATCCCTTTCTTCTTATGTCCATGAGATTGGTTTCCTTCATCATCGCTGTCAACGTTCTCTACTTTCAAATGAGCATTATGTTTGATGCCAATATCTTGAAACTAAGTTATCCCAATGAGAATTTATAGAATAATATGCTGCAGAAAGAGTATATCCCATTGCGTAAGGTCCCACCATTGCAGAGTAAGTATAAATCTCTGCAAAAATGAGAGATTGCTTCAGAATCAGTAGTGCAGACATTTTTTTAAGTAGTAATCAATAAGAACATATGAATAAGCGTACGAGAAATTAAATTGAGAAACTAGGAAATAAATGAAAAATATAGGCGTTGAAATGAAAAGGCAATATGTTTGATAAGCTGTGGGTGAGTTTACGGGAAGAAGAGAAGGACTAGCATGAGAGAGAAGAGCATGTCAGGTTAGCCAAAGTTGCTTGCCTGACCAAAACCAATCGAAGGGCTCTTTTAATGGAAGAGCCCCATGAATAGGGAGGTTCAGGCAAGTCATCCTTGGCTATCAAACAAAAACTCTTACCCTTCATGTAAGACCTCTCTTCTGCAAATACTATCTACACTTCATTTATTTCCTTTCTCATATGAGATGCTTTTTCTTTGTTCAAAGACTTTTTATTTATAGTTGTTAAGGGTATTGGTGGAAATAAGATTCGAGTATAACTTTAGCATTTTTTCAGTGTTCAAATTGCCATATGTCTAAATTTTTCTCTCATTTGTGTGAAGTTATACACAATGTGTCATGAAGGAATATATTCTGGTCAGAAGAAGGATCTAGGTCCCCAGTTTGTGATCTTCTGTTCAGTTAATGGAGATGGATTTTCATCCAGCAAGAAAAAGTTCCTTTAAGACTTCTTATTAACCTTTTTCGTATTTGGCTATCCCACCACACGAAGAAGCTGACTTTTGGCTCATCAAATGATGCATCAACAAAGGAGCTGACTTTTGGCTCATCAAATGATGCATCAGTGCTGTTAAAAGTCACATTGTAGCCTTTCTCTTATGTTGGTTGGATTGCAACCGGGGGGGGGGGGCTGAATCACATCTGCATTTCTTTCATTCTGTATGAGCATATGTTTGGGCATATCTTCTTTCCAATTTAGGTTTTTTCAAGAATAATTAAAACCAAAAGATGGTTATTGATGATGCCAAAAAGTCGAATCAGCCCAAATCCAAGCGATAGGTTATACTCCGGCGATTGAATAGCCTGAAAATAAGACAGAAAACGTAAACTAAGCCGGGGCTTTTCCGGCGAAGGCCCTCCGGCGTGAGAGTAAGTTCACGGTTTGTATAGAGAGAAATCAAATTGACAGAGCTTCGAGTCAAAAAGATAACATACCGGAATATGGAAATAATGGCTTGTATTTATAGTGATGGATATGTAGAATCCATGTTGAACTTGGACTGTAAAGAGATAAGATATAATCCTAGGAGGATTATATATGTTGGAGAGTCCTTATTTGACTTGAATTGGTACAGGAGGTTACAATCCTGATTAGATTATAACTGCTTATTGTCCTTGTTGGAATAGGACTGCACAAGCTGTCACGCCGGTATGCCGAGATACAAATATTTCTTTCCTCGTCATACATGGCCATCTCGGTCCATGATGAGCCAGGGAAGGGATGAGGAATAAGTGGAGCCCGTCGTGGAGATATCATAACCGAGGGAGGGACCTCGTCCTCAAGGGAGATGATCTCGGCCTACGAGGGAGGTCTCCTCGGCCCTTTGAGTTGGGATTTGTTTATGATCGCTTGCTGAGCCTTGGTCGGCCTTGTTGATGCTGAGATAGATGGAGTACGAGGAAGCCCATGTCTTACCTCGTAGCTGAAACTAATGGATTATGTTTATGGCTCAATCTACTTGGGCGTTACCCGGACAAGCCCATGTTCGTATCTTGATTTATACTTGATGGATGTGGTTTTACCCATCCAAAAGATATATTTCCTAGCTTATTTGATGCTCGAAACCTTGGGAATTTAATGTATTTTTGTAGTGTTTTGAAAGTACAGGGGTTGAAGTGCAATTATTGGCGAAACGGAGGATTAGAGCATACTTTGGAAGCTTTTGGATCAAATTGCAATTCGGGAAAATATGGGACAAAACTGAAATTATGAAGTTCAAGGATCAAATTGGAAATTTTGGAAATTCAGGGACTAAATTGGAAATATGGAAATTTTGAACGAATTTGATTTATAAAAATTCATGGGTTAAAATGAAAAATAAAATCTCAAAGAGCGAGGTGCAAAAGAATTTATTATAGCGGTCAAAGTGCGACGGAAAATTTGCGAGACGGGGCGAATACCAAATGGTACTAAAACAAATGTAGGCCACGACAGGCAAGAGTGGCCGGGACAGGAAGAAGAGTGGCCGAGGGATGTTGGGGCCATGGCTGGCCATGGCTGAGCAATGCTAGGGCCAAACAACAAGGCCACGGCTGGAATCAAGCAATTGGGTTGAGCAAGGCATCCTGGGCTTGGGCCAAAGTAGAACAACATGGGCGGTCGCTCTTAAGACCTTGGGCGGCCGCACAACACAAAAAAATATGGGAGTGATACATTCTGTTCACATGGGCAGCCGGTGGGCAATCGGTGGGCGACCGCCCACAAAGTTTCAGCAATGAAATTAATTCCGTCACAAACAAGGAAAACGTGATTTTCAGCAGATTTCAACAGAATCAGTGACGGATTTCGGGAGATTTTCTATTTTGACTAGGATTTTGACCCTAATTTGTTTCTAAAAATGATTTTCACCTCCCTCCTCCTATAAAAATAACCCTAGACTAGTTTTGTATCATCTTTTATCTTTTATTTTGGGGATCTTTGGATCTTTTGAATATTTTTATTTCTCTCTATATTTTTAGTTTATGTTTTATTTATTTTTGAAGATTAAAGAACAAGGTTTTGATTTATTTATTTTAATGGCCATTCAAGGCTAAATTATTTTATTCATGGATTGAGGTGAGTAACAATTTGATCGTTATGCTAAGATTTTAATTCTTCCTATCTCTTTTTCGTTCTTGTTCTTCTCAACGGTTTTAATTTTGTTCTTGAGATCAATTGTATTGACCTAGCGGAATATACTTTTGACCTCTTGAATTTATTTGGATACAAACCGTTGCACTAGCGTGGATAATTTGTAATTTGACCATTGTTGAAAAGAATAGATTCAATTGAGGACCTACCGGAAATTAAACGAATCTAGGTTCCATTGTTCTTAAGTTTTTAATTGAAATTCTTGAATGTTTATATTGACCTACCGGAATATATAAACAAGATAGAATTAGGAGGGTTTTAATGTTCTTATTGACCTACCGGAATATATGAACATTTGATCCTATATTTTTGTGAACGAACCCAAGAATGAGATTGAATCCTTTTTACATGAAATAAAAAGCATAAAGTGATAATTGTTATGATCCCCAATCCATGAATTCCTTGTCTCTTATTATCTTTAATTTATTTATTTTGCTTTCTTAGTTAAATAATTCAATCAAGTCAAAAAACCCCCTTTTTCTTTGTTTCTTTTTACACTAATTAAATCAATTTGTTCAACACACAAATCTCTGTGGATTCGACCCTTGCTTGTGCATACTACTACAACGGTAGCTAGTACACTTGCTAGGTATTTTATTACAAGTGGATTTTTATCCATCAAGTTTTTGGCGCCGTTGCCGGGGATTTTTTGTGATTTGAACAAGTTTATTTTGTTAGTGTATTGTAAATATTTTATTTCTTTTTAGTGTAAATAATTTTCTTTCTTTTTGTTTAAAAAAAATTTAAAGGTCATGCATGAATCTAATTCTCGTGAGAAGTTAGCCGAGCAAGTAAAACAATTAATTGCTTTGTTCAATGCGAAAAGTACTTCGCCTAGTGCCAATATAATTCAAGATGCATGTTCCTGTTGTGGATTATACTCTCATGCTACTAATGATTGTCCGTCTAGGACATATTTTCATGAGTATTCTCCACAGATGCAAGAAAGGAGTTTGTTCCACTCATGGCAACAACAATATGATTATTCCCCCAATTGTTATACACAAGAGTGGGAAAACCATTCAAACCATGCATGGAACAGTTATGAGCCACATTCTTATGACCCCCCACAACCTAAAATGCAACCATGGCAGGAGGCTTTGATAAGAATCCAGGAGAAAAATCTTCAACAACGACGGCAACAAACTACAACTTTAAATAGGCTCGAAGAACAGTTAAGTAAGATGGTAGAGGTTGCAAGGGGTTGGGGGCAAGATACAAGGTCAGTCCCTCCGGAACAATATGAATGGGAGGAAGACTCCAATATTGATGAACTTCCAACTCTTTCTCCATCTGCTGCTAGTGATAATGTGGTTGTTGATGATGATGAAGTAAGTGGGCCGACTGAGGAGGTAGAGAAAACATGACATGAACAAATTTGTGATGAATTTGAGTTGGCCCTATATGGGGTGGAAGAGAAAGTAAAAAATGATGAGGGCGTTAATGTTGATGAGGTTGGGCCCGACCAAATTGACGAACAATGCCTCAAAGAAGATCTTCTCCATCCCATTGAAAGTGCGAAAGATTTTTTCTCCATCATTCTTATACCTCCCCCTATTTTCAAGGGTGAAGAAAGTGGCGAAAGTTTGAAAGAGAAGAAGCCCAAAAATCTGAAGCGTCAAAGATTTCCTTGGGCACAAAATAATATCAATGCTCGAGGAATATATATGGGACATGTACTGAAAATAAGGACCCGCGAAACCATGAAGTGGGCCAAAGGACGAAAGGTGAAGTCCAAACGCGAGCAACGGTCGGGCTAACGACCTTAACCAAATGCGCTAATTGGGAGGCAACCCAAGTAGGTATGGTTTATTTGCTTTATTTATTCGTTTTGTTGTGTCATATCGTCCTTTGAACCCAATGCATGTTTTTGTTCTCTTTGCTATGAGGACATAGCATGTTTTGAGTTTAGGGGTAGATATCTCTCCGAGTTTGTGGGTTTATAGGGGAGTGTATATAGTGTCACCCTTCAAAAAAATAGAATATTTTAAAATTTTTTGTTCTTTTCATATTTTGGGAAGTTGACAAGAGTCCATGATGATTTGAGAGTGATTTAATTTTAAAATCTTGAGTATTATTGTCAATATGGGGATATAATTGCATTGAAACATGTAAAGTATGATTTCTCCACCTTTCACTTCCATATTATTTTTCTTGACCATTGTTACCAACTTAGGAGACCTTTATAGGATCACTTTGGCATTCTCGGGGTCCCTAGAACATGTTTGCATGACTGTCAATAACACATCAATTAGGCTATTCGGGAAGTGATATGTGGCTATTTTCTTTGAACCCTATTTGTGAGCCTTTAACTTTCTCGTCACTTATATAAAAAATTTTGCTAGAACCCCTTCTGAGCTTGAAAAAGAATGGAATCTCTCACAAAAGTGGGAGGTTATTTTAGACCACCATTCGCCTTCTTTTGTACCCTCATTATCCTACCCTTTTAATTTATACACTATTTTTCGCACCTTTTCAAGAAAGTGAAACTAGGGAATGAATGGGAATTGTGGGTGATGTTTGAAGATTCAAGGGTGGAAAGTGGTCATGAAAAAAAAAGGGGTCATGTTATGTAATGAAAAGAGGGGCTTGAGCAAAATAGTGAATGCGTATTCTTCGTGATATATTTGTGCAATGAAAAAAATTAAAAAAAAAAAGAAAAGAAGAAAAAAAAATTGCCTTGCCCTCTCTAATGTTGAAGTGGAAAGTGATCAAAAAGAAAGAAAGGTGATCAAGCCCAAGTTTGAAAGTATACAAAATTATAAGTTTGGGGGTTAAATCAATGGGTTGGCTTGGAGCGGAGTGATAATTTCAATGTGAGATGTATGATGAAGACTTTCTAGTTTCACTTGCTTGACTTCGTATGTCCTTACCTTCTTTTGAAACCGTGAACCTTGCCCGCGTTTATCGCAATACATTACAAACCATAAAGCCATATTTGATCCCTAAAGAGTAGCCGGGTTGACAATTTTGTTTAAATATGCATATGAGTGTCCCTTGTGCAGAAGTTTCATCTTATTATCATTGATTTAGAGCATGTGGTTAGTGACCCTATAAAATATCTTACTTTGGTGACAATGATCTCCCATATTTCATTCATCTTTCATTATGTGGTGGAGAATTGTAAGTTAGATGCATCCATGTAATTATAGTCCCATGTTCATGATAATGCTTGTAGATTATGTGTGTTGTAAAGATCTGAGACTTGTTGTGCCAACGGCCTATTATATGAATTGAACAAATCCCAAAAATAGTTTCTTTTGTTTTAATTAGTTATTTAGTTTTTATTTTGTTTTAGTTTTGTTTTACTCGAGGACGAGTAAAAGATAAGTTTGGAGGTATTTGATGGATGTGATTTTATCCATCCAAAAGATATATTTCCTAGCTTATTTGATGCTCGAAACCTTGGGAATTTAATGTATTTTTGTAGTGTTTTGAAAGTACAGGGGTTGAAGTGCAATTATTGGCAAAACGGAGGATTAGAGCATACATTGGAAGCTTTTGGATCAAATTGCAATTCGGGAAAATATGGGACAAAACTGAAATTATTAAGTTCAAGGATCAAATTGGAAATTTTGGAAATTCAGGGACTAAATTGGAAATATGGAAATTTTGGACGAATTTGATTTATAAAAATTCATGTGTTAAAGTTAAAAATAAAATCTCAAAGTGCGAGGTGCAAAAGAATTCATTATAGTGGTCAAAGTGCGATGGAGAATTTGCGAGACGGAGCGAATACCAAATGGTACTAAAACAAATGTAGGCCACGACAGGCAAGAGTGGCCGGGACAGGAAGAAGAGTGGCCGAGGGATGTTGGGGCCATGGCTGAGCAATGCTAGGGCCAAACAACAAGGCCACAGCTGGAATCAAGCAATTGGGTTGAGCAAGGCATCCTGGGCTTGGGCGAAAGTAGAACAACATGGGCGGCCGCTCTTAAGACCTTGGGCGGCCGCACAACACAAAAAAAAATGGGAGTGATACCTTCTGTTCACATGGGCAGCCGGTGGGCAATCGGTGGGCGACCGCCCACAAAGTTTCAGCAACGGAATTAATTCCGTCACAAACAAGGAAAACGTGATTTTCAGCAGATTTCAACAGAATCAGTGACGGATTTCGGGAGATTTTCTAATTTGACTAGGATTTTGACCCTAATTTGTTTCCAAAAATGATTTTCACCTCCCTCCTATAAAAACAACCCTAGACTAGTTTTGTATCATCTTTTATCTTTTATTTTGGGGATCTTTGGATCTTTTGAATATTTTTATTTCTCTCTATATTTTTAGTTTAGGTTTTATTTATTTTTGAAGATGAAAGAACAAGGTTTTGATTTATTTATTTTAATGGCCATTCAAGGCTAAATTATTTTATTCATGGATTGAGGTGAGTAACAATTTGATCTTTATGCTAAGATTTTAATTCTTCCTATCTCTTTTTCGTTCTTGTTCTTCTCAACGGTTTTAATTTTGTTCTTGAGATCAATTGTATTGACCTAGCGGAATATACTTTTGACCTCTTGAATTTATTTGGATACAAACCATTGCACTAGCGTGGTTGATTTGTAATTTGACCATTGTTGAAAAGAATAGATTCAATTGAGGACCTACCGGAAATCAAACGAATCTAGGTTCCATTGTTCTTAAGTTTTTAATTGAAATTCTTGAATGTTTATATTGACCTACCGGAATATATAAACAAGATAAAATTAGGAGGGTTTTAATGTTCTTATTGACCTACCGGAATATATGAACATTTGATCCTATATTTTTGTGAACGAACCCAAGAATGAGATTGAATCCTTTTTACATGAAATAAAAAGCATAAAGTGATAATTGTTATGATTTCCAATCCATGAATCCCTTGTCTCTTATTATCTTTAATTTATTTATTTTGCTTTCTTAGTTTAATAATTCAATCAAGTCAAAAAACCCCTTTTTCTTTATTTCTTTTTACACTAATTAAATCAATTTGTTTAACACTCAAATCTCTGTGGATTCGACCCTTGCTTGTGCATACTACTACAACGGTAGCTAGTACACTTGCTAGGTATTTTATTACAAGTGGATTTTTATCCATCAATACTGTTCAGTTATTAATCTCTTGGATAACATCCTTGGAGCTGTTATCATTTTGTAAGCGCGTATATTTGGGCATATCTTCTCCGTTCAAATTGTCTCATTTAAACTACTTTTCTTCCTTTTATATGTCATTTGCATGCAGCTATGCATGAATGTGTCATGAAGGAATATATTCTGGTCAGAAGAGAGAAAAAGGGTCGCCAGTTTGTCCACCTGTCTGGTTAATGGAGATGGAATTTCGGTCAACAAAGGAAAGGTGGTTTCAAGATTTGGTTCCATTTCCATACTTGGAAATCCAACTTGCATATGCTGAGTTGACCTTTGGCTCCTTAAAATGATGAACTACTGCTGCAAAAAAGTTGCAGGTTAGTCTTTTTCTTGTTAACCAATTCAAGCAACTTGTATTTACATTCTTCCTTATCCGGTGAAGTGCTAAGTTTACTGTTCATATTTGGGAGTGCGTTTCATATTGTTCTGATGCAGATCAACATGGGTTTGCAGCAACAGCTAGCCAGGCGGCCGCCCCACCCTACTCCAGGCGCACGCCTCATGTGGCTCCATCGCAGCAACAACTCTCGGCCTTCCAGGCGGCCGCTTCACCCAAGACAGGAGCACGCCTCACCGGTGGACGTTGGCGCAGCTAGGCACTACCTCTCAGGTGGCCGCATGGATTCCAGTCAGGCGCCCGCCTCAATGTCGCAGATCTTGGTTTCCTTATTCTGTTCAATTTCCTTTGCTGGTGTTTTGGTTTATTTTTGTTAAGGATATTTTGGTACTTTGTTGGGCATTTCATTTTAGGATTTGGAGAAGTATTTAAACTTGTTTATGACTTTGTGGAAGGCAGTTTTTGGATAATTAAGAATTATTAAGAAAGCTAGCAGCTTTTCTTTTCGAATCTTGTTTCATTCTCAGTTCGGTCAAAATCTCTAGCCTCAAAGGCATCATTTGGTATCAGTTGTCTGGACGAATCGATGGCCGAACGAGGGCGTGGTCGCGTGGGACGTGGTATTCGTGGTAGGGGTCGTGGAGTGGATCCCCAAGAAAATGATCATCCTCGTGAACGTGATCTGCGTGATGTCGAGATAGACGATATAAGAAGGCAGATTCAAATACTCCAACTCCAGGCTCAGAATCGCAGTAATCGTGCAGGCACTCCAACGGATGTGGGGTCAGATTCGGCGGGTTCTTCCACCGAGGAGGAGTATCAAGAGGGTATCAATCCCTTCGCCAGAAATCATGGACGACAACACAGGTATGAGGGAGACTCTTCAAGGGATATCGGTGTCAAGGTTGAAATCCCGTAATTTGATGGCAAAGCCCACCCCGATGATTGATTGGCTTAATACTGTTGATAGGATTTTTGATTTAAAACCTATGAAGGATAGCGCTAAGGTGAAAGTTGTTGCAATCAAATTGAAGAAACATGCTTCAATTTGGTGGGAACATGTAAAAAAGCAGCGGGCTCGTGTGATGGGAAGTCCAAAATTCAGTCTTGGGACAAAATGAAGAAACTTTTGCGCCGTAAGTTCCTTCCTGAGCATTATAGGCAGGAAGCCTTTATTGATTATCATAATCTGAAGCAAGGCGATTCATCGGTGGCGGAGTTCATTAATGAATTTGATCGCTTGCGTATGCGATGTGATGTGGCTGAAGAAGATGAACAAACGGTTGCCTTGAAGGTTGAGAAACAATTACAGAAAAAGAAGGGTGTGAATCGTTGGCAAAACAGGGATTTGGCTAATACGCGTGGGAGCAGTAGTGCATGTGTTCCAAAAGGGGATACTCCTTCAACCCCTAAAACACCAGCCGCAGCCAAACCTTCATTTGTTCCTGATACCCCGAGGGGTAGACAGCCTACCAAGTGCTTCAAATGCCATGGGATCGGTCATCTCAAAGACGAATGTCCCAACAGACATGTTGTTGCTTTGGTTGAGGAGGACTTACCTGTTTATGATGAAGAAGATGAGTCCGAGGGTGAGACTGAAGAGGTATTTGCAGATCAAGGCCCATCTTTGGTGGTCCGAAGGGTGTTGAACGTGGCTGCAATGGAGGATGAGCAGTGGCTTCATCACAACATATTTCAGACCAAGTGTACTGCTAAAGGAAAGGTTTGTAAGGTCATTATTGATGGGGGAAGCTGCGAAAATGTAGTTTCATCAACAATGGTCGAGAAGCTGCAGTTGAAAACGGTGGAGCACCCACAACCGTATAAGTTGTCATGGTTGGTCAGAGGTAGTGAATTGAAGGTGAACAAAAGATGATTAGTTGATTTTTCAATTGGCAAGCGGTTCAAGGATAAGGTTCGGTGTGATGTAGTACCGATGGATGCGTGCCATCTTTTGCTTGGACGTCCATGGTTGTTTGACAGAAGGGTTAAGCATGATAGGTTTCGGAATACTTACACATTTCGGGTGGATGGTATGTCTATTACATTGTGCCCAACAGACCCTCGGAAGGAAGCAGTCACATCAAGTAAAGTCTCAGATACAGTTGGTCACCAACTTCTTAACCGGTCAGCGTTTGAAGACGAAGCAGCACAAGACAATGGTTTCTTTGTATTAGTAGTACTCGAGGGTAATGAGTCAGATATGATACCACCGGCGGGTGTTCAAGCACTGTTAGATCTATATAGTAATGTGACACCGGATGAAATTCCTCCGGGATTGCCACTGATGAGGGATATTCAGCATTGTATCGATCTGGTCCCAGGAGCTTCAGTACCAAATAAGGCAGCCTACCGTTTGCGACCTAAGGAGCATGAGGAGTTGGAAAGGCAAGTTCGGGAGTTGCTAGAGAAGGGCGTTATTCGGGAGAATATGAGTCCTTGTGCTGTTCCTGCATTGATGGTACCAAAGGCAGGAGGAACGTTGCGTATGTGCATGGATAGCCGAGCAATCAATAAAATCACCATCAAGTATCATTTTCCCATCCCAAGGATTGATGACTTACTTGACCAATTACATAGCGCTGTGGTCTTTTCTAAGATCGACTTGCGGAGTGGTTATCATCAGTGTTGTACAATCGCAGCGGAAGCCAATTAAACAATAACCAAGAACACACACACAAGCAATCAAAAGAGAAAATAGATGGAAGAATCGATTGGGGTTTTGAATCTCCGTTTCTGTATTATTATGTGCAATAATCTCTCTAAGTTTACATAGGGTTACAAAGCATATATATACTAATCAACCCTAGCCCAACTAAGAATAAAAAATAACGCAGAAGCCCAAATTCAGAAACCCCCCGCTCTGGCATTGAGGCGTACGCCACATGAAGAGCCAGGCGCCCGCCTGGCGTCAACCAAAACTCGGCCACACCTTCTAGAGTTGAAGCGCCCGCCTCGCCTAGAGTCATGCGGCCGCCTCAAGGCAAAAACAAATGGCCCAAGCTACGTAACTCCAGGCGTCTGCCTCACCAAATGTGGGGCACCTGCCTCAAACCACCAGGCGTATGTCGAGCCAAATCCTACAATCTCCACCTTGGCGAGCATTCACCCCACCCAACAGAAGATACATGGAACCATCTCGAACCCCCATCTATAACAGCTAGAGATGTGTAACAAATCCAAGCAATGCTTGAACTTGTCAGTAGTAACCGGCTTCGTCAACATATCAGCAACATTCTCCGTAGTGTGAACCTTCTCTAACACAACCTCACCCATATTAATCAACTCCCGAATCTTGTGAAACCACACATCAATGTGTTTCGTCCGTTGATGATAAATGTGATTCTTCACTAGAAATATCGCGCTTTGACTGTCACAAAGCAACTTCACTCCACCTTGCAGAATGCCCAATTCGTTGACCAAACCCCGAAGCCATAAGGCTTCCTTTGCAGCTTCAACCACTGCCATGTACTCCGCTTCCGTTGTAGACAATGTAATAATCGACTGAATCATAGATCTCCAACATATGGGTCCACCACCAAGAGTAAACGCATAACCCGTAGTCGACCTCCTCCGATCCAAGTCACCCGCATAATCTGAATCAACATACCCCACAACAGAAAACTCCTCACTCTTACCTCCAAACATGATGCCATAATCCATAGTGCCCTTCAAATATCTGAGAATCCACTTGACTGCTTCCCAATGCTGTTTACCCGGATTCGCCATATACTTGCTAACCACACTAATAGCTTGCGCCAAATCTGGCCTCGTGCAAACCATAGCATACATGAGACATCCCACTGCGCTTGCATAGGGAACCTTTGACATACTCTGAATATCTTCAGTCGAACTCGGGGAATCTGAGGCAGATAAATTAAAATGACTCGCCAATGGTGTCTTCACAGGTTTTGCATCCCGCATATTGAACCTCTCCAACACCTTCTCCACATAGCCGGCTTGAGACAGCCACAATCTCCTAGATTTTCTGTCTCGGCGAATCTCCATCCCAAGAATCTTCTTGGCTTCCCCCAAATCCTTCATGTCAAATTCTGTACTCAACAAGGCCTTCAACTGATTGACCTCGTTCTTACTTCTACCCGCGATAAGCATATCATCCACATACAGTAACAGAAAAATAAAAGAACCATCATCAAGGCTCTTTACATACACGCAGCAATCATACTCACAATGCTTGTAGCCAATACGTACCATGTAGGAGTCAAACCTTGTATACCACTGCTTCAGAATTGTATGCTAATCGTAAGAAGTGTTAGAGCTGCATTCTGCCAGGAGGCTGACTATGTCAAGTTCCTTATTTTATGTGCTATTTATTTGAGCAGGCATATTATCATTATCTTCAAGAGTGGTTTTTTTCGGAGAACTATTTAACTTGAGCATGAGATGGTGCAGATTATTTTGAATAATGTCCTAGAAGCTGTTGTCATCAGCCTTTGCGTGACTTTTTCTTCAGCTGAATATTGTTAAGGACATGCAACATAAAACTGAAAATCAGTTCTGAAACCATGTCAATTGTCCCAAGTATTAGTTGATTATTTTGTTTGTAATTCAGCTTGATTTAATTGAATTGTTTGATCCACACTCATTTAAGAGGTGAAGTGTCACTGGGCTGGTTTTTGACACCAGATTAACACCAGATTACAGTGGCCAACACGTCAGTGCACGTGGACAAAACCTTTTTGATCACGCCTTAACTTATCAAGACAATAGGAGGACATTACATCAAGTATAGACCCTCCACTTCTTCCCCAAAAAAAAAAAAATAATAATAATAAATAAAATAATACTCCCTCCTTCCCAAAATAAAGGCCAAATAGCATTTACCCCCCTATAATATCTACCCAATCTCACTTTGCTCCTAGTTTGTAAAGTCGGTCTGTTTGGTATTTTGATTTCCAAATCGTCCCACTTTAGCCCCTAGCACTTTCCAAATCGTCCCACTTCACCCCCTGGTTAAGTGCACGTTAGGGGGTAAAATGGGACGATTTGGAAATTAAAGTACCAAACAGGCCGACTTTTCAAACTGGGGTGCAAAGTGATAATGGGTGGATACTTTGGGGGTATAAACGCTATTTGGCCCGGAATAAATGTTACAGTTGACAAGTCAATCATTTTAAGCTTTTTTGTGTATTTCCTAAACTGACCTTTTCATTTATCGTGTTGTGAAGTGCACTTGTTATCCTGTTTGGTAGAAACTAGAGGAAATTACACTGTACATGTAAAACAGAGATATTTAACTTATACACTGGCATAATCTTGCTGAATCTGTAACTAAAGGAAAATAATGGAAAGTACACTACTGTGTTTAGGCACCTTATTTTAAGAAAGGCTTGTTACGGAGATCACCAAACTTTGTATCCTATTTTTAAAAATGCCGACATTCATCTTAGGACAAACCACAATGGAAAGTGCGACACTTATCCCGGGACAGAGGGAGTAATATACAAATATTGACATCAACAAAATGAAACTGGATCATATACCATAATACACTAAAATAAAATATACTCTATCTGGTTTGGTACTGGTAAAAATCGGTCTATGCTGCTTCATATTGATTTTTTACTAAAAAATTAGCAAATGCAGAAATGCAGGAATTATGCGCCTCCTAGTTGTGACCAAAACCATCCTACTCCTGATTGTTAAGATGGTTCTTTTTATGCCTACAGATTTATTGGATTAGGTCTCGGAGGAGTTGTCATTAGCCTCAGGTGACCTTCCAGACACTTGAATGTTGTTATGCTACAGTATCACTGGATGTTGCTCTATCTAAGCATATATTAACCTTACTCGGCTAAAATTTCATTTTGCATTTAACTTCAATTAACTCCATTATGTTAGCCTGTTTTAAAGCTCTAACCTTTGATATCAGGTTGGATTAAGGCTTAGTTCTTTTATTATGTATTTTATTTTTTTGTATAAATATCAAATAGAGTTAAGCAGAAGTTGGGGCTTGAATCAACATAATGTTCCATAGAGCTTAGATATAACATTTCCGCTGAACCAAAAGACGGGAAAAAAACTAAAGGATATAAGCATGAAAATAGAGTTAAACTTAGAGTCTCACCAATGACAGTCAACATGGAACCAGACCTAAAAACAGACGGATCATTCAAAGCAAGTTGACAGTCAACTTAGGATCAGAGCTCAAAAGGTTGAAGAGTGTAAAGAGAGCTTTAGATCGAATGAAATTGACAGGGGAAGTACAGAGCGGAAAGATATACAAATAAACACACAAACTAAACAAGACAACATAAATAGTCAGACCGTAAAAAACATAGATAAGACACTCGTCTAGTTCGCAACAAAAAAAAATGCAAATCAAACTGCTTATTATAATGTCCAAAAGTCAACATCTTAAAACCACATAATAACCCAACACTATGGGAATTTTTGTAATTACATAAATAAATAAACTGATTAACACGCTATTTATGGTAGCCCAGTAGCTTCTACTTGATTTTCTTCACCATCCCTTTTTTCTCACGTCCCTTAGATTTGTTTCCTTCATCGCAGGTATGAACTCAGAATAATATGCTGCAGAAAGAGGTTGGTAGCCCATTGCTCAAGGTCCCACCATTGTAGAGTAAGTATAAATCCCTGCAAAAAAATGAGAGATTGTTTCTTCAGTTCAAAATGTCTTCAAGCTGTAATGAAGCAACCTCATCATTTCTAACGGATTTGTATAATATAGATGCAATGCATTAGTAGTCTTCCATAAAAATCATTTTTTGGTGTCCATATCATTTAGATATGAAAGGGGACTTAAGAGTTGTGAGGATTGCCATAACCTCATCATTTCTAACGGATTTGTATAATATAGATGCAATGCATTATTAGCCTCAATGCCAACCATGCGGTTCCTTTCCTTGATGTAATATTTTGTTTCCTTATTTTCATTCTTTCCAAGTCCTTGAAGGATCCTAGTCTAGGTAGAATCCATTGTATAGTTAGAATTATTATTTCCAAATTTACTTCCTTTCAATTTGTATATATAGGACAATTCAATATCAATAAAGTATGTTTGTAAATTTTCAAATCAAAGTTCCCTTCTACATGGTATCAGAGCATTAGATCAATTTTTTTTTTTCTGTGTGTTTCCATGGCAGCCGACTCCCCCCTCCTCCTTCCCAACTCGGCTGAACCAACCAAACCTCTCATAGCCATCTCCCTTGGCCACATCCTAAAATTAACACCCACAAACTACATAGCTTGGAAAATTCAACTAGAAGCCACCCTCCTCGGCCATGACCTTCATCAATACATTGATGGAACCTTCAAACCCCCCCCCCCGTTAACAACGACCCTCCCGCAGCCACCAACACCACAAACCCCAACCCTGCCTACAACACTTGGTTTCGCCAAGACAAACTCATCCTAGGTGCTCTTGCAGGAACTCTCTCCCCTGATCTTGTTTCCCTCATATCTCAATGTTCCACCACTTATGAAGCTTGGAAAACCCTTGCCAAAACCTATGCTAACCCTTCCAAAGGCCATATCAAACAAATCAAGGATCGCCTCTGCCAAATCACCAAAGGAAACCGCCCTGTTTCAGCCTACATGCAAGACTTCAAAACTTGCGCAGACCAACTTAGTTCCTTAGGTCGCCCCATTGATCCGGAAGACCTAGTTGACAAAATCTTGGACCAACTCAATGACCCGGACTTTGAGAGCATAATCACTGCCGTTTATAGCCGTGATACCCCAATTACCTTTGATGAACTCCATGAAAAACTCCTCAACCGAGAGTTATCCCTCAAACACCGTACATTCACCACCAACACCTTTCCTGCAACCGTTGCCTATGCCTCTAAAAATCCTCCCTCAAACCGTTCCAACAACCAAAAACACAATTCATCCTCATTCAATAACAACCCTACCACCCCTCCCAACTTCAACCCTCAAACCCCTCGAACTCCGTATAAAGGCCGCTGCCAATGGTGTTGCAATGACGGCCACTTTCTCTCCCAATGCCCCTCCTTCCGCCAACTCTACCCTAACGCCAACTTCCCCACACCCAACCCCACTCCTCAGCAACCCAACTCCAATCAATGCCGTCCCTTCAACCCAAACCATAACCCTAGGCAACCATACCGCGGTAACTCTTCTTCTCAGCCTTCTGCCTATTCCGCCTCCACCTCAAACCAAACCCCACCGAATTGGCTTTTCTACAGTGGAGATACACATCATGTGACCAATGATCTGAATAACTTGGCCCTTCACTCCCCTTATGAGGGAACGGAAGAACTCCTCGTTGGTGATGGTTCGGGCCTCAATATCTCCAATACCGGTTCATCTTCTATTCTCACTTCATCCTCTCCTTTACTTCTCAATAATGTCCTTCATGTTTCTCGTGTGTGTCGAAACATAATATCTATATCTAGGTTGTGTCAAGATAATAATGTCTCTGTCATCTTCTCACATAACTCTTTTCTTGTGAAGGACCTTCATACGGGGGACACTCTTCTTCAAGGCAATTTTAACTCCGGCGTATTTGAATGGATTCCAAAGTCTCCTACTGTTCACTCCTCAACTTCCTCCTCCATCATCAATTGGCATCATAGATTAGGGCACCCATCTTATTCAATTTTACGTTATCTTAGTTCTTCGTTTAATTTGGATATTCCTAGAAATTCTGATTTTCATTGCAATGCATGTGATTGTAATAAGAGTCACAAGTTGGCCTTTAATGAAAACTCTCTTTCTTCCTCTGGACCTCTTGACTTGATATATAGTGATGTTTGGACGTCTCCTCTTTTATCTTATGATGGCTACAAGTACTTGTGTTTGTTGATCACTTCACCAAATATACTTGGCTCTATCCCCTCAAACATAAAAATGATGCTACTCACGTATTCACCAACTTCAAAAACATTGTCGAAAAATACTTTCATCGCTCCATTATCACCATCTTCAGTGACAATGGTGGTGAATACATTGGTCTTCATCCCCTCCTCACATCTCTTGGCATCTCTCATCTTACATCCCCCCCTCATACTCCGGAACACAATGGGTACTCCGAACGTCGACATCGTCACATTGTTGAAACAGGCCTCTTCCTCCTCACTCACTCTCACATGCCACGCAAGTATTGGCCTCTTGCGTTTGTCACAGCTTGTTACCTTATAAATCGTATGCCAACGCCAACCTTAAATTCTCAATCTCCGTTTCTCAAAATCTTCGGTCATCCTCCCAACTACTCGAAGCTCAAAAGCTTCGGTTGCCTTTGCTACCCTTGGCTCCGCCCATACACCAACAATAAAATGGATCCTAAGTCCTCCCCGTGTGTGTGTCTTTGTGGGCTATTCTCCAACTCAAAGTGCCTTATATTTCTTAGAACCAAACACCTCCAAAATCTTTGTTTCCCGTCACGTTAAGTTTGTGGAACATATTTTCCCCTTCTCCTCGCTGTCCGAACAAACTTCTTCCGCTCCCTCGGTCAATGAATGGTGTAACTCCACTCTCACTATCCTCCCACCTTTACCCTCGACTGTCCATACACCACCCCCAACTTCACCCAACACCACCCCTCAAAATCCCACCTCAAACCCCTCCCCTTCCTCTGAACCTGCCCCTAACCCTCCTCCACCTGCCTCCCCGCCTCCCCCAATCCAAAGACCTATCACTCGTGCTCAAAACAACATCCGCAAACCCATCAACAAGCTCAACCTAAATGTCTCCGTCCCAAACCCTTCCCTTGAGCCAACCAACTATACTCAAGCCCTCAAAATCCCTGCTTGGCGTGAGGCCATGGAAACAAAATTTAACGCTCTCATGAAAAATAACACTTGGGATCTTGTTCCCCCGTCCCCTTCTCAGAACTTAGTTGGGTGTAAATGGGTCTTTCGCACTAAGTTCAAACCGGATGGCACGATTGATCGCCACAAAGCTCGCCTCGTCGCCAAAGGGTTTCATCAATGCCCTAATGTAAGTACCCCAATCTGGATCACCCTCTTCGAGCACATGGGAAACACCGCAGACTCACAAACGCAGTCTCGAAGACCTTTGACACTCAAAACCCTCAAAAAACCCCAGCCAAACCAAGGGAGGAACCTTTCTGGGATAAAAAGGGACAAAAGGACCTTTTGAGAATTATTCAGAAATCAGAAAAGCAAATAAGGTCCGTACGGACCTCTTTGTTTCAATGATTACTGAATCCCCTTAAAGTCCACAATATTCCCTCAAATCCCGGAGTGCATCATTACTGAAATGCATGGTTGGTCCGTACGGACCTTATTGCATGCCTGGTTGGTCCGTACGGACCTCTTTGCAACCAGACATCATCATTTCAGAATCCTCTTAAAGTCCACATTATTCTCTCAAATCGAGGAAAACCAAAATTTTGGATTACCTATAAGGTCCGTACGAACCTTATTGAAGGTTTTCCTACGCTATAAATAGAGGGCTCCCCCTCTCATTTTTCACACATCTCCCTCTTCTCTCCTCTCCCCCCAGCCTTCAGGCATCCCTCTAAGACCCTTCGGGGCACTCCCAGCCCCTTTCAGATCCATACGAGGCCTCCGAGCCCCCTCGCGGTGCTCCGAAGCCTCTCCGAGCGCTCCCGCGACGCTCCCGCGCTGCCCCGAGGCACTCTCGAGGTACTCTGAGGCCCCTCGTGGTACTTCGAGGCCTTGCCTGGTCTTTCCCAAGGCGTCCCGGCTCTTTCCGAGTCAAACCGGCAACTTGAAGCACGCCGAACCTTTGCCCGAGTAATCCCTGCCATCTCAACGCACGCCGAACCTCTGCCCGAGTAATCCCTGCCATCTCAACGCACGCCGAACCTCTGCCCGAGTGATCCCTGCGATCCCAATGCACGCCGAACCTCTGCCCGAACGTAACCTACAATCCCGACGCACGCCGAAACTCTGTCCGCAGACAACCGGCTCCTCCCGAAGCAATCCCGGTCCGTACCGGAACACTATTCCATCCTCAAACTCTATTCCCCAGTGGAAGACAAACACGAACCAACATTGGTAAGGCTTCCTTCCTACACTATTTCAATACATTTCAATAAGCAGTGTACAATGTAGACATCCGATACAGCATGCATTTTTAAAAAAGTACATACACACACACACACACAACAGTTAAAGAATATTAGGGGTATCCGAAAGACTCGTTTTTACGAGGCGACACGGGTGAGCTCTAAGATTCTAATATTCTCTTCCCGAGGAGTCATCTGACCTCCGAACTCAAAATCTCATCACACAAAAAACAGTTTATTTTTAAACTGATGCCCTTTTTCAATGTTTTGGGCTTAATAAAAACGGCGTGACGACTCAACAAAGCGAAAACACGGCGAGACACCTCCCAACACCGCAAAACGGAATAAGCCAGATGCCGGGGCGCGAACGCGCTGCCTATCGGATCCGGGCCATTTCCGAAACGCGACGAAAATGCGAGATGCCGGGGGCCCCCCGCGCGCGAGCCGGATCCTGGGTAATTTCAGTTGGCGACTCCGCTGGGGATATTTTGTTTTAAAAACTTTTAAACAAAACAAAAGATTTTTAAAACAATGATGAGGGTCAAACTTTCATTTTTTCCCCTTTCTTTAACTGTTGTGTGTGTGTGCATGTGCTTTACTTTTTACTTACAAAAAAAAATAAAAATACAAAAAAATGCATCAATATACATCTGTGCATACATTTAAAATTCTTCAAAAAACTTCTGTTTTACTCAGAAAAAGAATTTTAGAGACCGCACACTACGCGCACTACTGCCTCGGTTACACCGCACGCTACACTGCACACTACGCGCACTGCTGCCTCGGATACACTGCACACTACAACCCTCAACCCGGGGTGGTCTCAGTTGCAGTCCGTTTGGTCTTCCTAGGCCTCTTGGACGCGCACGGGATCATTCCAAACATCCCATCCTAGCCAAGCGTCAACCCTGCACGTTTGAGTCTTGAGTCACACTCTGTCCAGACTCGGTTGGTTTTTACCCAGTCCGTGTCATACAGCCTGGATACATATCCCATGCCAGCCATTTTCTGAGTCAAAGCTCGGAATTCAAGTTCCCTTGCGCAAGCAAAGCGATGAAAGGTCATGCTAAAATCTTGATCCGATCTTGATTTTCCGAAGCTACACCCAGACGATGTTCTGTCCCGGATATACATCCATGCTCACATGACACCATGTCATCAAGCCTTTAATACGTCAGCCATGACGATATGACCCAGCCAACGCCTAACGTCACAGATCCCTTGCGCAAGCAAGGTAAAGAGAGGTCATGCCGAACTCTTGACCTGATCTTGACTCAATGGCCGGCTCGGTTCACTATTCACATGGCTAACGCATTAAAACGAACATGACAGGCTCGGTCCTTAGGTTCGATTTTTCTTTTAGGCCGGTGGAAACCGCTTGCCCTATAAGACCCTCGCCCGGGGCTGTCCACCCTGGGATGTCGAAATACAGGTGCAAAACGAGGGGCTTATAGCCGCACAGATGGTCTCCACTGACCCAGGATCTAGCATAGTTGCGAAAAAGAAGAGCAATCTTTTCCAACCTGACTAGGACTCTGAGAAAACACGTTTTAAGTAAATTAAAACAACAAAAAAAAATAAAAAAAACGGAATCCGCATGTCACGTGAGTTTTCCCCCTTTATCCAAAAGGCCTTCCCGTGTCTAAACCTTGCCCGTCACCCCTTCCAGCGAACCGAGAGTGATCGAGAATACCCGGGAACTACTCTCCCCGTGTCAAAGCCGCAAGGTCCAACATCCTTTCCAGCACAGTCACTGGGGCAGTCTGTCAAATTCTCATGGACAAGTCAGTGGATAACAACGAGGAAAATGGGACCTTACCCCCGAGAAATTTTCCAACATTGGAAGAAGTTTGGCAGGTCCTCATGGCTATTGAGAAACGCCAAGGTGAACAACAAGCCTGGATTGAAGGTGCCATGCACCACTTCGGGACATTAGCCACCCAACTACCTGGGGCTTCCCAAGACATGCCTACTCCTGCAGCTTCTAACGTCTCTCATTGTCTCCCAGAAGTCAACCTGTTGCCCTCGTACGAGCCATGCAGTTACGACATAAAGCCACAAGACCTCTCGGGGGAAGACATGCCCATTCAGCATCCTTAGGTCCCGGTACCACCGCCGAACAACGAACACATCTGGTGGGACGTCTGCGATTGCAGTGCTTGTCGGGAAATGGAATTCCAAGATGAAATGAACGATGGCCGCCCTCGAAGAAAGAAGAAACCCTCTTCTCAACAAAAACTGAAGAAGAGATACGAATCCGGCGACCCCACAGTTGGAACCCTTGGAGAACCATCAGGAAAGTTTGACTATTACGTCATCTACTCCAGCAAATCTCCTCAGTTTAACTCTGCACGAGGCCATGACAATGTTTGCTCCATGATCAGCTGGGACGAGCTCCGTACCGCCACCAACGGCCCGAAGGTCCAGATACTTCAACCCCTGTCGTGGGAGGATCTCAAAGCCACTGTCGATGCTTCCACAAGAGCTATGACGGTGAACGAATTGAAATGCGCAGTCTGGCCCTACGCCAACCAAGGCCCTCCCATTACAGAGATAGGAGAGACGAGCAAAGCAGCAGAGCCAGAGGTGAACGTTCTGACACATTCCGGTCAAATCCCGACGAATCCTCCATGGGCAGACAAAAGGCCAGCCATACCTGAGCCACGAACTGAAAAGGGGCCCTATGCCAAAGAAGCCGAAACCCTTGACCCGTAAGCTGAAGATCCTGTCTTAACTCAGCTCAAGCGTACTCAGGCTAAAATCTCGCTCTGGTCTTTACTCACTTCATCTTACCCGCACAAACTCAAGTTGGAAGAAAGTCTGGCCCAGGCCATGGTTCCCATCACCGTGACACCTGATGAAGCGGTTCAGATGATCGGCAATGTTAATTACAGCAACATCATCACTTTCACGGAGCTCGACCTCCCAAAATTTGGGGCTGACCACAATGAGCCTCTCTACATAACAGTTCAACTAGACGAGCGCCATCTCCCTCGAGTCTTGGTAGATGGGGGATCATCCATGAACGTCCTTCCATCCAAAATGATGGATTTGCTAGGGATCAAAGCAACTGATCTGAAACCCTCAACTCAGGCAATCAAGGCATACGACTCAACGTCTCGCCTAGTCTTGGGAATATCCACCTTGAACCTATGGTTCGGAAAGCAGATGGTCCCGATCGACTTCCAAGTCATCGACATCCCGATCACATTCACTGCCATTGTGGGACGCCCTTGGCTACACCAGATCAATGGGGTGACATCCACCCTCTATCAATGCATAAAGTTCGTCCAAGGAACAGATCTAACCATCATCTACGGTGATAGCATAGTCACCGAAGGGACCGACACAAGCGACGTCCCGGTTTTAGAGATCAAACACGACGATGATGGCATGATGCTAACAAGGTTCACCATCGAAAGCCCAAAGGCCCAGGTGTGCCACATAGATCTGCCTTTGATTTGGGACAAGATCCCTCCCCCAATGAAAATGATGAAGCACATGAACTACATCCTGGGGCTCGGTTTGGGAAAACGCCATCAGGGTACCCAACAAATCATCAATATCAAAGAGCAGAATACTCTCCATGGCCTGGGATACATTCCTACTCCCGAACACATTGCGGAAGACAAACGAGCTGCACAGAAACGCTCCGCCGATAACAAAAGAGGCTTGCACGCAACCTCCGATCTTCGCCCTTACAGCTTCGACATGACTAAGTACTTCATAAAAAAGGATGACAACTTGAAGGAAGACCCAGGAAAGGGAACAGAGTTGATCAACGCCAAACAAAGCTGGCCGACAACCATGACAAGCTGTGAATGTGTGCCCCAAATTTTGTGTATTGGAAATTCACGCGAGTTTGAAGACATCCGGTTTAATTTGAAAAACGGAGTCGCCACGCCATTTTGATTACCTCAAAACTTTGAAAAAAAGGTTTTATGGGTTCGGAGGTTAAGTTACCCCTTGGGAAGAACGGATCGTCGTTCACCCAAGGTGCCTTGCCGGAGCAAGTCTCCCAAGATTTCATTAATCGTGCTTGCTTGCGTGCTTTCTTGTGTGCATGTGTTTGAAAATAAGGGGGGGAGAATGTCCCAAGTTGTCTTCCGGACGTACAAACCATTTATTGGTTGTCGCTCGGGATTCCTTGGAATTTTATGTATTCGGGATTATGATCCCGTCCTCATCTTGGACTTGTGATCATTGCATTTTTAACCTCGGGACTTTGCATGATCGAGAGAATGACTCTCTTTTATAGTCACAAAATGAGGTTCTTTAGGAAGGAATGTCCTTAGCCCATCAATCCTACACTTTAAGACGGTCGAGCTCATATAGATGCTTCATACTCGTCTTAAGTGATAATCGGAGATATAGGGTTCAAGGTTGTCCCTTTCTAAAGAGATTATGAAACCTTTTATGGAAGAAACGATGTAAAGATAGGATCTTTTACACCGGTCCGTTCCAAGGTTGCTAATGGGGATATGGGGGATGCATGTAAAAATGACATTTTTAGTGAAAAGATGACATTTTTGGGTTGTAAAGGATGCATTTGATTTAAAGAAGTGATCTTTATTTGCAAAGGATGCATTTGATTTAAAGAAGTGATCTTTATTTGCAAAGGATGCATAAAGACATGATTTTTATGCAAAGGATGCATTTTTATGAAGAAATTGGGATTCAAATATGCAAGGGATGCATGAAAATTGCATTTTTAAGAAGCAAGGGATGCTAATTTAGGATAAAGATATGATCTTTAATGCAAAGGATGCTTGAAAAATGATTTCATGTGCAAAGGATGCATTTTTATCATAAAGATTGGATTTTTATATGCAAAGGATGCATGAAGGTGGCATTTTTATGTAAAAATAGGGTTTTTAGGTGCAAAGGATGCACCTTTGATTCAAAAGATTACATCTTTAATGGCAAGGGATGCCTAATGCATGCAAAGGGGGAAAGGGGGTATAAAGATATGATCTTTAACTATGAATGCCAAGTCCCAAGAAAAGATAATAACAAGATATGAAATGCAATGAGCAATTAAATCATATAGAGCAAATTAGGATGCAAGTTTAGGGAGTGAGAGGTTACCAATGGTGGCCTCTTCTTCTTTGGGTGGAGCTAGGTGGAAGGACCAACTTCTAGATCTTCAAGGAGGAGGGAGGAGGCTTCTTGGCACCCTTTTGGCTTCCTAACTTCGCGGCATTTGCTTGAGTGTATTCTTCGTATTATGTGTAATGGTTGATGATATTGTGTATGTAAAATGGGTAGAGGAGGGCTCTATTTATAGGCGTTCTGAAAATAGCTAATGAGGCCGTGCGGCTGGAGGTCCTTAGCTAATGCAGCCGTGCGGCATTATCCCTTGTGACTCAGCATGTTTCTAGAATCATGCAAGGTGGCAAATTCTAGAACATTTCCTAATTAAGAAAAACGTGTTTCTTAATTAGGAAGCTTCCCCTTCAGCCCTTAATTGTTTTGGAACAGTTCCGGAATATTTCCGGAACACTAGGAAGGTCCGGGGAATTATCGGGAAACTTACCGAAATTGTCGGGAAATTTAACCGGAAGGCATGAGCCAGATTTGGGTACTTACAGAAGCCCCTCGGCAACGTCACTTGCAGGGCGAGTGGGGTTGTCGATAGAAAAGGATCCGATCTGGCGAATGCCGAGACGGATTGAGAGACCGAGGTGGTCGAGTGGCTGAACCTCTGGAAGGCTATCTACGTATCCCGAGTGGGAATCAAGCCAGGCCGTAGTTCAAAATAGGGTCCGCTGAGGAATGGAGAAGAGAAACTGGTCTCTTGCTGGGGAAGTAGAAGAGAAAATGACCTAAGAGGTCAAGCAATTGATCCTACTGGGGATATGCTAGAAGTGACCGAGGTGGTCAGATATCAAAGTCTCTATGAGGGGCTACTTCATCACTGATGAGTGACGAAGGAACAGGGTGACCAAAGTGGTCGGATGGCTGGACCTTTTATGAAAGGCTACCTACGTATCCCGGAGGAATCAAGCCTTGATCGTAGTTCAAGCATCACTAGATAGTTAGGAACGATGTCTAGGATCCTTGAGGTTTTGACAATTAATGGAGGTTGTCACCTGATTGACAATTAATGGAGGTTGTCACCTGATTGACAATTAATGGAGGTTGTCACCTGAAGAAACTAGAGCTTACGTCACTATCTGTGATAGAGGTAGCTAAAGTTAGGAGAACTTGAGAAAACTGAAGCATACTTCACTATCGAGGAGATAGAGGTAGCTAGAGTTTGGAAAACTGAAGCATACTTCACTATCGAGGAGATAGAGGTAGCTAAAGTTAGGAAGAACTTGAGCGTACGTCACTATCTGTGATAGAGGTAGCAAAAGTTTAGAAGACTTGAGCATACTTCACTATTCGTGATAGAGGTAGCTTAAGTTTAGAAGACTTGAGCATACTTCACTATCTGTGATAGAGGTAGCTGAAGTTTGGGATAACTTGAGCATACTTCACTATTCGTGATAGAGGTAGCTTAAGTTAGAAGAACTTGAGCATACTTCACTATTCGTGATAGAGGTAGCTTAAGTTTAGAGTTCTGACAATTCGGAGGTTGTCACCTAGTGTTATCCCGTTATAACGGAATTAACGGAGGCGACTGGGAAGAAAGCTTAATTGCTTAAGCGATAAGGGATATCTTCTGAAAAGGATGTTATCTTAGTTAAAGGATAACGGGAATTGTAGGCCCAAGTGGAAAGTCCAGGGGCAAAATTGTAATTTCTGCTCAGAGCGAATGAGGCCGCCCGGCATGAGAGGGAGGAAAAAGAAGCCGTACGGCTAGAAGATTAATTTTTCCAGATTATTTAAAATCTGATTTGAACGGGCATTTGGCATTGTTGCCGCCCAAGAACACGCCGAGGAAGAGAGAGAGAGAGGAGAGAGAATTCGAAAATCCTTAAATTCCCTTGCTTCCTTTGGTCAAGAATGGATCCGGAGGGTAATCCTATGCCGAGACAAGCTAGAAGAAACATCTCCGCGGCCGCTCAAAGGAGGAGGAAGGAGATTGTCCGTACGGAGAGAAAGTATGACTTTCTTATGCCTCCATCGGAGCTCTATCCGGGGAGAAGAGAGCACAAATCGACGAACCCGCAATCGGTTGGGGTAAGCATTCTTATTTGGCTCAATTCCGTCGATTTTGATTGAGTATTGATTGATTTAGGGCTTGACCCGAATTTTAAGAATTTTATAGGATTTTCCTAGGATTTTTTGAATGACTTTGAGACATTGATGAATAACCTATGAGGCTAAGAACATGCATGTCTAATTTATTTGACAAAAATAATGAGAATGACCCACTTTTTTCTTGAAAATAAAGTAAGAATGATAATTGTCTAAAGTGAGACGAAGCCCTTGCATGTGCTAGAACTAGGTCAAAATTTTGATTATCAATGAGAAAACAGGATTTTGGAAGATGAAAAGGATTCATGCATGCCACTTTGTTGAAAAATAATGCTTATGTGCAAAGAATTTTGAAAATTGTGATTTTGTGCTTTAGGAAAGCAATATGATTTGACATGACGTGTTTCAAGTGATGAAAGACGTGTTTTTTCATGCAAAGGATGCTAGAAAAATTTTTATGAATGTTTTTCTTTTGAAAATATGTGCACTTTTGAAGATATGCATGCTTTTGAAATGAGATGAAAGACTGACACATTTCTTTGTTGTGCTTGTCTACAGGAGAACAAGTCTAGAGGTCCTTCTGAGATTGCTGTCAGGCTATGGGAGAGGATGCCAGATTTCGAGAAGAATGGGGCGAACCCCAAGCAGCTGGTGCGGGCTACCGGCCTAGATCTTTTCATTGAGGCTATCGGCAGGGGGATTCATATCACTTCTAAGAGCAAGGGCTTGGTCCAGGCCCTTTCAGAGTTTTGGTGGGACACCACTCATAGCTTCCATCTGAGCTGGGGAGAGTTGACAGTGACTCCCGCTGATTTCACAGCTATCACTGGCCTACAGTTCACTGGGAGGCCTGTGACTTGGAGGGACCACATCACAGCGGAGGAATTTCAGAATCTGGTTGGGTTTGAGTTGATTCCCAAGGGGCTAGGGATGTCGACGCGGAACGTCGAGGTGGCAGTCCAGAACTGCATACGGGACTTTGCCGCTAATGATGTGACTGCCCACCAGCTTTCTAGAGCCTTTGTGTGGTTGATGCTGTCAGTCACTATCTTTGCTAATTCTGGGACGCTGGCCATGACTTGCCTTCTCGACTCTTTGGAGGATGTAGATGGGATTGGGACGGTCTCGTGGGGAGAGGTCGGATTGGCGGAGCTCTACTCTTCTCTGGACATGTACAGTCGGAATAAGGCTGCCTCCATGGACTGCTTTTCATTTGCCCTTGAGGTAGTCCCTCTTTCTTTTCTCTTTCTTTTCTTGTCTTGAGACTTTTATGAAAGAAAAAATGACCCTTTTTTGATGTTTTGAACATGCAGGTCTGGTTCTGTGAGGTGATCCGGTTCTTTCCGTGGAACCAACAGAGCGATATCACCATCTTCCCTGCTATGATCCGCTGGAGGGGAGATGCGAGGGATAAGTTTACGGGGAAGGCCCGAATCACTTTTGATTACAAGATGGTGAAGCCGATAATCAACAAAGATGGACATGACGGAGTGGACTTCTACCCGTGGGGCAGGTATCCGGAGATTTTGCTAGGAGAGGCCATTGAGGCGACGAGGCAGAGAAGATGGCTGACTGGGCTGACATGTGATGTCATCTATTTGGGGGACAGATTTTCTAGGCAGCACGGCCATGTCCCTCCATTGGACGCCATCACTCTCCATGATCCTCCAGCACGGATGCTACAACCCAGGGATTGGCAGGCGGATGAGATTGCTAGATATCAGGCAGGCGTGGCCGCCGAGGAGTATTTTGACATGGATACCCCATACGCTGTGTTTGTGGAACAGCGCCTGAGGACGCCACGTAAGCCGTGAAGGCCGGCGGTCACTCAGGGATATGGGGAGGACGAGCCTTCTGACCCGCCGATCCATCCTGCGCACATTTCATACGTGGTCCACGGAGTTCCGAGGAGGATGAGGATACCTGTCCCCGACACCAGGGAGCCCCAGTATACCTTACCGCCAGATAGCACTGTAAGTACACTTTTAGGGTCTTTCCCTTTTTCAGCTTTTAGATTTCTCTGCTTTTTGCAATTCTGAGATTTTCTGAGATTTTTCTGAGATTTTTCTCCTCTTTTTCTCAGGTTCCACTGCACCTACGACGATCGGTCGTGCACAGGCTGGAAAGACATGTGCCGATCCCTTCTGAGGAAGCTGGCCTGCGCTTCAAAGGCGGCGGCGGACGCACAGGAGCCTGGGCGCAAGAGAAGGCATGTCGGGGGCACAGCGTCAACCTGTGAATGTGTGCCCAAATTTTGTTTTTTGTTGGATTCACGCGAGTTTGAAGACATCCGGTTTAATTTGAAAAAACGGAGTCGCCACGCCATTTTGATTACCTCAAAACTTTGAAAAAAAGGTTTTATGGGTTCGGAGGTTAAGTTACCCCTTGGGAAGAACGTTTGGCGTTCACCCAAGGTGCCTTGCCGGAGCAAGTCTCCCATGATTTCATTAATCGTGCTTGCTTGCGTGCTTTCTTGTGTGCATGTGTTTGAAAATAAGGAGGGAATGTCCCAAGTTGTCTTCCGGACGTACAAACCATTTGTTGGTTGTCGCTCGGGATTTCTTGGAATTTATGTATTCGGGATTATGATCCCGTCCTCATCTTGTGACTTGTGATCATCGCATTTTTAACCTCGGGACCCTCGGGACTTGCGTGATCGAGAGAATGACTCTCTTTTTGGTTAAAGATGAGGTTCTTTAGAAAAGGAAGGTCCTTAGCACATCAATCCTACGCTTTAAGACGGTCGAGCTCGTATAGATGCTTCATACTCTTTCTTAAGCGATAATTGGAGATATAGGGTTCAAGGTTGTCCCTTTCTAAAGAAATATGGAACCTTTAATGGAAGGAACGATGTAAAGATAGGATCTTTTACACCGGTCCGTTCCTAGGTTACTAATGGGGGAATGGGGGAAATGTATATAAAAATGACTCTTTAATGAAAAGATGACATTTTTGGGTTGCAAATGATGCACTTAGTTTAAAGAAATGATCTTTATTGCAAATGATGCATAAAGATTTGATTTTTATGCAAATGATGCATTTTTGAAGAAATTGGCATTCATTATGCAAATGATGCATAAAGATTGCATTTTGAAAAGCATATGATGCTAGTTTATGGTAAAGACATGGTCTTTAAAGCAAATGATGCTTGGAAAAGTGATTTTGGATGCAAATGATGCATTTTGGTTGAAAAGATTTGATTTTTATATGCAAAGGATGCATAAAGATGACATTTTTATTTGAAAATGGGGGTTTTAGGTGCAAAGGATGCACCTTTATAGGAAAAGACTACATTTTTATGACAAATGATGTCTAATGCATGCAAAAGGGGAAGGGGAATATGAAGATATGCTCTTTAATCTACCAAGTCCCAAGCAATATAAAAGTAATGCAATGAGCAATTTATAAAGCAATTAGGATGCGAGGTTAGGGCGTGCGAGGTTACCAATGGCTTCTTTCTTCTTCGGGCGGAGCTAGGAGGAGAGGTTGGTCTTGGATCTTCAAGGAGGAGGGAGGGAGCTTCTTGGCCTTCTTCTTCACCTTCTTGGATCTTCAACAGCCTCTTGGGAGTATTTCTTCGTATTATGTGTGGTGTTGTTGGAAATTGTTGTTTTGAAATGGGTAGAGGAGGGCTCTATTTATAGGCAGTCTGGATAAGGCTAATGAAGCCGTGCGGCTAAGGGCAGCAAGCTAATGCAGCCGTGCGGCATTATCCACAATGACTCAGCATTCTAGAACCATGCAAGGTGGCAAATTCTAGAACCTTCCCTCCTAATTAAGAAAAACGTGTTTCTTAATTAGGAAGGATTCCCTTCAGCCATTATTTAATTAAAAACAGTTCCGGAATGTTTCCGGAACACTAGGAAGGTCTGGGGAATTACCGGAAAACTTACCAAAATTGCCGGGAAATTTAACCGGAAGGCATGAGCCAGATTTGGGTACTTATAGAAGCCCCTCGGCAACGTCACTTGCAAGGCGAGTGGGGTTGTCGATAGAAAAGGATCCGATCTGGCGAATGCCGAGACGGATTGGGAGACCAAGGTGGTCGAGTGGCTGAACCTCTTATGAAAGGCTACCTACGTATCCCGGAGGAATCAAGCCAGGCCGTAGTTCGGAATAGATCCACTGGGGAATGGAGAAGAGAAACTGGTCTCTTGGTGGGGAAATAGAATGGAAAATGACCTAGGAGGTCAAGCAATTGATCCTACTGGGGATATGCTAGAAGTGACCAAGGTGGTCAGATAACAAAGTCTCTTATGAGAGACTACTTCATCACTGAGGAGTGACGGAGGAAAAAAAGGGTGACCAAAGTGGTCGGATGGCTGGACCTTTTATAAAAGGCTACCTACGTATCCCGGAGGAATCAAGCCTTGATCGTAGTTCGAGCATCACTAGATAGGTAGGAACGATGTCTAGGATCCTCGAGGGTTTGACAATTAATGGAGGATGTCACACGATTGACAATTAATGGAGGTTGTCACACGATTGACAATTAATGGAGGTTGTCACACGATTGACAATTAATGGAGGTTGTCACACGATTAACAATTAATGGAGGTTGTCACACGAGAAAAGCTGGAGTTTACGTCACTATCGAGAAGATAGAGGTAGCTAAAGTTGAGAGAAACTTAAGCGTACGTCACTATTCGGGATAGAGGTAGCTTAAGTTGAGAGAAACTTGGGCGTACGTCACTATTCGGGATAGAGGTAGCTTAAGTTAAGAGAAACTTGAGCGTACGTCACTATTCGGGATAGAGGTAGCTTAAGTTAAGAGAAACTTGAGCGTACGTCACTATTCGGGATAGAGGTAGCTTAAGTTAAGAGAAACTTGAGCGTACGTCACTATTCGGGATAGAGGTAGCTTAAGTTAAGAGAACTTAGCATACGTCACTATTCGGGATAGAGGTAGCTTAAGTTAAGAGAAACTTGAGCGTACGTCACTATTCGGGATAGAGGTAGCTTAAGTTAACAGAAACTTGAGCGTACGTCACTATTCGGGATAGAGGTAGCTTAAGTTAAGAGAACTTAGCATACGTCACTATTTGGGATAGAGGTAGCTTAAGTTAAGAGAACTTAGCATACGTCACTATTCGGGATAGAGGTAGCTTAAGTTGAGAGAAACTTGAGCGTACGTCACTATTCGGGATAGAGGTAGCTTAAGTTAAGAGAAACTTGAGCGTACGTCACTATTCGGGATAGAGGTAGCTTAAGTTAAGAGAAACTTGAGCGTACGTCACTATTCGGGATAGAGGTAGCTTAAGTTAAGAGAACTTAGCATACGTCACTATTCGGGATAGAGGTAGCTTAAGTTAAGAGAAACTTGAGCGTACGTCACTATTCGGGATAGAGGTAGCTTAAGTTAACAGAAACTTGAGCGTACGTCACTATTTGGGATAGAGGTAGCTTAAGTTAAGAGAACTTAGCATACGTCACTATTTGGGATAGAGGTAGCTTAAGTTAAGAGAACTTAGCATATGTCACTATTCGGGATAGAGGTAGCTTAAGTTGAGAGAAACTTGAGCGTACGTCACTATTCGGGATAGAGGTAGCTTAAGTTAAGAGAAACTTGAGCGTACGTCACTATTCGGGATAGAGGTAGCTTAAGTTAAGAGAAACTTGAGCGTACGTCACTATTCGGGATAGAGGTAGCTTAAGTTAAGAGAACTTAGCATACGTCACTATTCGGGATAGAGGTAGCTTAAGTTAAGAGAAACTTGAGCGTACGTCACTATTCGGGATAGAGGTAGCTTAAGTTTAGAGTTTTGACAATTCGGAGGTTGTCACCTAGCGTTATCCCGTTATAACGGAATTAACGGAGCGGCGAGAAGAAAGCTTAATTGCTTAAGAGATAAGGGATATCTTCGAAAAGATGTTATCTTGGTTAAAAGATAACGGAAATTGCATGCCCAAGTGGAAGGTCCGGGGCGGGATTGTAATTTTCGCTCGGAGCGAATGAGGCCGCCCGGCATGAGATGGAGAAAAAGGAGCTGTACGGCTAGAGACCTGTTTTTTCCAGATTATTTAAAATCAGATTTGAACGGGCCATTGGCATTACATTGCCGCCCAAGAACGCATAGAGAGAGAAGAGAGGAAGAGAATTTCGAAATTCCTTCAATCCCCTTGCTTCCCTTTGATTTGAGATGGATCCGGAGGGCAATCCCATACCGAGGCAAGCAAGAAGAAACATCTCGGCGGCCGCTCGGAGGAGGAGAAAGGAGCTCATTCGAATGGTAAGAAAGTATGACTTTCTTACGCCTCCGTCGGAGCTTTACCCGGGGAGAAGGGAGCATAAATCAACGAACCCGCGATCGGTTGGGGTAAGCATTCTTAATTTGCTCAATTCCGTCGATTTTGATTGAATTTTGAATGATTTAAGGCTTGACCCTAATTTAGGAATTTTCTAGGATTTTTGAATGACTTTGAGACATTGATGAATAACCTATGAGGCTAAGAATATGCAATGTGCAATTTGTTTGACAAAAATAATGGGAATGACCCACTTTTTTCTCGCAAATAAAGTAAGAATGAGAAAATTGTCTAAAGTGAGACGGAGTTCTTGCATGTGCTAGAACTAGGTCAAAATTTTGAGAAAACATGATTTTGGAAGATGAAAAGGATTCATGCATGCCATTTTTGAAAGAATAATGCTTATGTGCAAAGAATTGTGAAAATTGTGATTTTGTGCTTTAGGAAAGTAATGGGACTTGACATGACGCGTTTCAAGTGATGAAAGACGCTTTTTTGATGCAAATAATGCTAGAAAAACTTGTGTGAATGATTTTCTTTTGAAAACATGTGCACTTTTGTGAATATATGCATGTTTTTTGAAAATGATGAATGATTGACACACTTTTTTTTTGTTGTTTGTGCTTGTCTACAGGAGAACAAGTCTAGAGGACCTTCTGAGATTGCGGTTAAGCTTTGGCAGAGGATGCCGGATTTTAAGAAGAATGGGGTGAACCCCAAGATTTTGGTGAGGGCTACCGGCCTGGGTTCATTCGTCGAGGCTATCGGCAGGGGTGTTCAAATCACCTCGAAGAGCAAGGGCTTGATCCAGGCCCTTTCTGAGTTCTGGTGGGACAGTACACATAGCTTTCACGAGTGAGGGAGAGGCGACGGTGACTCACTGCCGACTTCACGGCTATTGCGGCCTACAGGTTCACGGGAGGCCCGTGACTTGGAGAGACCATATGCTGTAGGAGTTCCGGGCTTTGGTCGGGTTTGAGCTGATTCCCAAGGGCTGGGTATGGAGACACGGAATGTCGAGGTGGCAGTCCAGAACTGCATGCAGAACTTTGCTGCTAATGATGTGACTGCCCAGCAGCTGGCTAGAGCCTTTGTATGGTTGATGCTATCAGTCACTATCTTCGCTAATTCTGGGACGCTAGCTATGACTTGCCTCCTCGACTCTATGGAGGATGTGGATGGGATAGGGACGGTCTCTTGGGGAGAGGCCGGATTGGCAGAGTTGTACTTCTCGTTGGACATGTACAGTCGGAACAAAGCTGCTTCCATGGACTGCTTCTCATTTGCCCTTGAGGTAGTCTCCTTTCTTTTCTCTTTTCTCTTTCTGTCTTGAGACTTTTATGAGAGAGAGAATGACCTTTTTGATGCTTTGAATATGCAAGCCTGGTTTTGCGAGGTGATCGGGTTCTTCCCTTGGAACCGGCGAGTGATGTCACCATCTTCCACTGCTATGGTTATTTGGAGGAGATGCGAGGATAAATTCACGGGAAGACCCGGATCACCTTCGACTACAAAATGGTGAGTCCGATCATCAATAAGGTCGGGCACGACGGAGTAGACTTCTACCCTTGGGGCGGGTATCAGGAGATCTTCTTTGGGAGATGCCATTGAGGCGACTAGGCGAGAGGAGGTGGCTCACTGGGGCGACATGTGATGTCATTTACTTGGGGGACCGTTTCTCGAGCGGCGTGGCCATGTCCCTCCATTGGACGCCATTACTCCTCGGGATCCTCCGGCCACGGATGCTACGGCCCGGGATTGGCGAGAGGATGAGATTGCCGGGTACCGGGCGAGCGTGGGCTGCGAAGGAGTACTTCGACATGGACACCCCTACGCTGTGTTTGTGGAGCGGCGCTGAGGATGCCACGGTAGCTAGTGAAGGCGGCGGTCACTCGGGGATATGGGGAGGATGAGCCTGCGACCCGCCGATCCCTCCTGCGCATCTGTCTACGTGATCCATGGAGTACCGAGGAGGATGAGGATACTGTCCCCGATGCTAGGGAGCCCCGGTACACCTTGCCGCTGGCAAGCCTTGTAAGTATACTTTTAGGGTCCTTCCCTTTTCGGCTTTCGATTTTTACGCTTTTTGCAATTTTACGAGATTTTACGAGATTTTTCTCTTCTTTTTCTCGGAGTTCCGGCTCGCACTTACGATAGGATGGTCGGGCGAGAATAGGGGCTAGAAAGGACATGTGTCGGTCTCTTACGAGGAAGGCGGCTGCGCTTGAAGGCGGCGGCGGATGCACGGGAGCACAGGCGCAAGAGACGGCACGTCGGGGGCACGGCGTCTACCTCATCGGCCTCGGAGTACTCTTCCGGTGCCATGCCTCGGGGCGGGGACCCAACGCCCGACATTCTGGAGCGGTGGCTGAGTATGGGCACGATAATGTCCATTTGTCGACGTGAGCGACCGGGAGGACTGATGAGGAGGCTAGCATCTACGGCGAGTAGCGATGAGGAGGAAGAAGAGTCGGAGGCCTAGGAGGTCTCTAGAGTAGATTTGGAACAAAAACAAACAATGAACAATTTTTATGCACACTTTGTTTATTTTTGCTTTATTTGGCGCCGATGGGGCGAAGACATTGTATTTATGTTTTATTTGCTTTTCTAATTCATGCTTTTTCAATTTGCATATTATACGAGCCTTGGGCGACTTTTTTGCTTGGAATTGGGGGTGAAGCGGGCCAAAATGATTTATAATGGTATATAAATGCTTGAATGGCTTACGGACATGTTTTTGTACGGGTTTTGGTTGAAAAAGTGGGGTGAAAACTCCCTTGGGCAGCAACTTTGGTTCTTTGCAGAATTTTTCTACGAGAGGGCTAATGTAGCCGTGCGGATAGGTCTGCAGGGCAAATGAAGCCGTGCGGCTCACGGTTAATGTACGAGCTGGTTATTTTACGAATAAAAGCAAGGCTTGGCCATTTCATTTCATTTTCAACATAGACTTGTCCCAATTGTTCCCGAGCACATTTTGGACCTAAAAGCACCATCTTTGATCATTTTGCGATGGAGAAGCCCGTCGGATTGCAAAGGGGAAGCGAGACCGTTTTACGTCCGATCTTCAATCTTGGGTGAGACACAACTTCCAATCTCATAGGGGCTGCTTGATTCTTCCTTCAAGATCAAGTCTTTATGGCATTTGAGGGATCTCCCGCCCGATTGGGACCTTTTGAGAGCCGCGGCAAAGTTACGGGACGTCAGGAGACATGTTCTTGCTTTTCTTACAACGAGATTGTCCCGCATGAAGACTTCCGAGCCTTGATTGGGGTCCCGAGATTGAGGCTATATCTATTCCGCTGATCGGAGACGTGCCGGTGACGGTAAAGCTTGCATCTTTTCTGCAGATTCCTTTGGGAGAGGCTGAGAGGATGATGATAGCCCGGATAGGATTGACCTTTCGATATCCCGGGCGAGTTTGGGTCTCCGAGATATGGCTGCGACCACGGTGGCTATGGATGCTTTCATTCTTTGCGTATTCTGCTGCTCTGTTCCTTCTTTGAGTCAGGTGGGGATCTGTCATAGTGGTCTCTTGGACATGGTTAGAGGCTGCAAGGTGGGAAGGATATTGTCCCGGTTTTGGGAGAGACACTTCATGGGATTGACAGGATGGCTCGGGAGACCATTTCATGAGATCAGGGAGTCCCTGTGTTGACCTTATGGGCTGCGAGGAGAGGCTCGGGGCTTTGCCGGGGCTTTGCCGACTCGGTGCCCTTGGGTGATTTCTCGGAGAGGTGCGCGAGCAACGGGACCGGGAGTAGCAGGAGGCGACGATGGCTAGGCTATCCACTTCGGACATCCGTTGGTGGATACCTCATTGGAGGTTGCGAACCCGGGAGGATATTTCGGGAGTCCTATCTTTGTGAGGGTTCCCGGGATTACTGCTGGTCATCCTTCTACATACCACTGCTTAGTATCCGGGCGGTTTGGGGCTTTACGGGAGCCATTGAGTGATTGGGAGGACATCCGGACCATGGAGGTGGTGTCATTGGACATGAGGGATCCGGCCCGGCTTCTCTTTCTTCTCGAGGGCTTGGACATATCTTTGCTTTCCCACCCGGGGCTATCTTCGGGAGCGGGAAGAGCACCATCTTGACCACTTTGTCTACTTGGATTGGTACGAGAGGGAGATGGGAGCGACTCGGGTCATCTTGGAGGAGAGACGTCGAGCTTTATTGGGAGCGGCTGCGACTCGAGTAGGACTTTGAGGGAGGCGAGGCTAAGGCGAGTCGCCATAACCGGTCAGTGACTTGGTCGGGGATATGGAGGCTCGGTACAAGAGGTTGTCAGGGTCGCTCCTTTGGCGAGGCTCGAGAGGGAGGAAGTGCGGACTCGTGCTCGGATAGAGAGAGCACTTATTGACACGGGTTTGGTAGAGGCTCCGGTGAGGATACCGGAGGTCGGGATGAGGATACCGACATCATAGATAAAAAGAGGAAGAAGACTCGACGGGGCCGAGGAAAAGGGAAGAAGACCAAAGAAGACTCGGCGAATGACGGCGACGGATCTTTTCTTAGGATTCCCTTATTGCCATTTTGCAAACACATTAGTTTATTTAGGCATTTTATTGTATTTTAGATCTTTGTAGCGAGGTTAGCGAGTTAAGAGGTAGACCGTGCTTGAACTCATCAAGAAATTTTTAACTTGTAATGAACAAGAAATATTATCTTAGAAATTAATCAAGACACATTTCATGGAAATTCAAATGTCTTTTTTTATTATTTAGGACACATTTCATGGAAACTTAATCGTCCTTTTTATTGTTTAGACCGAACCATATATGGCTGCCTACGTTCCCCTTTTACAAGAAAGACTAAGGGGCTCAGGTCTTCGTAGTTCATTCTGGTGAACTAATTTTTTCATGTGCGGCCATTTGTTTTTGCCTAGACCGCCCTTTTTGGGGTTTTCAGCCTAGCCGGGCATTACTCTTTTTGCACTAAGATTTTTTTTTTTTTTATGTGCAACCCTGTCTTTTGCCTAGACCGCCCTTTTTGGGGTTTTCAGCCTAGCTGGGCATTACTCTTTTTGCACTAAGATTTTATTATTATTTTTTTATTATTTTTCTTTTAGACATAGTATCTTCTGAGCTTATCACCGTTATTTGGGTGGACAAAGGGATTGCCGTCCAGTCTGCAAGCTTCATGGCTCCTCCCGATAGTATCTTGCACCACATAAGGGCCGATCCAAACGGGTTCCCACTTTCCCGAGGGTTGTCTCACTGGTAGGGGCTTCACTTTCAATACTAAGTCACCCTCTTTGATGTCTACTGGCCTTGACCTTTTTATCAAACGCTCGGCCATTCGCCTGCAGTAGGCTCGGGTGTGTTCCATGGCTTTTAGCCTTCTCTCGTCAAGCGGGGCTAACTCATCATGCCGGCTGCGCAACCATTCTACTTCATTGACACTGTTTTCCAGGAGGACCCTTAATGACGGGATTTCCAACTCCTTTGGTAACACTGCTTCCATCTCGTAGGTTAAGGCAAAAGGAGTTTCTCCTGTAGGCATTACGACAGGACGTTACGTAGCCCCAAAGTGCCAAGTGCGGCTTTTCGGGCCAATCACGACCACGGGTGGCCATCTTCCGGATGATCCGTTCGAGCGTCTTATTAGCGGCTTCCACGGCTCCATTAGTCTGAGTGCATACGGAGACGACTTGTGGCGAAGTGATTACTGAATTACGACGGCAACCTATCGCAGTCCCCTTCAAAGTGCGACCCATTATCGGAAATGATCTCGTTGGGCACCCCATATACGCACATTATGTTTTCTTTGATGAATTGGGCCACTTTTCGGAAGTGAGGACCTTGTAAGACTTGGCCTCTACCCACTTGGTAAAGTAGTCGATGGCTACTAGCACAAATTCATGCCCATTGCTTCTGTGGGGCTATTTTCCCTATCACGTCAATACCCCAAGTTGCAAACGGCCAAGGAGTCGTCATGAAATACGGAGTCATGAGGCGGGAGATGGTTGAGGTTGGCAAACCGGCACTTGTCGCATGCTCGGACGTCTTGGACACGATCTGTTTCCATGGAAATCCGGTAGTAACCCATTCGAGGATCACTTGCATCGGGGCTCTGGCGTTCATATGAGGACCGCGGGGACCATTGTGGACTTCGGTCATCAATTCTTTGGCCCTTTCTTGAGTGACGCACAAGAGGAGTGGTCCTTGGTATCGCTTCTTGTACGGAGTTGCCTCCTAAAATGACATAATGGGAGGCCAACCTTTTCGAGCTTGCAAGCTCTTGGCTCACGACTCCTTCTTTCGGTCTACCTTCTTTGTCTCTGAAAGGTGACTCTCCATCTTTGAGGAAGCTGGTAAATTTGATTGTACCGGGGTTCCTTTATAGGCTCGGGTCCCAGGTCTACTTCACAACGAGAAGGTGGGGCTTCTCTTCTACCCACTCGGAAGGGTTTTATGGCTTTTCCCTCGGGGATCTCTACCAATGAGGCTAGAGTAGCTAATGCATCTGCGAATCTGTTCTTTTCCCTTGGCAAGTAGTGGAAGGTCACTTCTACGGCTGTCCGGTCCAACTCCTCCATATGGGCATGATACCGCTGCGGGTTAGGGTCCACATGATCTTCCATTTGTTGGAAACCTGGTTGATGATCGGGTGAGTCTCCATAAACTTCGAGCTCCTTGACATTCCTTTCTAAGGCGGCTTCCAAACCGGCAATGCGGGCTTCATACTCGGCAACATTGTTCGTGGCGGGGAAGTTCAACTTGAGGGCTATGGGTGTATGCTCATCCTTCGGATCGACCGGTAGCATCCCGATACCGTTTCCTCTTTTGTTAGCGGCTCCGTCGAAGAATAAGCGCCATCGGTTTCGGGTTCATTGCAAAGATCCCTTCATGCAGGAATTGGGGTTCGGGCCCTCTGTCTTCATTCTTTGGGAAAGTTTGCCGGGTGGTCGACAATGCTTGACCCTTGATAGCCTTTACGGTCACATAGTTGATGTCGTACTCTGCTAAGAAGAAGGACCACTTTGCTAGACGCATCGAGAGGGAAGGCTTATCAAAGATGTACTTGATGGGGTCCATTTTTGAGACCAAATTCACGGGGTGGGCTTGCATATAATGCTTCAACTTGCCGACTACCCGGACCGATCTGCATAGGTCTTTTCACATCTTGAGTAATTGAGCTCACTTCCTGCGGCTTTCGGTGACAAAGTAAATGGCGTTCTCTGTCAGAGTCTTTCTTTTCTGAGCAAGCATAGCCCCAAGCTAGCCGTGTCGGTGACGGTGAGATAGAGCGAGAAGAGGTTTACGTCTATGTGGGGGCATAGCCTTTGGAGGGTGTACCAAGTATGCCTTGATGCGGTCAAAAGCATCCTGGCATTCTTCGGTCCATTACGTATCTACGTTCTTCTTCATGAGCTTGAAGATGGGCTCGCACATAGTGGTCAGCGATTGTGCCAAGCTTGGTGATGTCTTTGCGGTTTTCCCATAAAGCTCTTGACTTACATGCAGGTCGAGGTGGCCTCATATCCATAATGGCTTTGATCTTTTGGGGGTCGGCTTCGATACCTCGCTCAGTGACCATATACCCAAGCACTTTTCCCCTTGTCACTCCGAAGGTGCATTTAGCGGGGTTTAGTCTCATGGAATGTTGTCTCGAGTCTCTCAAAGAACTTCCGCGAGTCAACAAAGTGTTGCCCGTCCTCGCCTTTGGAGTGGATTATCATGTCGTCTACGTAGACCTCAATCTCCTTGTGGATCATGTCATGAAAAAGCGCGGTCGCTGCCCTTTGGTAAGTAGCCCGGCGTTCTTAAGCCCAAATGGCATCCTTTGTATAACGGATAAGTTCCCCACGGCGTGGTGAAGAGGCTGTCTTTTCTTGGTCTTCCTCGGCCATCTTGATGCAGGTTGTATCTGAAAGCCATCAACGAAGGATTTGACTTCGTAGTTAGCGATGGAGTCCACCGGGATGTCTATGTTTGGCAAAGGGTAATCGTCCTTGGGGTGGCCTTGTTCGGATCTCGGAAATCCACACGGCGGCGCACCTTCCCATTGGCCTTGGTGACGGTCACAATATTGGACAACCATGTCGGATATTCAATGACTACGATGAATCCTACCGCATGTAGCTTCTCAATTTCTTCTTTGACTGTAGAGACCATTACGGCTTGATCTTTCTCGGTTTACCTTTCTTGGTTTAGCATGCGGTGCTAGAGGGATTACGTGCTCTACTATCGGCTGTCTAGCCCCGGCATATCCTGTATGACCATGCAAACACGTCGACGTATTCCACTGAGCGGATCGATCGGTCTGTCCCGTTCAACCCCCTGGAAGAAGTTTCCGATCTGTGTCTCTTTAGGTTCCTCGACGGTACCCAAGTTCACACTTGTCAAAACCTCCTCGCGGCTTGGGCCCGGTTTTCCTCTTTTACGAAACACTGCTTAAAGATTTCTTTAATGTATTGTTCATTTAGTGTGTTTGCATCTTGTTCAAATGATTCATTATTAAGCTGTTGTTAAGTTTTGAGTTAATTTATCATTTGTTAAGTTGGCAATAAGAGGATACTCGAAAGATCTGTCATTTCATTCAAAATAAGGGGAAAGATGACATCGATTACATTTTGGTAGTCCTCGGGCGTGAGGCCTTCGGATGACTCGGAAGGGCTGGAATTCAAAGATTCTGACTCAGCTTGTATGGACAACGGGGTGTTTGACACGGCCCAGGTTGAGAAGGACGAGTACCAATCCAAGCTCCTCTATCATTTCTTTGTCGGTGGCTATCGGTCTGAGAACGTCTCCCAATTCTTCAACGGCATTTACTGTCTTAGTTACCAAAGTGCGGGGATCAAAAGGATTTTCACCACCGTCTCCAATTACGGCAACTATCTCATCATCGAGCTGAAGTCGATCAAATGCAGGATCTGTGCTTCTTCATCAAACAAGCTGTAGCAAGCCCCGCTCACTTTGTCTTCACTATTGGCGGCTTCTATCTGGGCGATCTTCGGAAGAGCTAACTCGAAAGCCGAGAAGTCCATTACCACTGGATCTTTGATTCTTTGGCCAGTCTGAGTTTCCTTTGAAGACATACTCGTTACGAACGGTAGTGGTAGCCCCGGGAATGTCGGCAAGTCAAGGAACATTCTTCGAACGAGATTGGCTGGCTTTCCCCTCATTTTCTCAAGATTCTCCGGAAGGGTTTTACGCAAGGAGATGCGGTGATCACTTTTATCGTCTTGTGTCTCGCCTTTTGTAAAATAATGGGTCGAGGATAAAGCTGTAGGGATGAAGGCTGGACCCCTTTATCTTTTACGCCATTTGGTTTGTACCCCAAGCCATATACGGTATTCTGTTCCTTTACATCGATGATGGTATTGCGACCACTGAAGTCTTCCACCCAATCCAAGTCCCGGAAGATAACCCATTTTTCTCATCATTCTCATGGCGGGAGGGATTTGATCGGAAGTAGTAGTGAGGTCGGTGCTACACACTTGTGCTTTGGAAGAAGCTACGAGAGAATCTGTCAATGCCAACCCTTCGTCATCATGTTTGATTTCCAATATCGGGATGTCTCCGGTCTTTGGTTCCTTCTACCGTGACCTTTGTCTCCATAAATGGTGGTGATAGTACCATCATTTGGTAGAAATTTGTTTGGTGCAAAGTAGAGACTACCCCATTTATCGGTGGATCCGGGGCCGTCCCGGGAGAGCGGTAAATGAAATCGGAATATCAATCACTTGAAAATCAACGTCCATGACCTTTTTCCGAACCACGGCTTGAGAGTAGCAATCCCCAAAGCGGCGTGCGGTGGAGTCATAGGCCTTAATAGTCGACTAGAAGGCTTCAAATCTGTTGGTTTTAGGCCCGATAAGTCCATCATCTTGGGCGGCAAGACATTCATTGCGAGACCCTCCATCGACTAATACCCGTGGCAATCGACGCTCTTCTAAGCTGGGTGTGATGTAAAGAGGTTCGTTATGACTAGCCCCATACTTTGGCGAGGTCCAAGTCGGTGAAGGTAATGATGTTTCCGTAGTGGATATTTCCAATCATTTGGACGACCTCATGCAGGGTGACATCTATGGGCACCGTGGTCTTGGCCAAACTTTCTTCTAGCTTCAACTTATGAGGGTATGAAGAGGTTAACGGGGACCACAAGGAGATATTGGCTTGGGTACACTTGGTGAGTCAACACTGGATCCTCTTTGTCGAGTCTGGCTTTTCTACTTCCGACTTATAAGGCCTCTTATCTGTCTTTGGCTCAGAAACGGCATTCTTTTTGTCACCCTTAGGGTGCTCAATACTCATCTGTCCGGACCGAGTCATCACATAGACATTAGATTTTCTGAGTCATTATTCCTCTTGGAGGATTACATTAGCTCTTTCAAAGTCGAGAGGCGGGCTCTTCTTTGGCGTATGGCCAATTCTGGCGATTAATCGATTAATGGCACCCTTTTGGAGGCGTAGGCGCTTCTCGAATACGATCCCAAGTTAACGGCTTTCGACCTTTTCAAGGTTCGACTCTACGATTGGCTTAGCGGTGGGCTGGTTTCGGCTTTACCTTCTCCGTTTAAAGCCTTCACGAGTCTCATTCAAACTTTTCAAGGTCAACATGCAACGGGAGTTATCACCTTCGGGGTTTGGAGCACAGCAGCGGCTTTCTCATCCGGGTCCAACAATTTTTTCAACGGAGCGGGATCACATTCCTCATCAGCTGTCAAGCATATCCCTTCTTCTCTAGGGTCGGCCTTCGACGGCATCTTTGACATTGGCTAAACATTTTACGAAGTGAGAAATTCCATCATCAATAAGGATTTACTGCGGGGTCAAACCTCATGGCGGGTTTACATTCTTCCTGTCGGGAAGGTTTTACGGGCTTTTTGGCTTACGGGCTAACCACTCTTCTCTTTGTTCCTTAGGCACTTCGGCCAGTGTCTTCATCGGTATCCTTTGTAGTAACTCTCGCGGGAACTTTCGTCTTGACTACGATGACCAATGAGGGCAAAAGCGAGGTCGGGATACTTGACGCCATATAAGAGGTATCTTGGACTCCTCCTTTGACTTGGGAATTACCAAGAAAACATCATTGTCGTCACGGGACATAAAGGGGCCAGGGTCGCCTCGAGACTTAAGACTCTTTCCAGGGCATCCATACACTCTCCTTCGGACAAGGTCTCGGGAGTGATTACTAACAACGTAACAGAGTCTACTCTTCTGATGAGAGTTTGGCTTCCGCAATGCTTACGTTTTCCGGATCGGTGGGTGGAGCCCATTTTCCTCTTTCGGCTAGGGCTTCAATTAAATCCCTCCATTCACCGACCAAGTCTTTGTAAGGAGTATTGAACTCTAGGATGTAGGACTCATATCTTGCTTCATCTAAGCTAGCATCTTTTTCCTTTTACGAGCCTTCACACAGTGCAAATACACTTTGAAGTGATTTCATCTCCTATTAGGGTCGGTGGTTTCCTACCTCATCACACCCTTTGGGTTTCACTTCTGTGACTCCAAGTCCATTCCTTCTACGGAGCTGTCATCATCACTTTGTAAATCCATCCATTCCTATTCTCGTTCCGGTGATTCTTCACTACCCTTTGTCGAGAGATAGGCAAATTCACGAGCGTTGACGAAATTAGAGAGGTCGAGGTAGATGCTTGTGATTCCAAAGTAAAGGGATTTGGGTTAGGCTGAAAGGAGGGAAAGAGTCCCACGGGGTGATGCAAAGGCTGTGAGGGTGTCGGGACCACGACGGCTCGGGATGTTGGGGAAAAGGCTGAAAAGGGACAGTCTTTGGCAAAGGATTAGGAGGATGGGCTATAGGCTAGCTCTGCTTCCCTAGTCATGCAGTTACCCAAACCAGTCTTTGTTCTCTGTCGAATCGGACATTCGACTCTGCAGGTGACCAAGCGAGGATTACGGCGGGCGTAGGAATTACTGCGCTAACAAGTCGGCGGCGGTGTTCTCACCCACTTCTTTCTCGGCTGCGGGAAAGGGATAGGAAAGGTTTAGACTCGGGGTAGGTGTTTAGAGTGAAGGCTCGGGCAATATGCAAATTAGAATCTTCCGGTTTACTTAAAACAGTGTCTTTTATTAATATCTATTTGGTTGGAAAAGGGGATTTGCCCTTCTTTTTCGTAACTACTCTAGATCTGGATCGGTGGGTTCCGTCACTACGTCTATAAGCCCCTCGTATTCCACACGTATTTCGACCTCCCGGGGTGGACGGCCCGGGCGAGGGTCCTATAGGGCACGCGGATCCCACCGACCAGAGTAAAGAACGCTCCTAACGGGTCTAGCGGGTCATAGGAACTTTCAACGCACGAGCGATGCGGATTATAGTCAAGGCAATACCGGGAAAGTCTCGTCTTTACGCCTTGATAGGATTTTGGCAGAATTTCGCTTGAGCGAATGACGTTTTGACTTTCGGTAATGTCCGAGAAGATAATAGGCATGGGTCGGGCGGCAAAAGCCGGATGACACAGTGTCACATTGAACTTCGTTGCATACGCCGGGCGTGAGTTAGAATCGAAGTCAATGCGGGTCAAGATCTTGCCAATTTTTCCTTGTCGGAATTTTAGCGAGCGTCGCTTGAGCGAAAGATCTGTTGATTTGTTGGCAAAGACTCGGTCTTGACTCTTACGCATTTCCGTGCGGGTCAAGGTCAATAGTCAATGTCGGAGTTGAGATCTCGCCAATTTTTCCTTGTTGGAATTTTGGCGAGTTCTTCTTCCGTTATGAACTAAGGCTTGACCTTTACGAGGGTATGCAAGCTGGGCTATATGACACGGACTAGACCAAAAACCAACCAAAAGTCACGGTTTTTGAAACGTGTGACACGGATTTGTGCATTGGTCGACACTGTTTGCCATGGGGAGGTTGGGATGATTCCGTGCGCGCCGGGAGCATCGTAAAGGCTGTCCGTGGCTAGCAGTGGAACCACCCTCGGGTTTGAAGGACGTGCGTGCAAAAGTGTACGGGATATATCGGGTGCGCGTAGTGTGCGGTCTCCTAAAAATGTTCCTTTTTGAGTTAAAACAGAGATTTTCGAAATGTGTTTTAAAGGAATGCTTTTCGGGACGGGGAAAATGCAACACGTAAGCACGTAAATTTTTCGGGAGCCCCGGTCGAGTCATGGAGTGAGTAGCCCCAAGCGCTAGGAGCGCAGATTAACCATGATTTTCCTGGTGGAATTGCCACTTTGAGGTCGCCGGTCGAGAATCTAATGAGGATTGAGCCGTACGGTTGCATGGATCAATTTTCCGAGTTCCACTCCTTTTGCTATTTTTTTCGGGTTGTTTCCCGTTCAAAGTATGCACAAATTCCAAGATGCAAATGATGCAATGCATGGTAAAGAAAGCAAGCATGATTAATGAAATCGGCGATGGGAGTCTAACCCGCTCAAAGGGAAAAGCTTTCTTTTATTTTTTTCAAAATTTTTTTCGAAAAAGGGATACTGGTACGTGGATTGTTAAACCACCGGTTATCCCAACTCCCACGTCAGGGAGTGTACAGGAAGGGTAAATGATTTCCACCTATATACCGAGTATCGATTTTTTTTTTTGTTTTTGAAAATAAAAGCTTTTCTCCTTTGGGTTCAAATCCATTCCCCAGCGAAGTCGCCAAACTGTGAATGTGTGCCCAAATTTTGTTTTTTGTTGGATTCACGCGAGTTTGAAGACATCCGGTTTAATTTGAAAAACGGAGTCGCCACGCCATTTTGATTACCTCAAAACTTTGAAAAAAAGGTTTTATGGGTTCGGAGGTTAAGTTACCCCTTGGGAAGAACGTTTGGCGTTCACCCAAGGTGCCTTGCCGGAGCAAGTCTCCCATGATTTCATTAATCGTGCTTGCTTGCGTGCTTTCTTGTGTGCATGTGTTTGAAAATAAGGAGGGAATGTCCCAAGTCGTCTTCCGGACGTACAAACCATTTGTTGGTTGTCGCTCGGGATTTCTTGGAATTTATGTATTCGGGATTATGATCCCGTCCTCATCTTGTGACTTGTGATCATCGCATTTTTAACCTCGGGACCCTCGGGACTTGCGTGATCGAGAGAATGACTCTCTTTTTGGTCAAAGATGAGGTTCTTTAGAAAAGGAAGGTCCTTAGCCCATCAATCCTATGCTTTAAGACGGTCGAGCTCGTATAGATGCTTCATACTCTTTCTTAAGCGATAATTGGAGATATAGGGTTCAAGGTTGTCCCTTTCTAAAGAAATATGGAACCTTTAATGGAAGGAACGATGTAAAGATAGGATCTTTTACACCGGTCCGTTCCTAGGTTACTAATGGGGGAATGGGGGAAATGTATGTAAAAATGACACTTTAATGAAAAGATGACATTTTGGGTTGCAAATGATGCACTTAGTTTAAAGAAATGATCTTTATTGCAAATGATGCATAAAGATTTGATTTTTATGCAAATGATGCATTTTTGAAGAAATTGGCATTCATTATGCAAATGATGCATAAAGATTGCATTTTGAAAAGCATATGATGCTAGTTTATGGTAAAGACATGGTCTTTAAAGCAAATGATGCTTGGAAAAGTGATTTTGGATGCAAATGATGCATTTTGATTGAAAAGATTTGATTTTTATATGCAAAGGATGCATGAAGATGACATTTTTATTTGAAAATGGGGGTTTTAGGTGCAAAGGATGCACCTTTATAGGAAAAGACTACATTTTTATGACAAATGATGTCTAATGCATGCAAAAGGGAAGGGGAATATGAAGATATGCTCTTTAATCTACCAAGTCCCAAGCAATATAAAAGTAATGCAATGAGCAATTTATAAAGCAATTAGGATGCGAGGTTAGGGCGTGCGAGGTTACCAATGGCTTCCTTCTTCTTCGGGCGGAGCTAGGAGGAGAGGTTGGTCTTGGATCTTCAAGGAGGAGGGAGGGAGCTTCTTGGCCTTCTTCTTCACCTTCTTGGATCTTCAACAGCCTCTTGGGAGTATTTCTTCGTATTATGTGTGGTGTTGTTGGAAATTGTTGTTTTGAAATGGGTAGAGGAGGGCTCTATTTATAGAGCGATGCGGATAAGGCTAATGAAGCCGTGCGGCTAAGAGCGGCAAGCTAATGCGGCCGTGCGGCATTATCCACAATGACTCAGCATTCTAGAACCATGCAAGGTGGCAAATTCTAGAACCTTCCCTCCTAATTAAGAAAAACGTGTTTCTTAATTAGGAAGGATTCCCTTCAGCCCTTATTTAATTAAAAACAGTTCCGGAATGTTTAGGAACACTAGGAAAGGTACGGGGAATTACCGGAAAACTTACCGAAATTGCCGGGAAATTTGCTTAGGAAGGCATGAGCCGAGATTTGGGTACTTACGAAGCCCCTCGGCAACGTCACTTGCAAGGCGAGTGGGGTTGTCGATAGAAAAAGGATCCGATGCGGCGAATGCCGAGACGGATTGGGAGACCGAGGTGGTCGAGTGGGTGAACCTCTTATGAAAGGCTACCTACGTATCCCGGAGGAATCAAGCCGGAGCCGTAGTTCGGAATAGATCCGGGGAATGGAGAAGAGAAAGCTGGTCTCTTCTTTGGGAAATAGAATGGAAAATGACCTAGGAGGTCAAGCAATTGATCCCTCTTTGGGGATATGCTAGAAGTGACCAAGGTGGTCAAATAACAAAGTCTCTTATGAGAGACTACTTCATCACTGAGGAGTGACGGAGGAAAAAAAAGGGTGACCAAAGTGGTCGGATGGCTGGACCTTTTATAAAAGGCTACCTACGTATCCCGGAGGAATCAAGCCTTGATCGTAGTTCGAGCATCACTAGATAGGTAGGAACGATGTCTAGGATCCTCGAGGGTTTGACAATTAATGGAGGATGTCACCTGATTGACAATTAATGGAGGTTGTCACCTGATTGACAATTAATGGAGGTTGTCACCTGATTGACAATTAATGGAGGTTGTCACCTGATTAACAATTAATGGAGGTTGTCACCTGAGAAAACTGGAGTTTACGTCACTATCGAGAAGATAGAGGTAGCTAAAGTTGAGAGAAACTTAAGCGTACGTCACTATTCGGGATAGAGGTAGCTTAAGTTGAGAGAAACTTGGGCGTACGTCACTATTCGGGATAGAGGTAGCTTAAGTTAAGAGAAACTTGAGCGTACGTCACTATTCGGGATAGAGGTAGCTTAAGTTAAGAGAAACTTGAGCGTACGTCACTATTCGGGATAGAGGTAGCTTAAGTTAAGAGAAACTTGAGCGTACGTCACTATTCGGGATAGAGGTAGCTTAAGTTAAGAGAACTTAGCATACGTCACTATTCGGGATAGAGGTAGCTTAAGTTAAGAGAAACTTGAGCGTACGTCACTATTCGGGATAGAGGTAGCTTAAGTTAACAGAAACTTGAGCGTACGTCACTATTCGGGATAGAGGTAGCTTAAGTTAAGAGAACTTAGCATACGTCACTATTTGGGATAGAGGTAGCTTAAGTTAAGAGAACTTAGCATACGTCACTATTCGGGATAGAGGTAGCTTAAGTTGAGAGAAACTTGAGCGTACGTCACTATTCGGGATAGAGGTAGCTTAAGTTAAGAGAAACTTGAGCGTACGTCACTATTCGGGATAGAGGTAGCTTAAGTTAAGAGAAACTTGAGCGTACGTCACTATTCGGGATAGAGGTAGCTTAAGTTAAGAGAACTTAGCATACGTCACTATTCGGGATAGAGGTAGCTTAAGTTAAGAGAAACTTGAGCGTACGTCACTATTCGGGATAGAGGTAGCTTAAGTTAACAGAAACTTGAGCGTACGTCACTATTTGGGATAGAGGTAGCTTAAGTTAAGAGAACTTAGCATACGTCACTATTTGGGATAGAGGTAGCTTAAGTTAAGAGAACTTAGCATATGTCACTATTCGGGATAGAGGTAGCTTAAGTTGAGAGAAACTTGAGCGTACGTCACTATTCGGGATAGAGGTAGCTTAAGTTAAGAGAAACTTGAGCGTACGTCACTATTCGGGATAGAGGTAGCTTAAGTTAAGAGAAACTTGAGCGTACGTCACTATTCGGGATAGAGGTAGCTTAAGTTAAGAGAACTTAGCATACGTCACTATTCGGGATAGAGGTAGCTTAAGTTAAGAGAAACTTGAGCGTACGTCACTATTCGGGATAGAGGTAGCTTAAGTTTAGAGTTTTGACAATTCGGAGGTTGTCACCTAGCGTTATCCCGTTATAACGGAATTAACGGAGGCGACTGAGAAGAAAGCTTAATTGCTTAAGAGATAAGGGATATCTTCTGAAAAGATGTTATCTTGGTTAAAAGATAACGGAAATTGCATGCCCAAGTGGAAGGTCCAGGGCGGGATTGTAATTTTCGCTCGTAGCGAATGAGGCCGCCCGGCATGAGATGGAGAAAAGGAGCCTGTACGGCTAGAGACCTGTTTTTTCAGCATTATTTAAAATCAGATTTGAACGGGCCATTGGCATTACATTGCCGCCCAAGAACGCAGATAGAGAGAAGAGAGGAAGAGAATTTCGAAATTCCTTCAATCCCCTTGCTTCCCTTTGATTTGAGATGGATCCGGAGGGCAATCCCATACCGAGGCAAGCAAGAAGAAACATCTCGGCGGCCGCTCGGAGG
>JAFEMH010003447.1:0-152500 GCA_022495995.1 Adenophora triphylla var. japonica
AGTGCTTGAAAATGGTTTTTAGGGTTTTGAAAGTGCATTTTTGCAAGTAAGCAAGAAAAGCTTTGAAAATAATGTTGATCTTTGTAGAAGATCATCCATGGAAGATGGTCTTCCATGGTGATCTTCTTAGATCTAAAGAAAGAAGATGAAAGAACTACATTTTGTAGTTTGAAGATGCATGCGTGGATGAGATTTAGGGTTAGGAAGAGGAGGGTTTACCAATCTTCCTTGTGTTCTTGAGTGTTTGGCTTGAGTGTATGAGTGTTTAGGGCTTGAATATGAGAGTGAGTGGATGAGTATGAGTTGGGAAAGATTGGAGAGAAAAAGGTGACAATTCTTGAGAATTCTCCTTTGTTTTCTCTCTATATTTGAAGAGTTCGTTGCATTGTGTTCTTCCTCCTTATTTTTGTAGTGGAGGGCTCAATTTATAGCCCTCACGAAAAGACAATATCCGCGCGGATAGGATCGGGCGTGCCTTTGTTCATTAAATGCGGCTTGGCTTTGGACAAGAAGAATAATCTTTTTCAAAATTCAAATTAACCCAGCTGTTTTCCTTTTTAGGTTTAACCTTAAATAACAATGCCCATTTATTTGTTAGGAAGTTAGGAGGGTTTACCAATCTTGCCATGTTCTTGAGTGTTTGGATTGAGTATATGAGAGTGTTAGGGCGAACATGAGAGTGAGTGGATGAGTGTGAGTTAGGAAAGATTGGAGAGAAAATGGTGACAATTCTTGAAGAATTCTCCTTTGTTTTCTCTCTATATTTCGCTTGAGGACCAGATGCAAATTGTGTTCTTCCTCCTTATTTTTTTGTATTTGTGGAGGGCTCGATTTATAGCCCTCTGGAAATTACAAAAGATCCGTCACTGATGGATGGGGCTTGCTTAGCGTGCTTATTTGTTCATTAAATACGGCTTCAAAACTTTGGATGAGAAGAATAATTTCTTTTTCAAAATTCAGAATTAACGGCCGAGTTTTGTGTTTCCATTCATTGCCATTTTGGTTTTTCTTCTTTTGTTTGCTTTTTTGAGATTCTTTTTGAGGTTTTAACCTTAAATAACGATGCCCGTTTACCCTAAGCTGTTAGAAAGTTAGGATTGTTGAGAATTGTTAGAAATGTTATAACTTTCGTTAATTTTCTAACGAAAATTCTAACAAGCTCAAATTGGAGCACTTACGGTAGCCCCTCGCCGACGGCGCTTTCGAAGGAAGCGGGGTCGTCGATAAGAGTAAGGCTCCCGTATTTGGCGGGATGATCAGTGATCGGGTGGGCGAACCTAGCGATAAGCTACCTCATTATCCCAGTGGGAATCGAAGCCGGTCGTAGTTCGGGTCTTTGACCACCTTGGAGATGATGCGGCGTTTTAGGTGCCCTCGAACACTGATGAGCGAGTTCCTACGATCGGTTCTTTTGGAAAGAAACTTCTACTGTGCAGGGATAAGAGATGACATGCGATTTTTTGGTACGATGGCTTATAGCCATTCTGGCAGGGATCAGGAATGACCATTTTTGAGTACTGTCGGGTGTCTGCTCTGTTTGCCAGGGATGATTGCGATTTATCGCTTTCTAGTGATAGCGTCTTAGGTGCCTCGAGCCTTGGAGATGGCGTTTTAGGTGCCTCCCGAACGCTTGGAGATGGCGTTTTAGGTGCCTCGAACCTTGAATGATGATGGCTTTTTTAGGTGCCTCGGACCTTGGAGATAGCTTTTAGGTGCCTCGGACCTTGATGATAGCTTTTAGGTGCCTCGGACCTTGGAGATGGCTTTTTAGGTGCCTCGGACCTTGGAGATGGCGTTTTAGGCGCCTCGGTCCTTAATTTGAAATGGCCTTTCGGTGGACTTCAAAATCTAGCTGCCGAAGGAGAGGGTGACCGTTTTGGTCGAGGAAGTGGACCTAATGATAGGCTACTACGTATCCTTTAGTGGGAATCAAGCCCTTTCGTAGTTCGAGTTTTACTCGAGAGATTAGATTGGCTTTGGGATTCCATTAACTTTCTTTGGGGATTTCGTTAGCCTTTCTTTGAGGAAAATCGAGACGTATTCGTGCACGGAGATCGGTCTTACGTTTGGCTGCATTGCCGACTGGATGATTTTGATGAAAGATACGGGATCTCGTTATCTTTCTCGGGGCACTCGGTCTTACGTTTGGCCAGGGGGTAATTTTGATGAAAGATACGGGATCTCGTTATCTTTCTCTCAGTCTTACGTTTGGCTAGAGATTGGAAGATTTTGATGAAAGATACGGGATCTCGTTATCTTTCTCGGGGCACTTGATCTTACGTTTGGCTTGCCAGGGATGATTTTGATGAAAGATACGGGATCTCGTTATCTTTCTCGGGTCCTCGGTCTTACGTTTGGCTCTTAGGGGTAATTTTGATGAAAGATACGGGATCTCGTTATCTTTCTCGGGGCACTCAGTCTTACGTTTGACCCAGGGGTAATTTTGATGAAAGATACGGGATCTCGTTATCTTTCTCGCGTCACTCGGTCTTACGTTTGCTATGCAAGGGGCAATTTTGATGAAAGATACGGGATCTCGTTATCTTTCTCGGGGCACTCGGTCTTACGTTTGGCTAGGGGTAATTTTGATGAAAGATACGGGATCTCGTTATCTTTCTCGGGGCACTCGGTCTTACGTTTGGCTAGGGGTAATTTTGATGAAAGATACGGGATCTCGTTATCTTTCTCGGGGCACTCGGTCTTACGTTTGGCTAGGGGTAATTTTGATGAAAGATACGGGATCTCGTTATCTTTCTCGGGCGCTCGGTCTTACGTTTGCTCAGCCCAGGGGTAATTTTGATGAAAGATACGGGATCTCGTTATCTTTCTCGGGGCACACTCGGTCTTACGTTTGGCTATAGGGGGTAATTTTGATGAAAGATACGGGATCTCGTTATCTTTCTCGGGGCGCTCGGTCTTACGTTTGGCTATAGGGGTAATTTTGATGAAAGATACGGGATCTCGTTATCTTTCTCGGGGCACTCGGTCTTACGTTTGATTGCAGGGGGGTAATTTTGATGAAAGATACGGGATCTCGTTATCTTTCTCGGGGCACTCGGTCTTACGTTTGCTGATCACGGGGTAATTTTGATGAAAGATACGGGATCTCGTTATCTTTCTCGGGGCACTCGGTCTTACGTTTGGCTGTAGGTGGTAATTTTGATGAAAGATACGGGATCTCGTTATCTTTCTCGGGGCACTCGGTCTTACGTTTGTGCTTAGGGGTAATTTTGATGAAAGATACGGGATCTCGTTATCTTTCTCGGGGCACTCGGTCTTACGTTTGTGCTAGAATCGGGGTAATTTTGATGAAAGATACGGGATCTCGTTATCTTTCTCGGGGCACTCGGTCTTACGTTTATGCTACGGGGTAATTTTGATGAAAGATACGGGATCTCGTTATCTTTCTCGGGGCACTCGGTCTTACGTTTGTGCTAGGGGTAATTTTGATGAAAGATACGGGATCTCGTTATCTTTCTCGGGGCACTCGGTCTTACGTTTGGCTAAGGGGTAATTTTGATGAAAGATACGGGATCTCGTTATCTTTCTCGGGGCACTAGGTCTTACGTTTGTAGGGGTTGATTTTGATGAAAGATACGGGATCTCGTTATCTTTCTCGGGGCACTCGGTCTTACGTTTGGCTACCTTAGGGGCAATTTTGATGAAAGATACGGGATCTCGTTATCTTTCTCGAGGGCACTCGGTCTTACGTTTGGCTAGGTGAAGATTTCGTTTTTTTTTTCGGGGCGACTTTGGTTATCTTTGGTTAACTCTTTCTCGTCAACGTAGTTAGGGGACCCAATTGGGGCAGCAGTCTTACGAAATTTTAAAGGGCAAAGGGTCATTTGACCCTTGCAATCTCATCCGCGGATAGGAATGGAAAAATCCAGGGGTATTAATTAGGCCAACGCCCTTCTTCTTCTTCCATTCGGTTTGCAAAATTGCAGGAGAGAGAGAAGCTGAGGAAAATCTGACCATTTTGGCCTAGAAGCTTCAAAATTCTTCGTTTTCTTCAATTTTCAAGCAATGGAACACGGGGAAAGGCGCTTTTCAAGACGGACGTGGTCCCCATAGCGGAGAGCGATTGGAGCTCGTCCGGATGAGGAGGCATTACAACCTCTCGCAATCGGTTGAGGAGGAGCATTACCCGATGCTTGGCAACATTGGGCTTCGGATCCGCATCTCCGAGCGGTATACTTTGAAACCCTTTGATCCCTTTGTTGATTTCTTGTTTGAAAATTTTGGGTGATTTTTGAAATTTTTTTTTGAAAATTCGAATGATTGATATTCTTGGCTTTGAATTTTGATTTTGATGCTTTGCATGTTGTAATGAGTATATGAGTAACCCAAAATGTGCATTTTGCTTGGGAAAAAGAATTGGCATTTTTGCCACATTTTTTTTTTCGATTCGAAAATTATATGTGAAAATTCGAAGAATTGTGATTTTTTTTTTTGAAATTGAATATTGCATGTTCTTGATGATGATTTTTTCTTTTGAAATTGAATTTTGATATGATGAATGATGATGCAATGCATGCATTTTGTTTGGAAAGAATGGGCATTTTGCCAATGTGAGATGTATGTATGTTTAGGATTTTTTTTTTTTGAAAAGGGGACGGATTTTTCCTCCCGTTGCATGTAAGATGGATGATATGCATGTATGCATTTTTTGTTGAAAATGGGACGGAGTTTTTACTTAGTAGGAATGCATCTTTTTTTTGATGAATGCATTGGGACTTCTTTGAAAATTGTTTTCTTTCATGCGAGAAAAATGGGGCTATGCTCATTGTATCTTTGTTATCTTTGTCGAATTTTTTTTTTTTTTTAATGTAAATGCAAATGCAATCTTTTTGACATTTTCTCTTTCTCTTTTTTTTTTTACGGGCGGAAACCGTTTTGTGGCCAGACAGTGAACAAGATGAAGACTCGAGGATCGGTGGAGTGCAGTGATTGACTTGTGGGATCGGCTTGGGATGCGGGCAGAGGAGCTTTGCCGAGTCCAAGACAGTTGTTGTCGAGACGGGGCTCACGGGAGTTCGTCGAGTGCTTGAGGGGTGGTCAAGTTCCCTAAGAGCAAGAGCTTGATGTTTGCTCTGGCGCGGCATTGGTGGGATGCGACCCGCACATTCCACTTCTTACGGGGCGAGGCGGCGATTACGCCTTTCTTCGACTATCTTTGCGATCACGGGCTGTCCTTTGATGGGCCGCGGCATTGAGTGGAGAGATGGCTACGATGACGCGGACTCTGCAGGATCTTCTTGGATTTTCCCCTATTCCCAAAAAGGGGATGGGGATGGGTATGCCGTGGTCTACGGTAAGATTGTGGAGACCATCGCGAGTTACGAGGTGGGGAGGATAGGATAGGCGCCGAGCGGTGCTAGGTCCTTCCGGTGGTTTACTTTCTCGAGCACGCTCTTTGGTCATCTTTGAGGGACGGCGGTCTTTGCCTTCTTTGAGGTCCTTGGAGGGGACATGGAGGCCGGTTGGAGATATTTCCTGGGGAGGCAGGGGGAATAGCCGTGGCTTCGCTCTTGATAGATACGGATAGGGAAGGGGCTGTGAGCTCACTTATCTTGCTTGAGTTTGCTCTGGAGGTATAAGCTCTCTTTTTGCTTTCCCTCTTTCCTTTGAGCACGTACTTCTTTTTTTTTTTGCACTTGGATTGATTCGATCTTTGCCTTTGGCGGTATGGGCGTTGGAGTTCTTCCACGTCACGGTGTGGAGCGGCTTTGAGGCGTACGTCGGGCGTATCCGGCCATGCGATCTTAGTCCCAAGCATGCCGGGAAAGATAAGCTCCGGGGCGTACGACTCTCGGGTACGCGGATTGCCTTCCTTTGACGGGGCCAGAGACGAGATGAGGGATGATATTCTTCCCACTGGGATCGCTTTGAGGTAGCGCAGCTGAAGGGCGGCGAGATACGGAGCCGGTGCGGCGGAGGATTTTGAGGGGAGCTGACTTGCGACGCATACTATGCGGGAGAGAGGGTGACGCGTCGGCATGGCGTGAACTCGCCATTGTTGACACCGGTGGAGCCTCCGCCGATATGATGCACCCGAGTGATCGGTCCGTGACCTGGGATGATTACAGAGCGAGCCGGCACTTCTCGGACTTCGTGGCGATTGAGCCGTATGCGACGTTCGTCTTGAGGAAGGCTGAGGATGCCTCGGGTTTTGGATAGGGAGGGCTTGGGATCCGCGGTACCCTCGGACGGATTTTTCCTATATCCCGGGACGGGGTCCGATTGAGGTGCGAGATCCCTCGGCCGAGCGACTTCCACGAGCTTTCCGGCCTCGTCAGGGTATGAAGAGTATGGTTTCACCTTTTCCCCTTCTTTTCTTTCCTTTGTTTCATCATCTTTAGCATCACCTCTTTTTTTTGACGCTTTGCTTTTGTGCGGTTTACGGAGGTGGTCGTCGAGAAGGCGACGAAGCAAGTGATCGGGGCTAAGAGATTCATACGGAGGATGGTTGCTTGCGGGGCACCTCGAGGCTAGGCGAGACCACTGGCCGGCGCTTTGTCAGACGGGAGGCTTCTCCTATTCCCTCGGAGACTTCTTCGAGACCCCTCTTTCTCCTCTCATTGATCACCGCGCGGCGCTGCCTTCGGATCACGTCATTCTTGGGGATCCGTACGGGCGGGGACACGTCACAGCGGCATGGTGGGTCGTCTCCGTATGTTCGGGAGTCGGACGCCTTCACCTTCGGATTCGATTTCTTCGGGGATGCGGGTTTACCCTATCGAGCGTGCCGGTTGATCCCGGCGAGCCTCTTTACGGAGATGAGGATGATTCGAGCCCGAGACTTTCGGGGCTCCTGACGAGCGGGCGAGCCGCATGAGAGGGCCGGGGACGGCGTCGGGCCGGGGATTCTGATTGATTATCTTTTGGGATTTTTTTTTGAGATTGTACTTGTTTAGACAGATGCACATTTTTTTGTAATAATTTAGGATTATTAATGCTTTTTTTTTTTTGGAATGTAATTATTTAGGATTATTATGTAATGCAGTGTGAATGCAATGTTGCATGAGCCTTGTTGTTTTTTTTTTGCAAGGGTGTTAGTGTTTGGGTTTGGTTTGGGGAGGTTTTTTTTTGCACCGGTTTCGAGCAAGGGACAGAATATTCCTCTTTTGGTGTAGCGGCTTGGAATCTATTGCAGATTTTTGATGAAAACGAGACATGTCGCGCGGAGGGACTGCGTCGACACTTTGTCCTTTGATTTTGCTTTAAATACGGCTTTGCTTTATTTCAAATTCAAATATCTTCTTCAACCTCCGGTCAACTGACCATTTTCGGGAGGAAGAGAGAAAAACCATGGAAAACCTTAGAAAAGCTCCCTCAAAAGTTATCCCAAGAATCCCAAATGTCATTTTTCAACAAGTTCGAAGGATTGGTCTAGGGAAATTATGCATGAGAGAAAGGTCTTTCTTTGAAGAACGGTACAAGGTGAGGTGCTTGTGGTCTCTCGAAGAATTGGTTCCGGATTATGACCTCTTAAGAGCTTCTTCTTCGTTTTGGGATACTAGAAGGCATGTCTTTTGCCTTTCCTTCAACGAGATTATTCCGTATCGAAGAATTTCGGGCCTTGCTTGGAGGTCCGGAGGTGGAAGAGATAAGCGGTCCACTTTGCCGGAGGGGGCTTCTTTTCTTGACAGGTGTGCGTCCTCCTTCATCTTTCCCCGGAGGAAGCGTAAGGTATGATCCGCGGTCCCGTCATCTCGATATTTCCGGTCTTCCCGACAGATTTAGGGGCCTAGGCTTGGTGGATGATGCCTATTGGGATGCCTTTGCACTTTGTATGTTTGGCACCACTGTGTTCATGGTCTATTCCTTTGGGATGCGCCATCGGTCTCTGCTGGATGTTGTCGTTCAGCTGTCGCACAGGCGAGAGATGTCGTTCCTTTGATTCTTGGGGAGACTTTTCATGCTCTCGGCAGTTAGCTACCGGACGGCGGTACATGCGCGGGGGCGGCCCGTTTCTCTTGACCACTGTGGGCGATGGAGCGTTTGGGGGTTCTTCGGGAAACCTACGATATGATCGAGGCCTTGGACTTTTGCCGGGAGAGGTGTTGATGTAGATTTTGATGATCGGGGCTCGTGGGAGCGTTGGATGGCGGGTCGCCCGAGGCTGAAGATATCGAGATGGTTGGTGCCTCATTGGCGGGTGGAGACTCGCGAGTGCTTCGGGGACGGGTCCCATGTGGTTATGCTTAGGGGCTTTCTCGGTCCGGTTTCTACATTCCGGCTGCGGTCCTTAGGCGGTTTGGCTTGGAGCGAGGTTCCTTTGGAGGGCTTTGATGATGTAGCCACCGGGGTGGTGGCTCCTGTTTCCATGGATGATCCCTCGGTGTTTCCATTTCTTTCCCGAGCATGGAGGTATGATGCCTTTCCTCCTCGGGTCATTCTCGACGTCAGAGACCGGTGTTCTGACCACTTGGTACACGGATTGAGTACGAGGGGCATGCAGGAGAGACTCGAGATGGCTATTTTGAGGCGGCGTGAGGCCATTATGGGTGCGGAGGACCGGCATTTACGAGAGGAGGAGGGCCGAGGCGAGGGCCAATCCTCGCAGCGGGAGCGGAGACGGCGCGGCGATTATGAGGCTTACGTCAAGAGACGGGAGAGGAGGGCTCCTATGTTACCGGCTAGGTTACGGGAGATGAGGGATGACGCTAGGGCTACTAAGGCCACTGACGAGAGGCGGTTTGATAGACCACTTTGTTCCTATACGAGCTTGGTAGGAGGAATACAGGCATTTTCCGGTTCGTAAGAGAAAGACTCGGAGGGGAAGAAGAAGGGAGAGGCCGATGCGAGTGGCTTGGAGTGACTACGAGGTTTCCAAGTATCCCTTTCTTGCCATGAGACACATTAGTTTGATTATGTATCTTAGTTTTCCTTTAGCGGGTTGCCGGTTGTAGGAATGAATCGGGCTTAGACTCATCAAAGAGCTTTTAACTTGTAATGAATATTTGAATTGCTTTAGAGTTTTTCGAGACGCTTTCATGGTCGATCAATTGTATTGATGCCAAAGTATGGCTTTTATTTGTGCTTTAGACCGAACCGTTTCCATTGCCTACGTTCCCCTCATTTTGAGGAGCTCGGGTCTTCGTAGTTCAACCTTTGGTGAACTCTTTTTTGTTTTTTTTTTTGTTTTTTTTTGGTGCAACCACATTTTTACCTAGGCCGCCCTTTTCGGGTTTCTAACCTAGTTGGGTATTACTCTTTTAGCACTCTTTTTTTTGTTTTTTTTTTTTTTTTTTTTTTTTTTGGTGCAACCACATGTTTTTACCTAGGCCGCCCTTTTCGGGTTTCTAACCTAGTTGGGTATTACTCTTTTAGCACTCTTTTTTTTTTGTTTTTTTTTTTTTTGTTTTTTTTTGGTGCAACCCTGTTTTTACCTAGGCCGCCCTTTTCGGGTTTCTAACCTAGTTGGGTATTACTCTTTTAGCACTCTTTTTTTGTTTTTTTTTTTTTTTGTTTTTTTTTTTTTTTTTTTTACGCGTAGTATACGCGCGGCTTGTCACCATTCCTTTGGGTGTACAAGGGATTCCGTCGAGGTGCAAGTTGCATGGCTCCTCAGGAGAAGATCTTACGGACGACATATGGCCCGACCCATACGAGGCTCCCATTTGCCGAGAGGGTTGATACGGGTGGGGGCTTTTCTTTTAGAAACGAGATCACCTTCTCGGATCTCCCGATGCTTTACTTTCTTGTCGAAGGCTCGGCCATTCTTCCTTGGTAGGCTCGGATGTGTTCCATGGCCTTCAATCGGCGTTCGTCTAGTAGGGCCAATTCATCATGGCGACTACTGGAGCCATTCGACCTCGTTGATCTGGCTTTCCGGCGGTATACGGAGCGAGGGATTTCCGGCTCGATTGGGAGTACGGCTTCCATTCCGTATGTGAGGGCAAAAGGTGTTTCCCCGATTGCCGTTCGGCGATGTTACGCAGCCCCGAGTGCCAAGTGTAACTTCTCGGGCCAATCTACGCCTTGGACGGCCATTTTCCGGATGATATTTTCCGAGTCTTGTTTCTTTGCTTCGACGGCTCCGTTGGTTTGGGGCACAGTAGGGAGATGACTTGTGACGGGTTATTCGGAATTCCGCCGGTAGTTTTTCACATTCCCCTTCGAAGTGGGATCCATTATACGAGATGATTTCGGCGGCAACCCGTATCTGCACATGATGTTTTCTTTGATGAAGAGGGCTACTTTCTTTGAGTTGAGGATTTTGTAGGACTTTGCGAGCATCCTTTCCGATTCCTTCGAAGAAATCACCAATCTGCGTCTCTTTAGGCTCTTCCGCGGTTCCCAAATTCACACTCGTCAAAATCTCTTCGGCGGCTTGGGCTCGATTTTCCTCTTCTAGGACAACTTTGCTTAAAGATTTTTTTTGTTGTTTGATTTTTTTTTTTTTTGTTTAATGTATGCTTCTTTATCTAATGAATTATTATTAAAAAAATTTTTATTAATTAATTCATCATTAGTTAAAGTGGCAATCAAGGGATACTCGAAAGGTTCGTCATTTCATTGAAAACGAAAGGGGGTACGGCGCTTGCTACGGACTCGTAGTCTTCGGGCGTAAGGCCGTCGGACGACCCTAGAGACTCGATCTTAACGAGAGAAGGCTGGGAGGACTTGTCCTAGATTGACACAAAGGGACGGGGACCAATCCAAGCTTGGTGATCATTTCCTCCTTGGTCGCGGACGGGCTGACGAGAGTTTCCCAATTCTTTAGCGGCATCGCTATTGGTGGCCTCATGACTCGGGAAGCTGTCTTTGTTTTGTTTTCCTTTCTCAATTGCCGCTATCATCTCTTGGGTGAGCCGAGATCAATCGGGTCGGCACCTGGACTTCTTCTTCGAACAATTCTTTGCATAACCGAGACCATCCCAATCATCGAGGGAAATTCCGTGGCCTTAGCTTTTGGCAATTGTCGGTTCGAATTCGGGTTTCGGATCTTCTGGGCGTAGGAATAGTGGTTGTGAGCTTCTCGAGCTGTTCCACCCAGTCGAGGCACGCCTACGAAGGTATACTCACTTTTCATGGCGGTGGTAGCCCCGGGTATCTTGGGTAGGTCCGGGAACATTCTACGGACCGGGTTAGCCTTGGTTCCTACGAACTTGTTGAGGCTATCTTGTAGCTTTAGCCATCCTGCCGTAGGAGTGGGCTCTGTGATGTTTCCTGGTTGTGTGGGACCCTTTACAAAGTAGTCGGCCAAATTAGGGTGAAGGGGAGAGATTTGGGGTTGTCGTAGGGACCTTTCTGTGGCGACTTCAAATCTTTTTCCCTTTGCGGTGTCATTGGGGAGGCCTCATATCCCGGGCCGTGGCGAGTATTTTGTCCTTTTACTTCGATGAGTTTGAAAGTTCCTTGTTGGCGCTTCCCCGGACCAGAGGCCGGAGTAGATAGCTCATTTTTCTCATCATTTTCAAGACCGGTGGGATTTTATCCCAGTGACCGTCGAGATCTATGTTGCACACTTGGGCCTTGGGAGGCTCGGCCAGTGAAGCCCGTTAGCATGTGACCTTCCTCGTCATGTTTGATTTCGAGAATAGGTATTCCGCCCGTATCTGTGCCCTCTAAAGTGACTAAATCCCCGTAAATGGTCGTCGAGATCCCCATTCGAGGCAATTTCACACCTTTGGTGGAGGCTTGAGGCGACCCCTTTGACTTGGTGCGGCCAAGGTCTTCCCGACGGGCATTGAAAGTAATCGGGATGTCGATAACACGGAATTCCACGAGGTATCAATTTACGTCCAAACCGGAGGTCTAAAGTAGCAACTCAGGAATTTGCTCGGGATGTTGAGTCGTAAGCTTTGGCCGTGAGAGAAGAAGGCTTCAAGTACGTAGTCTTGATATCAAGCAAGCTCATGATCTTTCTTTGGAAGAATGTTCATTCCGGACCCATTATCAACCAGGACCCGAGGAGGCGTCGTTCATCCAGTGGAATTTGTGATGAAGAGAGGCTCATTATGATCGGCCCCAAATTGAGGGAGGTCGAGATACGTGAAAGTGATTATGTTCCCGTAGTGGATGTTTCCAATCAGTGTACCACATCATCGGGAGTAGCATCAATAGGCACGAGAGTGCGAGCCGGGCTTTCTTCCGGCTTCGGCTTATGGGGATAAGGCGAAGTGAGTAGAGACCGAGAGGAAATGTTGGCTGTGTTTGCTTCAAGCCCGGGTGAGCACGGGATCCTCTTTTCGAGTGCAGGTTTGTTGTCTTAGCATAGGGGCGGCGATCTTCTTTTGGTGCTTGATGCAGTGGCCTTCTTATACGCCTTGGGATTTCCTTGGAAAATGCGCCGGATCGGGTCAACAGTTAACTTCCTCATCGATCGTCTCTTGGTGGATTTCTTCAATCTTTGCTAGGGTCGATGGGGAGCCCTTTTGGCTATTGGCCATTGGTTACGACGGAGTCTAGTGACGGTGAGGTGAGGCATCTTGGCTCCTTCTGGGCGGCCCTTATAAGCGCTTCCCAAGTCACGAGGCTTTTGGGTTTGGGGTTGTGTTGTTGCCCCTTGGATGGCCAGCGAGCTAGGGCGTCCTCCGATTCACTCTCATGGCCGGCCTTGCTCATTGTTATCATGCAACAAGAGTCGCTATTGTCGGGACTCGGCGGCTTTTCGATCTCATCCCGGTATAGTGCGGCCATTACGATTCCCTTACGTAATACTCGAGTTGGAGATGATTATAGCGTTACGTGTGGGAGCGCATCCGGTATCATGCCGGTTTCTAGGACTTCTACGAAAGGCGACATACATTCGGGGAAGGTGACCTCTTCTTGGGTAACCACGACAAGGAGTGTTACTTTGTTACGGGGTGGATTTGATCTAACCATGGTTATTTTCTCATTTGGGCGGATGGGAGTTAATTTTCCTCTTTCGATCGGATCTTCGACTATCGGCTGGATCGGACACACGAAAACCCTTTCCCCAAGCATGGTAGGCGGTGTTGAATTCTAAGACATCCACGTGCTCGGATCCATGAAACTTCATGGCCTTCATGTCCTCGGTCTCATATTCGTCTTAGAAGTTTCTTCGTCGTCGCTTCTTGATAACCAACCATTGTGCACGGCTCCCATGGGCTCATTTCCGGCATGATTGTTCCAGTTGTTTCGGATCGGGGCCTCGGTTGACTCTTCACTCTCGTCATCATCATCGTCATCTTTGTCGTCGGAATCTTCTTCCCATACTACCGGGATTTCGGGTGAGAGGAACGTCGATCAAACCCGTTGGGGAATATGGGTGCGTGCAACCGCAGAAATTGTCATATGTTCCCATGCCCGGAAGTGGCAATTGTGACTCGGCTTCTCCTCCCGAAATTGCGGGGGAAGAGTGAGAGGGTGGCACGTATTTGACACCGGAGTAGGATATAGAAGGAATCCTCCTCTTCCGATTCTTCACTGTTCTCGGGATCATATTCGGGCTCTCCCAAAGCCAATTTGCAGAAGTGTACTAGCTCCGAGATGCTCTTCGGCCTCTTTCTTTGATAAGCCCCGATACGGGTGCTCGCCGGAAACTTTCTTGCTCAATCTTTCTTGGCTTGTTCTAACCATCTTGTATAAATGGTTCTTTCATGTTACGAGCGGAACGGCCCAGTTCTTCGGTATCGGCCTTCCCTTCACCCGAAAAATAGCGGGCCTCGTATTCTTGCAAGGAGTCTCGACATGAGACCAAGATGGGTTGATTCGTTCGATATCCTCGAGGCGAGGGGAATCCGAGTCGGGATCCTCGACGAGATTGGCCACGGGTATTTGGGGACCTTCATCGGCATCTTCTGGGCGTGTGAAGATTCTCCGCATTCAATCATATTCACACGATTATGGTTCCTTGGCGGCGGATTTTTGGCTTGTGTTGGGCCCCTCGGGGCCTTCCAACTTTCCTTGCTCTATTAGCCCCTGAATTGCCTTTTTCGAGTAAAGCGGTATCGATCGGATGTCAGTGAGCTTGATGAAAGGCACAATACTTTGTAGTATCCACGGGAGCATTCGGATTTACGGGTTGGAAATTCTCCAAAGGCGGCAAGCCTTCTTTCACCGATCCCCTAAAGATGTCATTCGGGGGCATTCCAAAGTTTTCGAGATTTATGACCCGCGGTGCAGGCTCGGCCGGTTTCTGGGAGCAAAAGGAGTCGTGTTGTTACATTCTGTCCCGCATAGTTAATCATCTCTTTGCCTTTAGCGGGAGGCTTGAGGGCGGTGTTTGCGGGAGGAGCCCGATATACGTAGGCGAGTGCGACGGCCGGTTGCGGTGTAGGCCTTTTCAAACTTAGGCTGAGAGTTAACCATGGCCCGTAAGTCGAGTATGGGAAGTGGCGAGGAGGCTCTCGAGATGTGGTTTCAAGCATGGCGGAAGATGTCCGGTTGTTCCTCTTCGGAAGGAGGGATGGCCATTTCAGAGTTTCGAGATTCCACCGCTTGTAGAAGTCCCCAACATTCTCATCGGGGCCATTTGCCTTTGTTGTTTGTAGGTCAACCCTATTTGTTTCCCATTCCAAGTTGGCCTTATATTTTTTACGTGAAGGCATTGGTAATCTGGTCCCATGTGGCCACGGCTTCGGGTTTCAAACGGAAGAACCACTTTAAGGCCTTTGGACTTCAAGGATAGGCGAAATAGTCGGCCAGTGGATTGGTACATCCTTTGGCTTTCATCGCCAAGGTATATGTGTCCAAATGGGTTTTGGGACATGCGGTCCCATCAAAGAGATCCAGTTTGGCATCACGAATTTGTGGGGCGGGGGAACAATGGAGTCGGGTGCAGTAGGCGGAAGGCGGGCTTCTTGGCGATCGGTTCGGCGATCTGCGCTTTCATTTCCTTGTGTTGTTCCATGAACCGGGCCGGATGAGGGTCTTGTGGCGGAACCATGGCATTCAAGCTAGTGGGTGAGCTAGAGAGGAGCTACCAGGAGGCGGGCGGGTGGAGAGAACGGCCGGTCGGGGACGTAGGTGAAAACTTGTCACTGGGGGTGAGTTACCACAGGGAGCATGAGTAGGAGCACGAGCAAAAGGATAGAACCTTGCGGCTTCTTTGTTGATTTTCAAGCGGCAAAGTAGGTGGGGGCAGCCCGATGTGGCCGGATAACTTGGATTTCAGTGGGGCCCGTAAGTAGGCTTGAGTGCGGGGCTGCTGTCCGGATTGTTGAATTGCGTGGCTGCTTGTGGTGAAGGTGTGTAACACGGAATGCTGCGGTCTGGTGATTCGGATGACACGGGATGGAGGCTTGGTAACCCATAGAAGTCGAGTGAGGAATGGATTTGTGTGAGGCTTGGTGAACTAGTGCATTACGAGGAGGGGCTCCTGGCGTGGTCCGAGAACCAAGTTGTGGCGGCATTCCGAGCGTAGTATTCTTTGTGAAGGTCCGGATTGATCGGTTCCGGGCGAGGAGGATCCCGATTAGTTGTGGCATTCCTAGATAGCCCCAACCATGAGAAGACATTCCGTGCGATTTTGCCCCAGCGATTTGTGCCGTCGAGGCTGCGTGGATCCGGTGGTACGTGGTTGGGGAGGCTGGTGACCCGAAAATCGAGGAGCATGGGTTACGGTAGTGGCACCATAGGAGGTGGGTGGCGGCATCCTGGTGTAATCGGGCGGCGAGAGTGGGGTTGGCATCCTCGTCTTCTTCTACGGTGAAGGTGCCATCGGGATTGAGGTGGCGGCCGAGGCCGTGACTCTTAATAGCCTCCAAAAGTTTCATTTAGTGTGCTTCTGTCGTAACCTCATACGTTACGCTAGCGATTCCACTGTTGCTCTGTCTGAGGGTCCGGGAGGCGGAGTGACGTTATCCCCATCATTACCGGGCGATGCGGACATTACGAAACCCGGAGTCGGAACAAATGGTGAAGGCGACGATGCGCTTGACTCTTCCCAGCGATCAAACGGTGACCCGGTGCCGAAACCAAGCTTTGTGCGGAGGCTGCGGGGAAAGGACACGAAGGTTCGAGATGTGCAGGAATGGAAGGAGGGTAGGTGTTTGGGCTTTTGGCTCATGCAACATGCGATTATTTGTTCACGTTTACTTAAAACATGTTTTATTATCCTAATCGGTTGGAAAAGATTGCTCTTCTTTTCGCAAACTACTCGATTCTGGATCGGTGGGCCCCGTCACTACGTCTATAAGCCCCTCGTATTCCACACTGTATTTCGACCTCCCGGGGTGGGCGGCCCGGGCGAGGTCCTATAGGGCAAGCGGGTCCCACCGACCGAAAGAAAAACGATCCTAAAAGTCGCGGGTAATCGAGTCTTAACGAGCATTCGATGTAAATTACGGACAAAGGCGGCGTCGAAAGTCAAGATCATGTCCGAGGGCTCGACAAAAAGTCGGCATGATTTGGGTGATAAGCGTCCACGATTGATCTTGACTTGTCGTCGGTTAAGCCGTAATTAGGCATGGAATAGTCATTAATCCTTGATGACTCAGTGTCAATCTTTGGGAGTCAGTGTATAATTTGTGCCGATCGAGCCGAAGTCAAGGCGCCGGTCAATATCTTGGTCAAAGTCTGCGGCGGAAAACCGGCGGAACTTCGGCGATTAGGGACCCGAAAGATATTGAGTCGGTATGCCGACAAAGGCTTGAAAGGAAAGGTCTATACACGGACGGGGGCATGACACGAGACCAGACTAAAAACCAACCGGGTCTCGGACAAAGTGTGTCACGGACAAGTGCATGGTCGACACGAGGCTCCATGGGATGTTTGGGTAGTCCTGTGCTCATCCGAGAGGCGTAATAAGACCAAACGGACCGCGACAAGGATTTCCCCGGGTTAAGGACGTAGTGTGCAGTGTACGGTCACGTGCGCGTAGTGTGCAAGCAGTCTATATTCTTTTTCTGAGTAAAATAGAAATTTTTTATGTGTCTTAAAAATATGATGCATGATTTTTTTTTTGGAAATTTTCTCTTTTTTTTTTTGAAAATCCCTTTTTTTTGGAATTTTTTTTTTGAAAATTTTAATGAGCACATAAGCACGAAAATTCCGACAGTTAGGGACATTATTCCGACAGTCAAAATTTTGACTTTCTCTGAGGCGGCCAAAACAACATGAAAAACTGTGCAAAAATCAACACACACACAAAAATGATTTTCAAAGCCGGGACGGAAGCTTGACCCTCAAAAGCTTTTTTTTTTGAAAACGGTGATACCGGTACGTGGGATTGTTAGACCACAATTTATCCCCGACTCGTGTTAGGAGGCGATAACGGGAAATTTAGTGGTTTCCACCAATATACCGAATACCATTTTTTATTAAAAAACTTAATTCCCCAGCGGAGTCGCCACTGTGATGATGTCGCCATTTCGCGGGAAAAATTCGATTTTTGCGTTTCTTTGAAAAACCAAATAAAACCGGGAAAAGAACGGAGTCGCCACGCCATTTTAATTTTAAAGGGCCAAAACTTTGAAAAAAGCCCGAGATCAGAGATTTAGGTTCGGAGGTCATGTTACGCGTCGGGAAGGACGTTAGTGTGCACCCGACGCGCCTCGTAAAACGAGTCTTCCAAGCTGAAAATCATTTGTGTGTGTGTGTGTGTGTGTGTGTTTTGGCCAAAATAAGTTGAAACTCAGAAAAGTAAAAATTGAGATATCTTTTTAAGACTTTAAACTGATCCCATGATTTTTTGGAAGATTTTTGGATTGAGATTTGGTACTCAAAAGACCTTTTGAAGTTGAGAGCCATTTCTGCCAGAATGAAAAAGGCAGTGGACCTTTGATTTTGAAAGGGATTCAAGGGTCTTAAAACCTCATAATATGGATAAACTCAGAGAATGAAAGTTGTTCTAGACACCTTAAATAAAGTTTGTACGAAGGAATTTTCCATTTTGGAGAAGATTTGAGGGGTCAAAACCTTCTGGAAACCTCAGATATGAGATCTGGATTCTCAGAAGCTGATGAACTAGCCTCTGAAAGAAAATTTGAAAAGAGGAGTTTTACTCACCCAAAAAATAAAATAAAAATATGTCTGGAAAGCTCTGGATGTTGGCTACAAAAAGTATTTTGTAGTCAACACCAAATTCCAAGTTCATCTGTGTCCAAAAATTAAGACCATGGACTGTGGTCTGAGAAAATTGCTACTGGACAGCAACTTCTCAAGAAAGAAAATATGATTTTAAGGGGGGTTTTGCATCCATGCTTGTCCCCATTTCCCTAGGTTTTGGTTAGTGATCACTAGACATTTTAGTGGTGAATCAACTATACCAAACCATCCTTGGGGTACATTAGGACTAAGCATTTCATTTGCTTGGGAAGGGGAATTTTATCCTTTGAAATCAAGATTTTGTGCTTGAAAATGGTTTTTTAGGGTTTTGAAAGTGCATTTTTGCAAGTAAACAAGAAAAGCTTTGAAAATAATGTTGATCTTTGTAGAAGATCATCCATGGAGATGGTCTTCCATGGTGATCTTCTTAGATCTAAAGAAAGAAGATGAAAGAACTACATTTTGTAGTTTGAAGATGCATGCATGGATGAGATTTAGGGTTAGGAAGAGGAGGGTTTACCAATCTTCCTTGTGTTCTTGAGTGTTTGGATTGAGTATATGAGTGTTTAGGGCTTGAACATGAGAGTGAGTGGATGAGTGTGAGTTGGGAAAGATTGGAGAGAAAATGGTGACAATTCTTGAAGAATTCTCACTGTTTTCTCTCTATATTTCGCCAGAGGTTCGGTGCAATTGTGTTCTTCCTCCTTATTTTTGTGACTGGAGGGCTCAATTTATAGCCCTCTGGAAATTGCAAAGATGTCCGCGCGGATGGGACTGCTTGGCGTGCACTGTTCATTAAATGCAGCTCCAGCTTTGGACAAGAAGAATATTTCTTTTCAAAATTCAAATTAACAGCCAGTTTTGTGTTTCCAGCCATTGCCATTTTTGGTTTTCTTCTTTTGTTTTGCTTTTTGAGATTCTTTTTGAGGTTTAACCTTAAATAACAATGCCCATTTTACCCTCACTTTGTTAGAAAAGTTAGGATTGTTAGGAATTGTTAGAAATGTTATAACTTTCGTTAATTTTCTAACGAAAATTCTAACAAGCTCAAATTGGAGCACTTACACCACCCCATGGATTGTAGTTGCCATATTGGTTGCCTTGGGGTGGTGGCCTTGGTGCATATCCATTGAAAGCATGTGCCTGTTCAGGATTATACAAGAAATTTGCTGCACTTGGACACATATTAGTCACATGAGATGATAAACCACAATTTGTACAATAATCAGTAATAACATTGGCACCAACGAAGTGCCACAGCGGTCAATTTATCAAATTTACTACTCAAGGCGCAATTTGCTTAGAAAGATTATCGGGTGATCAAATCTAATACCCCCCTTGTCCTACCCCTCGAACTCTTTTGTTGAGAATTAGCACTCAACATCTCAAATAAAGCCTTAGTCTCATCCGGGGTCTTGGCTCCAATTGAGCCTCCAGCAGCATTGTCAACCATTGATTGACCATTGTCATTCAAGCCATCATAGAAGGCTTGGTTCAGTGAGGGTAGTGTGAAATTATGATGGGGACATTGCATTATCATCGTATTAAATCTTTCCCATGCCTCATGAAAGGGCTCCCCCACATCTTGGGAAAATGTCATCAATTTCTGTCTAAAGCTAGCCAACAGATGATGTGGGTAATATCTTTTAAGGAACACATCTTGCAATTCTACCCAAGTACTAATCTTTGCTCGGTGCAAGCATCAAGAACCATGTTTTAGCCACTCCCTTAAGAGTGTAAGGAAAACACTTCGATCTAATTTGCTCCTCGGTCACTCCTGTCTTAACAAAAATTGAGCAACAACAATAATATACTCTTTAAGGAACGTGAGTGCATCCTCGCCACAATCCTTGAAAGCTTGGCAACATGGCAAAGTATTGTCCTTTGACCTCTAAATTTTTGGCCGCATCGGACGACACTATGCAAGAGGTAGATGTGTCTACCCTAGGTCTCAGGAAATCATTCATAGTTTGTGCCGGTGGTACTGCCATCTCGGCTTTCTCTTCCTCTACCTCGGTGGTGGAGGGTTCTGATTCAGTGTCAGAATCCGAGAAAAGGGGATTAAAGAGGGGATCCCCCTCAAATACTTCCTCAAGAAGCTTAGTGTCTTTAGCTTTATTAAGTCTATTTATGTTGTCGTTCAATGGCACCAATGTAGGCTTCAAAGAACGACGACCTTGCATTCACTACCTAACCTACTTGTTTACTTGCAACAAGTCCCCGGCAACGGCGCCAAAAACTTGATGGAGGAAAACTCCCTCTTGTAATAAAAACCGAGCAAGTGTACTCACTACCGGTGTAGCAGTATGCAAATGCAGGGGTCGAATCCACAGAGACTCGTTGGTAAACAAATAGGATGAACGCAGTGAATTTAGTAACAAAGGTTTATAATTTTGATTTGAAACTAAAGAGCATAAAATAAATAACTAAAACTGAATAACGAGAAAACAAATTATGAGCAGAGATTCGTAGATTGGATTTCACTTCACCATCATTCTATGCAAAATTTACTTATAAAACATTAACTCAACTTCTAGGGTTCATTCACTTTAGCTAGGATCGACACGGTTAGGTGGCCGGATTACAATCCCAAATACTCTTTTAATATTGTGGATTCTATTACGGTACCACAATAGGCCAAGAATAAATTAAGAACGAAAGAATAAAAGAACCTAACTTTAATCAATTTCTATTACGGCCTCAATTAAAGTTATTCGATCAATAATGGTCTATGTATCAAAATCCCAAATTAATGGCGAATTCGATACCCAATTATTCAAAGATGAGTTCGTATCTTAACATACGTCTCGAATCCAAGAACATAGAAATTAAAATCTATTGATGAACTAGAAGGAATTAAATTAGAAAGAATTAAAATATTAATTGCATAAAAATCCGGTAAAGATCAAAACAATCTACAAATCTAATAAATTTAGCTACTCATAATTAATAAATAATAAAAACCTGAAAAGAATCGTTCTTCTTCTCAAGAAAAGAAAATAAAATCTAACTCCAATCCTGATATAATATGATGATATGTGATATTGATCTTCTCCCCATATTACCGTGGCTGCTGTGAGTATTTAAATAGGAATAGGGCAAAATCTGGTGGACCCAAGCCATAAAAGACAATAACACCCCTGAATAATACGTCGAACTGTTGTTGAACGTCGGAAGAAGCGCGGCCGCAATTGATGTTGGCGCGGCCGCTCTAACAGGCAGTAAGTTTGGCCGAGTTTATTTGCCTTCAAGCGCGGCCGCCCAGTTGCCTTTCTTGAGTTTCCTTGCCATGGCCCCAATTGGCCTGCACCTTGGCCCAACAGCATTGCCTTGGCCCCAAATGGCCTTCCCTCCTGGCCGGCCAATGCCCTGCAAAGCTGGCCACACTTGGCCTTTGTTTTGTATCAATTTTATTCGTTTCGTCCCGCGATTTTCTCTTCGCACTTTGGCCACTATAATGACTTCTTTTGCACTTCGCTCTTTAGGATTTTATTTTTCATTTAATCCCACGAATTTTTCTAAATCATTTTCGTCCAAAAATTCCATATTTCCAGTTCAGTCCCTGGATTTTCCAATAATTCCAATTTAATCCAAAAGCTTCCAAATGCCAGTTTAGTCCTTGAGCTCGTAATTTCAGTTTTTTTCCTTCTCTGCTCCGCTCCACTTTATTCCTTTTGCATTTTTTAGCCATAAAATACACCTTTAATCAGCTCTATACCCTGTACTCATAAAATACTCACAAACCACATCAAATATACATAAAATTCGGGAATCAAACACAAAAAAAAGCCTAAAAGTGCATCATTTGGATGGGTAAATACACATCCATCACAATGCCCCAAACATCAAAAATATCAACAATAAGATTATGTTGTAACGGCATCTCATCTCTCTTCCCTATGCCACCGGTACGTTGGCATCTATCACACTTTTTATAGAACTCTTGAGCATCCTTAAAAATTGTGGGCCAATACAGCCCAGATTGAACAACTTTTCTAGCGGTCTTTTGACCACTAAAGTGCCCACCACAATGGAGCTCATGACAGAATTTCAAAACACTCTCTTGCTCATGCTCAGGCACACATCGCCTCACAATATTATCCGGACATATCTTCCACAAATAAGGGTCATCCCAAATGTAGTATTTCACATCAGACCTGAACTTACGTTTTTGATCATAAGTGAAGTGTGGTGGGATCATGTTAGACACCAAATAGTTGACAAAATCTGCATACCAAGGTTCTTGGACATGTATGGCAAGAAGTTGTTCATCCGGAAAATTTTCATTAACCGGAATCACACTCTCTTCGATATTAAGATATGAATAGTCCTCAAGCCTCGATAAATGATCCGCTACCACATTCTCACTCCCCTTTTTGTCTCGGATCTCAACATCAAATTCTTGTAACAATAACATCCACCTCAACAAACGAGGTTTAGCATCCTTTTTATTCAACAAATGTTTCAATGCAGCATGGTCAGAATAAATTATCACCTTTGACCCTAGCAAGTAAGAACGAAACTTTTCCAATGCAAACACAACGGCTAGAAATTCTTTTTCAGTTGTGGTATAATTCAGTTGTGCATCATTAAGTGTTCTACTAGCATAATGAATCACGGAAGGCAATTTGTCTACCCTTTGTCCCAAAACAGCCCCAATAGCAAAGTCCGAGGCATCACACATGATCTCAAAAGGGTGAGACCAATTGGGACTAGAAAGAATGGGGGCACATGTCAACTTTTCCTTAAGCAAATTGAAAGCATCAACACACTCTTGGTCAAAAATGAACTCCGTATCCTTGGCAAGCAGATTACATAAAGGCTTACAAATTTTTGAAAAATCTTTTATGAATCGCCTATAGAAACCCGCATGCCCTAGGAAACTTCGCACACCCTTGACTGAATTCGGGGGAGGTAATTTAGCAATCACATCAATTTTAGCCCTATCGACCTCAATCCCCTTACTTGACACAATGTGACCCAACACGATTCCATGCTTTACAAGAAAATGGCATTTTTCCCAACTTAACGTCAGGTTGGTTTCACAACATCTTTTCAAAACAGATTCCAAGTTCTTTAAGCAATCATCAAAACTATCTCCTATAACAGAAAAATCATCCATGAAAACCTCAACACACCTTTCAATCATATCCGAAAAAATGGAGGTCATACACCTTTGAAATGTCGCAGGTGCATTGCAAAGCCCGAAGGGCATCCTCCTAAATGCGTATGTGCCGAATGGACATGTGAAGGTGGTTTTGGACTGATCTTCAGGGGCTATGGCAATTTGATTATACCCCGAAAAGCCATCAAGAAAACAATAGTAAGAATGACCGGCCAATCTTTCTAACATCTGATCAATAAAAGGCAAAGGAAAGTGATCTTTCTTGGTCGCAGCATTTAGTTTTCTCAAGTCAATACACATCCTAAGGCCGGTCACTTCTCTCATGGGCACATCCTCACCTTTTTCGTTCTGAACTACAGTGATGCCCGATCTTTTTGGTACCACTTGTACCGGGCTTACCCACTCACTCTCAGCCACTGGGTAAATAATACCCGCATCTAGCAATTTCAGGACCTCTTTTCTCACGGCTTCCTCCATGTGAGGATTCAGTCTCCGTTGTCTCTCCCTAGAAGGTTTAGCATCATCCAAGAGATGGATTCTGTGCATGCACATTGTGGGACTAATTCCCTTAATGTCTTTCAATGTCCACCCAATGGCCTCTTTATATTCACACAAAACAGCAATCAATTGGGCCTCTTGGTCAGTGGACAAATCCGATGCAATTATGACAGGTAAAGTCTCTCCCTCTCCTAAAAATGCATATTTTAAATTTGACGGGAGAACTTTCAACTCAAGGACTGGGGGAATCACAATAGAAGGCGCCAACTTCTCATTGAAGTGGCCTAGGGGGTGAAACGGGCCATCACTAGGATGGTGCTCGTCGGCCTTATCCACAGCCATCAGTTGAGCGTCCGCATTATCCCTAGCTTTCTCACCGCCCATTGAAATCAATGACTCTAACTCCTCACAATCCCTCTCATGCCATGCAATCTCACGCACACAATCATCAACCTCATCAAACTCATCAACAAACATGCAAGACTCATCATGACCAACTGCATTTTTCATTACCTCAAAAACATTTATTTCAATTTTTTCACTTGCGACAGTCATGGAGAGAGTGCCACTAGCAACATTAATTACGGTGTTGGTCGTTGCCATGAATGGTCTCCCAAGCAAAATGGGTGAATCACGGCGACTACCCTCACCGCGAGGCATCTTTAGGACCACAAAATCCACATGAATGATCAATGACCCAACTTGAACTAAAACATCCTCTACGATGCCCAATGGTCTTTTTATGGACCGATCAGCGAGTTGTAGGGCCATCATAGTGGGTTTTAGCTCGGGCAAACCCAACTCAAGATACATGTAATATGGCAACAAATTAATGCTTGCCCCAAGATCGAGCATAGCTCTCACCGTGTGAGAATCCCCCAAAGTAATGGAAATTAGAAAACTCCCGGGGTCTTTCATTTTCGGTGGAAGACTATGTTTTACTACAGCGCTCGCATTCTCACCCAAAAACAATTTCTCATCTTTCCCATACTGAATTTTCTTGGAATTAAGTTCCTTGAAGAATTTGGCATACGCAGGAACATTCTTGATCACATTTAACAAAGGCAAATTTATGTTAACTTTTGAAAACATGTCAATCAATTCTTTCATTTGGTGATCAAGCTTGTTCCTCAAGAATCTGCCCGGGAAGGGAACAGGGGGCACATATGGCTTGGGATTGGACTTTTCTACATTCACATTTTGTCCCAATCCATTAGTACCCTCATCATTAGACACCACATCCTCAACAACAACATTTTCCACAACAGGGGGTTCCACAACAGGGGAGTCAACAAGAGGGGGTGTAGGAGGAGAAGAAGGAGAAGCTACCTGATTGTCTACCTGTTTGCCACCACGTAAGGTGAAGATGGCCTTGGCTTGCTCCCCTTGGCTAGGGAACATACCCGGTTGTCGTCCCTGTAATGCCTCCGCCAATTGACCCATTTGGGTCTCCAACTTTTTCATTGCAGCAGCTTGATTGTTGTTTGCTTGCTGCTGTTCTGCCCTCGCTTGGAGTTGCTCCGCTCTCATCCGATCCATTGCCTCTTCCCAAGGCTCTTTCTTCCTTTCATAAGGCCCCTGCGGTGGTGGTTGGGGATGGAGAGGTTTATTCGGCTGTTGATTACCTCCCCAAGAAAAATTAGGGTGCTTCCCCCATCCAGGATTGTATGTCTGCGAATATGGATTGTTCTGCGGGAACCTCTGCATATATCCTTGCATCGCCTGTACCTGCTCATGATTATACAGATGGGGACTAGTGGTGGGGCAAACTTCATAAGAATGGGTGTTAGATCCACAAGTTACACAACTATCATGCATGGCATTACCAACAGATGACACATTGGAAGCATAATTGGAAGTATTATTCATGGCCAACGTATCAAATCTTTGATTTAAAAGTGCAATTTGTTTAGCAAGCTCATCATTCATTCCTACTCCATTCACACCATTGGTTGTACCCCTTGACCCTTTTTGTTGCGAATTAGATGATAATCTCTCAAAAAGATCTTGGGTCTCTTCCGCAGTTTTGGCTCCTAAGGAGCCTCCGGCTGCGTTATCCACCATAGCCTGATCGGCTTGTGTCAATCCCCCATAGAAAGTTTGATGCAATAAAGGTAAAGGGAAATTGTGGTGGGGACATTGTACCAAGAGCATCTTAAATCTGTCCCATGCTTCATGAAATGCCTCAAATGAGTCCTGTGTGAACCCAATGATTTTTTGTCTAAAGGTGGCTAACGTGGCATGTGGGAAGTATTTTCTCAAAAATTTATCATGCAATTCATCCCAAGTATTAATGCTCCTAGGTGGGAGCAACATGAGCCACTGCTTAGCATTATCCCTCAAAGCAAAGGGAAAGCATTTTAGTCTTAAGTGCTCATCAGTCACACCGTCTCTCAATGGGAAACTAGACACAATCATCATATACTCCCTTAAGAAATTCAAAGAATCTTCAGAGGCAAGGCCATGAAATTGAGGGATCATGTTAAACAGATGGCCTTTTACCTCATAACTTTTTGTTGCCTCATTCAATACAATGCATGACACAGATGTGTCCACCCGCGGCCTAGAGAAGGCATCCATGGTGGGCGCTTGCAAAGCCATATCAATTTCAAGTTCTTCTCCCTCGGTGGAAGAAGTTTCTAATTCACTCAAAGTTACTTCTGTCTCGGTGACAGAAGTTTTCGAATCAGTCTCGCTTACTTGAGTAGAGGGAATGCCTCTCTCAATTCTGTCTATATCGTCGTTCAAAGGAACCAAATTAGGATCCAATGACCGGCGACCAAACATGCACCGATTAAATAAACTTGTTAAAAATCACAACAAGTCCCCGGCAACGGCGCCAAAAACTTGATGGAGAAAATTCCACTGTGTAATAAAAACCTTGCAAGTGTACAAGTCACCGAAGTAGCAATGTACAATAGTAAGGGTCGAACCACAGAGACTTATGTGATTTAACAAGTAAATTTAATTAATGCTAAAAGTAACAAAATGGGGGTTTTTGATTTGGATTATTAACTAAAATATTAAAGCAAGAAATTAACTATTTAATTCAAGAAAACAAGAAAGCAATAAACTAGGATTTAAATCAGATCAAAGAAATTCACGGATTGGATTTCATACTTGTATCCCCTCTATGCTAATGATTTTGATAAGAAAAATACAATCTCATTCAAAGACTCTTTCACTTGGTTAAGGGTTGGGACGTTTGGTGTGCGAATTGCAACCCCAATATTTCTATCTTGTTATCAATTCCGGTAGGTCAAAATAACATTCAAGAAATTCATTAAGTTCACAAGAAATATATGAGTCTAGGTTGTATTGTATTCCGGTAGGTCAACAATCCAACCTAATTGATGAATTATGGTGCTTTAAATAAACTGTCCACGGTAGTGCAACAGTCTAAAACAAATAAGAGAATGATAATTTAATTCATCAAACAAGAATGAGAGAGTTTGGAAGAATTCAAACTTGAACTAGCATAGAGGTTCCTCAATTACTACATCCAATCCATGAAAAGGAAAATTAGCTACTCATATTCATGATCACAACCACAAAGTATGAATAATAATAACAATGCATCAAACCTAGAAAAAGAGCAAAAAACCTTCAAAATCCGAAATCCTCCAAATCCTTCAAAAGCCTAGGCAAGAAAAAAATAACAAAAGGTACCTAATAATGATAATAGTAGGAAAATATATAGTCCTCATGCAATCCTTAATAAACTAGGAAAGGAATTTAAGAAAATCCACCAAAATCTGCTTTAAAATCCTTGCTGACGTCACAATACGCGTCCTGGCACGAGTCGTGATAATTAGCACGAGTCGTGCCCTTCAGTTCCAGTCGTGAGAACGACTCGTGCCAGACCCCTCCATTCGTTCTGAGTGCCTTTGCTTGAAATCACCTTGGCTGTCACTCGTGAGAACGAGTCGTGCTCCCATGGTCCACTCGTTCTGAATAGCTTGCTTGATTTGGCTTGACTCCATTCGTTCCCAAGTCGTGCTCTGGCCTTCTTCAGTCGTGCTCCACTCGTGCCAAATACAGAATTACCCCACTTTGACTCAGCTTTGACCTGGCCTTCATCCCTTGACCATAATTGACCCCGAGCTCGAACCTCGACCAATTTGCTGCCCTTTTTCCACTGACAATGAACTAGCACGCTCCACAAGATTTCACAACCAAATACAAATAAAAAGCCAAGAATCACCTCAAAGATCATTGTTTTCTCACACAACCTCACATAACAAAATGTCACTCAAATACATCAAAACTAAACTAAATACATCAAAAATCATTGTAAATAATCCGGAAACATAGGCAAAATATATGTATCAAATCCGCTCATCAAAAGTCGATTCGTTCAACCTTTCCAATGTCCTTTTTCTTCTCCTCCTCCCATTGTTCGAACCTCTTTTTCATCATCAGCCATTCCCTAGCGTCGGGTCTGTCATCTCCTGCAGGGGGTACGACATTCGACCTTTGACCCTCACTCCTGGGGGGAGTTACCTGCCTACTCCTCATGTCTCGATGAGAATGAGCCCTTTCTGATCGAACTGGAGACCTATGCCTGTCATTCCTTTGGGGCGACCTGCGCCTCTCATCCCTCGATGGCGACCTGCGCCTATTATCTCCAAGTGGCGACCTGCGCCTTTCTTCTCTTATGGGCGACTGCGCCCGTTCACATCCCTGTGAGATCCTGATCTTTGTGTCCGGGCAGGGGAACCACGCCGGCTTCTATTGGCCTCTAGATGCGTCCTCAAATCTGATTGAGCCTCCTGCTCCCTATCCCTGGTGAGGCTAGCCCTTAAGTCATTACTTGGCACATGAATGAGAGTTGGAGGTCGTTGAACTATCCTGTCTTCGCTATTCTGTCCCACACCCTCATTAGGCCTAGCACTCCTGGCCTGTTGCCTGTTGGAGACTTGAGAGGGAGCCACCCTCTCTGATCTTATATCCGCCTTCTCAGCCTCCTCTATTGCCAATAGCTCGGCCCGAATCTGGGCTCGCTCCAATAACATTTCCTTCCTGCTCAATGGGTTGGATGAGGGACCTGCCCTATTTCCAACATTCACATGAGCAGTTGGACGCTTAGGGGGAGGTGGAGCTCCTTGTCCTTCCATGTGTCTTTTACCCCTTCTTGTATATGGCAATCTCCTGCCATCAACAACACTGGTAGAGCGTGTTGCTCTACCATGAGGACGATTTGGTGGGGGAGGAGGCAGATTTGCGTTTTCAGCATTGGTGTTGAGATCCGCGTTGGTGTTGGCATTCACCTCATTGAGTTCATCAGAAGCTTCTGTCACATGCCCATCTGGGGTTACCATTGTTGTAGGTTGATGAAATTTTCGAGGTCAAGCTAAAGCAAACTTCCCGACAATGGAACCAAACTGATGCTGCAGGAATTGTGCTTACAAGTAATCCTCCACGTGGCAGGACTAATCACCTGGCTCCTGACCTGAAAACAAGAACCCACGACTAGCCGGATGTGTCTCCGGCTTAGACCCTCGGGCGTGAGAGTAAGTATATGTTTCGGAGAGCAAATATTGTAAATGAACAATTGAATTCAAATAACAAAATTGCAGTTACCTTTGCACAGTTGGTAGTGATGATGTATTTATAGGTGTTGACCGTTGTATTTTTGGTGGCGCTACATGAGCTCCGAGATTTTAGCGACAGTTATGGGTCATGGGAACGTGTCTATAACAGTCCCTGATTTGTAGGAATGCAGTTATGGAAAGACTTAACCCACGTGCGCCCATATTAGTTAGGTCAACACTTGTTGATTAGGTCGAGGTCGTCATTTGAGGAATGGTCGACCTGACTGACGGGTAGAGCATGGATCGTACCCGTATTAGAACCCGGATCTTCAGGTCGGGCTAAGTTAGGTCGGGACTTGATAAGTCAGACAATGAACTTAGTCGACTGATACGTGAGATGGGTCTTGGGCCATGTATTGATTGGGCCTAGCCCACAGAGGATATGGTGGCAATGATTGCTTGTGGATTGGGCTTTTACTCGTTAGACCCAGCTAAATACTTTTGGTATGTTCATTGTCAATTACCATAGATTAGTTTAAGTATCCTTATGATGAAAATATGAAACTTGTTGATATTGATACACCATTATTATAAATAGAATCAATAGCAATTTTTTAATTTTCATTAGTATAAGTAATTTAACCTAAAATTATTGTTCAAAATGCCTTTCGTATAATGACAATAAAAAGCGTGGGAAGATCAGTTTGGAAAAGAGAGACGGTACATAATTATTTTTCGGAATCATAAATGATACGAAATACACCTATCCAAAAAGGAATTTGACCATGTGACTAAAAGAGGGAGAAATTATCTTGGTATATATAATGTCCTTTGCAGTCTTTCTTACAAGCGTCTTTCTTACAAGCAACAGCAATGTTTAATCTGATATGTTTTCAGAGAGATAATCCATCTAAATAACGAGCTCCCATATTACAAAATTTTGGTTAAAAATACAGTTGTCAATAAATAAATGATTAGATATTTAATTAATGATTAGTTGAATCTACAAACACAACATTTAATCATTTATTGTCAATATTATTTAAAACGAAAATTTTGTAAGCTTTATTTGTAACTTTAATTTTACTCCCATAAATAACGAGCTCCCAACTATGCTTGAATCAGTGCCGAAAGAAGTGATAAAATCAGACGTCAACCTGTGAGCGTTCGATCACACTCAAAGAACACTGAAATTACAAAGCACAAACTTTTCTCCCATACATACAAACTTTTCTCCCGTACATACACATGACCCTACACTAAACTAACACACTCCACTCTATAAATATTCCCTCCGACCCAAAATATTTGTTTCATTTGATTTTTTTGTTGAATTTTGATCACAAATTTATGAAAAATTTATGAAAAATTAATCATGTTCATGAAATTCTAAAAATTGTATTTGATAATATTAATAAAAGTGAATCAATAGGAATTTTTAAAATTTTATGAACATAATTAAATTGTTATATATTTGCAGTCAAAGTTCAAAAAAAAAATCAAATGTAACAAACAATTTGGGAGGAGGGAGTACATCTTTCAAGATCCTAAATACTCACAAGTAACCCTCCCTCCCACAATTTCTCACACACAACACTTCAATTTCCTCCCCAACCATCAAAAAATGTCCGAACCAACTTTATCATTCACAGTAAAACGTCGCCAACCGGAGCTAATTCGTCCGGCCAAACCAACCCCAAGAGAATTCAAACTCCTCTCCGACATAGATGACCAAGACGGTTTCCGGTTCCACATTCCGGTCATCCAGTTTTACCGTAGCATTGACAACAATACCCGAGACCCGGTTGCAGTGATCCGGGAGGCGATTTCGAACGTGCTTGTTTATTACTACCCGTTTGCAGGTCGGCTTAGGGAAGTGGCCGGGTCGAGGAAGTTGCTGGTGGATTGTACCGGGGAGGGTATCTTGTTTATTGAAGCTGATGCTAATGTTAAGCTTAAGGAATTTGGAGATGCACTTCAACCTCCATTTCCTTGCTTGGAAGAGCTTCTGTTTGATGTTCCTGGTTCAACTTCTGTCTTGGATTCCCCATTACTTCTTATTCAGGTATACTAGCAACATACTGCTCCCTCTGTTCCGTTCCTAAATGAATTTCGAAAAGAAAAAAAAATCAAATTTGCACTTAATAATATCTTGATAATAACATCAAATTTGCTCCCTCTGTTCTGTTCCGTTCCTAAATGAATTTTTTAAATTTGAAAATTTAAAAAATTCTTGATTTCGCGACACTCAGTGTAAAAGCAAGTAAACCCTTATCCTCAAGCCTTCTGCATGTTCTCTCCCGCTATACTTTTTTTTTAGCATTCAAGTGTTTGTCTTTTTTCTTTTGCAAAAAAAATTAAAAAAAAAAAATAGTGTTCTTCTTGTTTTGTGTTTAGATGAGTTGGACAACATTAGTATTTATGAACAAATAGAAAAATATTGCCAGTTTTTATTGACGGAATCCGACGGAACGAGTCCGTCGGTAATACTAATTACCGACAAAAATTGGGCTTTACCAACGGATTTTTCCGTCGGTAATTGCTGTTATTCTAAAAGTGCCTTATTTCTATCTAAGAAAAAAGGTGTTTTTCGGAAAACATTTTCCTTATTTTACTTTGTTTGTATTGATTACTTTAATGAAACTACCAAACATCGGAAAATGTTTTCTGAAAAATGTTTTCTTAAAATCCACCAAATATCGGAAAATATTTTTTGAAAATCATTTTCATTTTTCGAAAAATATTTTTCGAAAAATATTTTTCGAAAAATATTTTTCAAAAAATCATTTTTCGAGAGTTATTTTCCGTGAAACAAAGGCAGCCTAAAATAGGTTCAATTTCTTTCGTTTCCTTCTTGCGTTTGGTGCTTTGTAAAAATAAATAAATAATAATAAATAAATAATTTATGTTTTCTTACCTACACATTTGGGCATAATAAACAAAGGACGTACCTTTTTCACTTGTATGGTTCACCATTATTATAATCTATTCTAGATAGACCTCCACAATTAAATAAGTTGCCGGTCATGGACCACACCACCCAATCGTACGGATACGGTGGTGGCCTCCTGAAACTGTTGTAATTGTGTTAACTTATTATATGAACATCTGACGGCAGGTGACACGGCTCTTATGCGGGGGTTTCATATTCGCTCTCCGACTGAACCACACAATGAGCGACGCACCTGGGCTAGTCCAGTTCATGACAGCCGTCGGAGAACTCGCAAGGGGTGCCCTTGCACCTTCCACTCCACCAGTCTGGCAAAGGGAATTATTACTAGCCAGAAACCCTCCCAATGTCACTTGCATTCACCGCGAATACGACCAAGTACCCGATACCAACAACACAATCGTCCCCTTAGACGACATGGCCCACCGCTCCTTCTTCTTTGGCCCCACCGAGATCTCCGCCCTCCGCAGATTCCTACCTCAAAGTCTACGAAACAAATGTTCCACATTTGAGGTTCTAACAGCCTGCCTTTGGCGCTGTCGCACAATCTCACTCCAAGCTGACCCCAACGAGGAAGTCCGCATTCTCTGCACTGTAAACGCCCGTCCCAAGTTCAACCCGCCCCTCCCCGAAGGATACTACGGCAACGGCTTTGCCTGTCCAGTGGCTGTTTCAACGGCCGGGAAGCTATGCGAAAGCCCGTTGGGGTATGCAGTCGAGCTAGTGATGAAAGCAAAAAATGATGTTGATGAGGAATATATGAGATCTTTGGCCGACTTGATGGTTCTTAAGGGACGGCCGTATCTCACGGTTGTTCGGACTTACGTTGTTTCGGATGTGACTAGAGCTGGATTTGTGGAAGTGGACTTTGGGTGGGGAAAGGCGGTTTACGGAGGGCCGGCTATTCCGGGTAGGTTTTATATACCTTTTACGAACGTGAAAGGGGAGAAGGGGATTGTTGTGCCCATTGTCTTGCCAACGCCGGCAATGGAACGTGATGCTGCCATGGAAAATGGTGTTGATCAGGAGTTGAATCTTCAACTGCTCCACAGGATACTCCGGCTAATCTCCTCGGGATGGCTCGCTATGGGACCTACACACACAAGCAACAATGAGCTAAACCGGGGGTGACTCCGGTGAAACCCCTCCGGCGTGAGAATCAGTTTTCAGTTCAGATTTAAGAAGAGTTCTATATTGTAATGGAGAAGAGACAGATTTTAGAGAGAGAGAGTAGACTTACTTAATAATGGAGAATTTCACATATTTATACCACCTTGTAATCATAGACCATACCTGCAAGGACACGTGTCAATCATCCATGCTAAGTCAGTCAACTACCCTCAGAGTTAGTAAAAAAGTACTGACATTCCCATCATGCTACACTGTTATACATTATGGGGGGTGGGTACCACGTGTCAGTACACCCAAAGGTTGTACCATCAGTCACGTTTGTCGCTAGGCGACAAACCCTTTATTGCGACAAAGCATACCCGGTTACTCGTCATATGTTATCCCCTTTTGTACCTAAAAATATGGGGACGAATTAATATTCTCGCCAGTTACTCTTCTCGCCTAATTTGACTTCCTCTATACGCCGCACGTTTGTCGCATGTTGCGCTATCTCGATCTTCTGGGCCAACGTATCGATTATCGCTTAATTGTCACTTAATTTCCAGTTTATTACCCATCTTACTTGGCCTATCGGTTTTATCGAACCTTCCTAACTGTTCAGGCCCAACCCATTTATGATAACCATTTCAGTAGCCCCCAATTTCAAGACCTGGATCATTCATGTTCCAGGCGAGAAATTTCAGTTCCTCGCAACTTCCCGCCTGAAATATATCCTATTTACGGAATGCCTAAGAAATTGACACCTATAGGCCACGTGTCATCTTCTGACACAACTTACCTGACACACGGCTGTGATGAGGCAGTTGAAAAGACCTTTCGAATTTTGAAATAATTAAATGGGAGGGAATTTCAAAATTTTGGGGGTAATTAATTTGTACTACCCTCAATGAGCCGGTTCATATTCTGCTGATATAAATAGCCACCTCCCTCCTCTCCTTACCTTTTTTCGTTCCTTCATCTGAAAACCTTTCTAGGCGATTTCCGGCGAACCTGGTACCCTTTTCCGGCGAACCCATCCTCCTTCTTCCTTAACCCTTCTTTCCTCCTGGTGACTAAAGCCTTACTTCCTTCTGAAATTCCACCATAAACGTTCATTCCTTGCCTCGATTCATCCACTAAATCATCCTGGAAAATCACTTCTTTGGCCGGACTTTGAGCATTCCGGCGAACTTGCAATCCGTCTTTGATTTCATCAACGATCCTTCCTATTTTCCAGGTAATTTCTTTGCTTTTTGGTTTCCTTTGTTTCTCTCAAATTTTACTTGTTATCATGGCTAGGTTTAAGAACTGTCTTAGAAAAATTAGGTATGGCCAATGTCAAAGGACTGGGGGTATTTACTACTTAACTAGGGGCATCTGGGCAAGGATCCCGCGGGATGATTTAGTGAACTGTCTTAGGATCAATAAGGTAGATCCCGCAATAATTGCCGCGATGAAATTAGAGGCAAATGTTTTCTTCATTCCTCAGCCCCCATGTCCAAAACATTTTTCACTCCCAGCGAACTTTGTGAACATCTTTGTCACTTCTATGGTCCCCCTACTTATTCTGACAGGTTCGACACCGACTTTCTCATTGCGAGATCTCGTAGCTCATAGGAACCATTATAAACAAGTTATCTCTTCTTCGATTCGGGCGAGATGTCTAACTTTGGAGCACACAGGCGCCTCAACCTCTGCCTCGCGGACAATCCAATTTACCCACTAATCCTTCTACTTCTAATGTGGCGGGAAGAGACCCTCCAACAAATTCCCTCATCACCCCCTTTCATACCCAATACCACATAGATCACTTAAACTACCATATTGCTAATTATGATGGTGACATGTCGCTACTCTCCATCCGTCAGCGACAAGACGGAATAGTGGTCTTCCGTCACGAGTTAGAAGCGGGTCTTAGGATCCCTGTTGACCCTTTCATCTCTTTGGTCCTTTTCAAAGCTCATGCGGCTATAGGCGAGCTCCGCCCAATGCCATAAGGGTTTTAACTTGCTTTATAGTCGTTTGTCGCGCACTTAGGCGGGAACCCACAACTCATCTTCTCATGGACATGTTTACGGGTTACGCACAAAAAGACAAACAAACAAATGAGCTCCGTATGTCTACGAAATTCAAAAAACCCAAAATCCTAACCCCTCTTCCCTCCAAAGTCCATAATTGGCGGAAACAACCCGCTATTCATCATTTCTCGCGTGTTTGGACACTCCCAGTGATCTTGAGGGGATTCATCCTAAAGTTGACCAGAAGTGGTCCTTGGATGAGGATGAAAAAAGGTTACAAAGATTGATGGTCAAGCTTCTTACTGACAACAATCCCGCCGATCCTTCGATTCCTCGCTTCTCGTGGCAGCAGATTTTAGCTGACGATGCCCTGCTGAGCCAAGTAGAACTTTCTTACAACTTCCCGCCCTTGCCTCCTAGGGTGGCCATTGAGCATACAGTTTCCTGGTCGGGATGGGAGCTTCATTCGGGCGCGAAATTTGCTTCTGAGTGCACAACATGCGGGAACGGCCACAATGTTTGTCGCTCAATGCGAGAAGTCCTACGTATGATCTTTACTAATTTCTGCATTCCCTCATTTACTAATTTAATCTTATAATGTCAATAATGACTTTTTGCTTTTTGTCGCAGTTCATCGTTCAATGGATATGAATCAAAAGAGGTTAGCACACGGGCAGTCTGAGCAACAGGCCAGACGTTTGGTCGCGGCTAGGAATGCCAGCCTCAAGGCCCTGCCAGCTGACTTAACCATTCCCATTGCCACTACTGGAGCTGATGACAAGATTGTTCCCGAAAATTCCCGCCGGCGGGCCCCCTCTACCAACCCTCGTCAAAACAAAAGACAACGTACTTCCGCTCCCGCTCCCGCACAAACCCAGGAGAACCTTCCTGAAACTTTAATCTTGGAAGATGAGGAAGAGGAAGAAGATAATGATGAAAATGATGAACCCCAAGACGAGGATGAGATTGTCGCTCCCCATGGGGATCCTGAAGCCGAAGTTGGGGGGGTTCAAAATGAAGATCCTATAGACACCAACACCCCGCTTTCCCCCCTTGCACACGAGACTGACCCTCCTTCCAATCCCACAGCCTCACCGCCACGCCCTTCGTCTTCCCGCCCACATGCAGTCGCCGGCCAATTTGGTTAAAAGAAGGGTTCAGTTCGGCGGATGAGGAGGGTATGGTGGCTCTTTGTCGGGAAGCCAACGATATCCCCAAACTCGAGGGATTGATAGCGGCGGCTAGACACGGTTTCTTGCTTGCTAGGCTCCACCGCTCTTAAGCGGTCAAGCGGCCCGAACAAGTCGCTTATGTTGAAAGAGAATCCTGCCCACTCCGCCTATCATGCGGGATCCAACTCTCTTTAGTAAGATATCTTTACTCGCTTTCCTTTTCATTTAAATTTTTCTAACTAACCTTAAACCATAACATTTACTTGCCTTTCTACTTCTCGCAGCCGGCGGCACTCTTACGGGCTTAAGCAACAAATGCCTTAAGTTAGAGGAGAGCTCACTGAAGGCGATCGTGAGCGGAATCTTTACAAACGGGGTTGCCGGGCGGGATACCACTATCCAAGAACTCCGGAACTTGCGAACCAAAGGCGTGCGATGCGGCGGAGGGTAAGGCGAAGTTAGAAGAACTTGAAAAGAAAAACAAGGATTCGGAGGAGAAGCTTGCTCGCCTTATTCTTTGAGAGCGAGAAGAATAAAGAACTTGTTGCTAAGTTTCCCGAGCTTGAGGCCGAGAATAAACGGCTTAGAGATACAGACTTCGTGCGAGCTAACCAAGTGACCAAACTTCGTGAAGATCTTGAAGCCGCTAAAACCAAAGCAGAGACTGATGAAATGGATGCGTTTGATAACGCTATCCTTCATACTCTCCGAACAATTGCCGCCGAAGGAAATCCCGCCATTACCCCCGCTATGCTGGCCAGATGGGGCTCTGAAACAATTTTCAGCGACAAAAGTCGCAAGGGACATCCCCTTGTTCCTTACAGCGAAGAAGAGTTGGCGCAGCTAGCATCGGAGGATGCCGTCCTTGGCAAAGCCGCATGGCCAGTTCTCGAAATTCGTCCTGACAACATTGTTCCCGCTTGGTCAGACCTGTCTCAAGCAAAGAAGGACGCCCTTAATGCCGCCTACAACGCCCAATGAACTGGCACTTTCGTTTTGTAACTGCTATCAACTTTTATTTTTGGGCCTGTAACAAACAATTTTTGTTTCCTTCTTTTAAATTTCGCCACCTGTTTTGTTGCAAACAATTAATTTCATTTCTGTTCCCGGCCTTCGCGCCAAAGACAATTTGTAGCTATTTTCTTGTCGCTCTGTTGCGACCTTTTATCTACTGCTTTACTTCTTATGACCTGCTTCTGAAACTATCTCTGTTTATCATAACTTCTTCATGTCGCTTGTTTTTCTTTTGGTAATTCTGATTTTGCTTTGATAGTTCATCAAAGATTGTACCTCTTACTGTATCTCTCCATCTTATCTCTATACATATACTACTCCCTTCAAAAAAGTGAGGCTTGTCTTTAGGCAGCCTCACTCCCAAGTGTAGATTCTCGCCAACTATTTGATGCGACAATTTTCTGCGTAGCCATTCGGCGTATCCATTTGGTGTCTTGGTCTCTAACCAAGATACCTCAATTTAGGCGGCTTGGTCTCTAACCAAGATGCCGCATCCATTTAGGTGCCTTGGTCTCTAACCAAGACACCACAATTTAGGCGGCTTGGTCTCTAACCAAGATGCCGCATCCATTTAGGTGCCTTGGTCTCTAACCAAGACACCACATCCCTTTTGGGCGACTTGGTCTTTAATCAAGCCGCCACATCCATTAGGTGCCTTGGTCTCTAACCAAGACACCACATCCCTTTTGGGCGACTTGGTCTCTAACCAAGCCGCCACATCCATTAGGTGCCTTGGTCTCTAACCAAGACACCACATCCCTTTTGGGCGACTTGGTCTCTAACCAAGCCGCCACATCTATTAGGTGCCTTGGTCTCTAACCAAGACACCACATCCCTTTTGGGCGACTTGGTCTCTAACCAAGCCGCCACATCTATTAGGTGCCTTGGTCTCTAACCAAGACACCACATCCCTTTTGGGCGACTTGGTCTCTAACCAAGCCGCCACATCTATTAGGTGCCTTGGTCTCTAACCAAGACACCACATCCCTTTTGGGCGACTTGGTCTCTAACCAAGCCGCCACATCCCTTTTTGGGTGACTTGGTCTCTAACCAAGCGTGACTTGGTCTCTAACCAAGCCGCCACATCCCTTTTTGGGTGACTTGGTCTCTAACCAAGCCACCACATCCCTTTTGGGCGGCTTGGTCTCTAACCAAGCCGCCACATCCCTTTTTGGGTGACTTGGTCTCTAACCAAGCCACCACATCCCTTTTGGGCGACTTGGTCTCTAACCAAGCCGCCACATCCTTTTGGTTTGATGACGATTGCTTTTCACATTTCTTAACGCACTTCTACTGCTGTCTCCTTTATCCGAACTCTTTATCTTTTGTTAAAACGGCTTCCTTGACAACCTTCGTTCTTCTAACCTCGCCGTTCCAATGACTGTTCCACAAGACAAAACACTTGTCAAATTTTAATGAAAATGGTGATCACAAACAGTATGTCGCTGAATAATTCCTTCCTTCTTCCATCACGTTAACACGTTACATCATGCTAGATTGGCAAATTCTACACAACTTTCCCGTCAATGTGATGTACACAAAAAACACATGACCCCAGAAAAAAGTTACGTAGCTTTTGTTATCTAGAACAAAAATCAAAAGATGCAACTACAAAAGGTTACTACAACTTCATTGATAAAAACGCTTCAAGTGATCAACACTCCAAGCATTCTTTAACTCTTCACCATCTTGCTTTCTTAGCCGATAGGTTCCTTCTCGAATAACTTGAGACACCTGAAACGGCCCTTCCCACTTTTCATTCAACTTGGTGAAGCCTGGTTTGGGTCCTGTGGCTTCTGCACTCCTTAGCACCCAATCGCCTACATTGAAAGATCTCTTGTTAAGCCGCCTATCATGATGAGCCTTCATCTTCTGCTTATAATTCACCATCCTCATTCTCGCTTGCAGCCTCCTTTCATCAACCAAATCCAGGTCGTTACATCGCCTCTGACCATTTCTTGCCTCATCATAATAAGTCACTCGATATGTCGGCAAGGCCATCTCGGCCGGTGCCATGGCTTCAGATCCATAAGTCAAAGCGACATTGTTTCACCAGTTGAGCCCTTTATTGTGGTCCTTACATACCATAATGCAGTAGACAATTCTTCTAACCATGCTCCGCCCCTTCCTTCCAAATTTTTGCGTAATGCGGCAATGATTTGCTTATTTGCCGCCTCCGCCTGACCATTGGCTGCGGCTGTATACCGCCGAGCATCGATGCTTCACATTCATCCTTTGACATTCCGCGGCAAATTTCTTACCAAAGCTGTGTTCCATGATCGAGATAATGGCCTGGGTAACCCATATACTGCACCAAATGTTTTCTTGAACGAACTTAATCACATTATCCTCGCTTATCGTTGCCAAGGCTTTCGCTTGATCCACTTCGTAAAATAATCTACTGCAACGACTACATGCTGGCATCCTCCCTTGGCTTTTGGAAATGGCCCAATCAAATCTATGCCCCACATATCAAAAGGCCATGTTGCGACAATAGGCGTCTGCTCAGTGGCGGGTTGGCGCGGAATATTCCCAAACCTTTGACACTTCTCGCATTTCCGCACATACTCTTGCATCCTTCTTCAAGCTTGGCCAATAATAACCATGGAACAACACCTTCTCCGCAAGAGATCTTGCCCCCGGATGACCTCATGAGACGCCTTCATGGATTTCAAACAAAACCTTAGCCACCGTCCCCGGCTCTATACACCTCATCAATGGCTTTGAAAAAGATCTTCTATATAAGATTCCATCTTGCACCGTAAATCGCGGGGAAGTCACCTTTACTAGTTTAGCCCTTTCTTCCTCAAGCGGCAATTCACCCTTCTCTAAAATCTTTCATGTCAGTAACCCAATTTGCTTCCGTCTCTCCAATCTCCATTACCCTGGATCTATCAATTGCCGGCGTGTCCACATACTCCACCAAGGGATCCACAGCTGCTTCATTTTCTCCACTTCCCGCCGACCTACTCAGTGCATCCGCCTTTGAATTCTCTTCTCGCCCAATTTGTACCAACTTCCAAAACTCAAAATGACTCAAGATTTTTCTCACCAAATCACAATATCTTATTAAAAATGAATTCACCGTGCCATATTCGCCTTTCACTTGCTTAACAATCAACTGAGAGTCAGAATGGACCACAATCCTCTTTACTCCAACATCCCGTGCAAATTCAATTCCCGACACCAATGCTTCGTACTCCGCCTGATTATTAGACACTGGGAACTTGAACCTGAATGCTTTCCTATACTCACATTCCGTATCTGGGGACATCAAAACCATTCCCGCTCCTCCTCTGTTTTTTGCTGACGAACCATCTACATGCAGGATCCAACAATCCTCCGGCCTCTTCTTTTCTTCAATCACACTTGGCTCAGCCCGCTTTGCCATCTTCCTTTTCTCGCGTTCCTCAACTACATCGGCCTGAGACTTGGTAAATGAGGTTTCAACTATAAAGTACGCAACTTGCGCCTTAATAGCTCGACGAGATTCATATACTGATGTCGAATTCCGTCAACTCAATTGACCACTTCAAAAGCCTTCCCGCGAATGCGGTGTTGCGGAATCTTTCTTAAGGGCGCGTGCATCAACACCACAATGGTATGAGCGACAAAATAGGCCCTCAACTTCCTTGCCGCCACCACCAACGCATAAGCCAACTTCTCGGCATTAAAATACCTCGACTCAACCTCACTTAATGCTTTGGAAACATAGTATACAGGCCTTTGAATTCCTCCGTCTTCCCTCACCAACACTGCCGCAACCGCATAGTCAGAAGCTGCCAAATAAACAAACAATTCCTCCCCCTCCATAGGGCTGCTCAACAATGGTGGCTTCCCCAAGTAAGCTTTCATTTCTTCAAAAGCTGCTCCGCACTCCTCGTTCCATTCAAATTTCTTTCCGCCCTTCAAAACTTTGAAGAACGGCAAACATCTCTCCGCCGACTTCGAAATAAATCTTCCCAGGGCAATGATCCTCCCATTTAGTCGCTGAATCTCGCGAATAGACTTAGGTGGCGACATGTCTAATAACGCCTGAATTTTTTAAGGTTGGCCTCAATCCCGCGCCTGTTGACCAAGAATCCCAGAAATTTTCCCGCCGTAACACCAAACGTGCACTTACTGGGGTTCAACTTCATTGAATTCCTTCTTAAGTTCTCAAAAGTCTCAGCAAGATCCAACAAGTGGTTTTTCTCTCTGGTCTTGATCACCATGTCGTCAATGTACGCTTCTATATTCCGCCCAATCTGCGACTTGAACACCTCGTTCACCATCCTTTGATATGTTGCCCCCGCATTCTTCAAGCCGAACGGCATCATCTTGTAACAAAAATTTCCCTTTGGAGTCCTAAACGCTGTTTTCGCCTTGTCTTCCTCCGCCATCTTAATCTGGTGGTATCCTGAATAAGCATCAATAAAACTGAACACTCTGTGACCTGAAATGGAATCCACCAACTTATCAATCTTGGGTAAAGGATAGCAATCCTTGGGACATGCTGTATTCAGATCAGTAAAATCAATGCACATTCTCCACTTCTTGTTTGACTTCAAAACCATTACGGGACAAGCCAACCACACCGGATATTGAATTTTCTCGATTATTCCCGCCTTCAACAACTTTTCCACTTCTTCCAATACTGCCATCTCTTTCTCCGGCGACAAATGCCTTACCCTTTGCTTAAATGGCTCCACCTTAGGATCAGCATTCAAACAATGCAGAGCAACACTCTCATCAATACCCTTCATGTCCTCCGGTCTCCAAGCGAATACATCCAAATTTTCCTTCAAAAAATCAACCAAAGCTTCTCGCTCATCCCGCGACAGTTGCTTGCCAATCTTCACCTTCTGCTCAGGAAAATAACAATTGATTTCCACCTCCTCCAACTCTTCTCCCGCCTTGATATCTGGCTCATCCCGCACCTGCAGCGTTTCCACCTCTATTCTTTTCCTCTTCCTCATACCAACAGGAACGGGCTTTTTAAGATCGGCAAAGACATTACCAGTAGGCCGCCCCTGAGCGTCCTCCACCTCAATGGCTTCATAATCGTCATCAGATTCGCTCATAAGTACTTTAACATTTCCCTCAACCACTTCTTCAATCCTTGGCTCCTCCATACTAACAAGCCTTACAACCCTGGCATAACTTATATGGGGCGTGGCATTCACTATTTCCATCGCCCAACAATTTTCTTCACCATCATCACCCTTTCCCACCATATCGGAGTCTACATCCCGCCAATCTGATTCCCGCTCTTCCAACATACATATTTCTCGCCCTCCTCTTAACCCCCTTATCACTCGCCCTGAAACTCGCCCTGACACTTGGTTTGTCGCTTCGGCTACCATAGCAGTTCCATTTCTCATACTCTCCGTTATGATCCAATCTGGTTCACCATTCTCCACCTCTACAATCTTAACCATATTTATCTTTAGTGGACTAGATTCTACTTTGGAAGTCATCGAAATTGTACTCTCTGCCTTAGCTTTCAACATCTCCTTTTGTTTTCTTATCACAGTGACCGCCTCACTCTTCAAGCAACCTATCCCATTAGCTGTGGGATACTTCACCCTCTGATGGGGAATTGACAGAACCATTTCAAAACTCAACATGAATGGGATTCCCACTATAGCATTATAAGGAGACACAAGATCAATCACCATGAATTCGACATTCTCGCATCTCGCCAGCTTTCCTTCACCAATTTCAACATCCAACATAATCGTCCCTTTAACTTTAACAGAGTGATTAGTGAATCCCTCAAGATATCCCTTATGAGGCACCAAATTTGCCTCTGTATAATTCATCCTTTTAAAAGCATCATAATAAAGCACATTCCTACTTGCCCCAGAGTCCACCATGACTCGCTGCACGATATTATTGCCTGGATACATAGTGATGATAATTGGCTGACTCCCATGGCTTTTGGTAACAGCCAATTCTCGCCTGGAAAAACTGATGCGGGGAACTGAGGAACATCAAACGTATGCGTCAAAGTCATGATTTGGGTATTCAACTGAGACACACTGGGTAAAGGGTCGTGAATGACATCTACCAAATTTCTCTCCGGCCTACGTTGATCATCCCGCCCAACATTCTCCTCCAAATACTCTGCGCAGAAAACCCTGTCAATCTTCCCCTGAATCAATCTCCTCAAATTATAACAATCATCAGTCTTGTGCCCCTTATCTTTGTGAAATTCACAGTAACTATTCTGATCTCTAGACGGACCAGTTCCTGGTGTAATAGGAAAAGGTTCGGGCAGATTTATTTTCTTCATGATCTCGCTAATAGGAGTGTTCAACCGGCTATACTTGATGTCTGTCTTTGGCTTAAACTCTCTCTGACCCCCCGTGCGCCCTTCTCCACGGCCTCCGTTTCCTCCCGTTTGACTTGCCCCTCTATTGCCGCCAAACCCTCTTCTATCATCTCGCACTATCTCCACCCTTTCGCTCGCCACTTTCTTGACGGCCTGACTCGCAATTGTACCCCCCTTTGTCTTAACTCTAGCTCCACTACAAAATCCTCGCACTCTTTCATACAACTCCCCCGTAGTCTTTGGCAATCTCATCCCTAACTCCTGCTTGAAGTGACCCGGCTGTAAACTGGTGTTATACAACATGATTATCTCGCCTTGAGCGATGTCAGGAACTTGATTGGCCACTCCCATGAACCTGTCTGTGAAAGTCGCAATCCCTTCCCCATCCTTTTGCTTAAGACTGCACAACTCCGTCTTTTGAACTGGTTGTGATCCTGACGCACTAAATCTCGCCAAGAATTTCTCCCTGAAATCTTGATACCCCGTTATAGAATCTTCAGGCTGTACTAAGAACCAATCCAATGCATGATCTGCCAGAGTGCTCACCAATGCTCGACATAAAATTGCTTCATTCTCAGTCAATAGCGACATGGTTGCTTCAAATCCTCCCACATGAGTTACTGCTCTAGATTTTCCTGAATAACTTGATAAAGTTGGCATTCGAAAACTTGGGTCTGGGGCAACACCTTTGATATTTTGGGTGAAAGGAGCCAAAAAAGGCTTTTTCCCTTCCACTTTCTTTATTCCCGCCTCTAAATCCTTAATTTTCTTCGCCATCTCAGCCATCTCATTTCTTAACCTTTGTTCCTCTTCCTTCTTAGCCTTCTCTGCCTCACTAGCCTTGGCCAACTCTGCGGCTTTCATGGCTTCTACGAGCTTCTCGGCTTCTGCCGCCCTCACCGCCTCTGCAGCTCTCCGCTCCCTTTCCTTATCATAATCTTTATCTTTCCTATCTTGTCGCCGTCGCTCCCTATCCCTCGGTGACCTCTCACGATGTCGCCTAGCATCATGACGTCGCGATATCTGGGTCCTTTCCTTACCGCGTCCCTCGTCGTGCGTGGAGCCGCTAGATTCATTGCTGTCATATTCAAAGTAATAAGATTCTTCTTTGGAGTTGCCTGGCTTATGGTATATTTTCTTTCTCCTCTTCTTTCTTGCTTCCAAGTCATCATCTCGCCTTCGATTTTCTGCTAATCTCCTGGGCAGCGGCGTATCTACATTCTGTCTTGGTCTATTAGCCACGCTAGCGCTAACCTCTCGATTTTGCCCGCCGACATGGGACCTTCCCGCTTGCCCATTTAGTAAATCCTCAGGAATGTGGGAGGGCTCCACATGTAACTCCTTCAATTGTTGATTATTGGCGAGGACATGCATCCACGCCTCATTATCCGCCCTTAACTTTTCAATCCTTTCTCTTACTTCTGCATTCTTTGACTTCGCGGGAACTTGGCCTTCATCTACTGCCTTGGCTCTTTCCACTCTCACCCTTTCCTCCTCCACCCTAGCCCGCCTAACACTGGTGTTAGTCTCAGACGTATGGACCTCCACCTCTCTTTCAGATCCTGCTTCAGCTCCCGCACGAGCATCCTTTGCATTTGGGGTTGCCAATGTTAGGTTCTGGGCCACCCTAGAGGGGGTAGCTTTTTCTTGTCCAACCACCATAACTTGCTTCCAACTAACTGTTATACTTTTACAGACACTTCAAGACAAATCACACCTTTTCACCATAAACCAACTGTTCTGACAACTTTACAAGTCACTTTCTGAAAACAAAATGCCTTTAATGCATGCACTAATGAACTTACAACCTTTATAGCCAAAGACAACTTTATGACTTCCTGAAATAAATACCACAATCCAAAAAACACCTTTAACAAGTACTATCTGAGAATCCTCCTTGGTTTTCTAATCAACTAGCCTTTACTCCTTTGACCAAACTGACAGTTAGAATCTTCTGGGCTCCACCAACAAAACAACAACAGTGCTCCATCTTCTCTCTCACCTCCGGCAGCCACCAACAACCTCCCAAACTTCACCTAGCCACCCAAAGAAGAAACGCTCAGGTCCCGGCAACGGAACCAACTGATGCTGCCATGGAAAATGGTGTTGATCAGGAGTTGAATCTTCAACTGCTCCACAGGATACTCCGGCTAATCTCCTCGGGATGGCTCGCTATGGGACCTACACACACAAGCAACAATGAGCTAAACCGGGGGTGACTCCGGTGAAACCCCTCCGGCGTGAGAATCAGTTTTCAGTTCAGATTTAAGAAGAGTTCTATATTGTAATGGAGAAGAGACAGATTTTAGAGAGAGAGAGTAGACTTACTTAATAATGGAGAATTTCACATATTTATACCACCTTGTAATCATAGACCATACCTGCAAGGACACGTGTCAATCATCCATGCTAAGTCAGTCAACTACCCTCAGAGTTAGTAAAAAAGTACTGACATTCCCATCATGCTACACTGTTATACATTATGGGGGGTGGGTACCACGTGTCAGTACACCCAAAGGTTGTACCATCAGTCACGTTTGTCGCTAGGCGACAAACCCTTTATTGCGACAAAGCATACCCGGTTACTCGTCATATGTTATCCCCTTTTGTACCTAAAAATATGGGGACGAATTAATATTCTCGCCAGTTACTCTTCTCGCCTAATTTGACTTCCTCTATACGCCGCACGTTTGTCGCATGTTGCGCTATCTCGATCTTCTGGGCCAACGTATCGATTATCGCTTAATTGTCACTTAATTTCCAGTTTATTACCCATCTTACTTGGCCTATCGGTTTTATCGAACCTTCCTAACTGTTCAGGCCCAACCCATTTATGATAACCATTTCAGAACGATTTGTTGTGGAGCTTGAAACCATGCTGGACAAGGATGTGAGTGATCATATTATACAACAACACTTAGCTATCCCTCATAAGACCAAATCCACCTTCATTACGTCTGCTCTTTAATTTATAAAATTGCTGTTGATTTCAGTTTTTTATGTCAAGGCTTTTATATATATGTAATGTATTGTATTAGTTTATCTTCTTCATGTGCACACACTCTCTTCCATCTTAATAATATATCCACGTTTAATAGTAGTTTAATAGTAGGGGTAAGAGCTCCCAAGCTATTAGAACGCCCCAACCTATTAAAGGCCGAGGTGCTTGACTCAACAGGATTAATTTGTGAGGGGGAAGCTTGGCCATCATCTCGAATAGTTAGAAAACCAATATTTTGGAGATGAATAGACATTTTTTGTCGACAAAAAGATTGGAAAATAATTGTTTTTTAGGGCAAGTGTTTGGGAAAACGGTGTTTGTTTTGACACAAATTTACAAGAAAAAATAGATCTTTTCCGGCAATGGAACCACTGATGACGCCTCGTACTTTGGGTCGTCTGAGTACGTTGGATATCTGACATGATATTTGTTTGGGTACCTATAACACAACAACAAGTGTTTGGGAATCCTTGTTCATCTGGTCCAGATCCATTAGGGAAACTTTCTCCCAATCAGTTATCACTCTAGGGTTATGAATCGCTCTCCTCACCAGTTTAACGGCGTTCAGAGCCTGGTCTCTCTCTCGGGGAAACCTGCACAGAACCCCCCTCACAAAATTTCTTAAGCGACTCACATCCCCCAACACCACCATATCTCCGTTCACAATCAACTTATTCATGGCCTCCCACAATCGAGGTGAGACGAAAGGACCCCATTGATATTTCTCACAGAAATACTGGAAACACTCCAAGGATAGCCTGATCCATCCATGGGCAACCTTCCTATAGATACCCCTGACTGTTTACAAACAGCGAAGGTATCCTGAGTGCTTACATCTCCTAGTTCTAACGGACGGACGGGACCGAAATTACGGGTCGTCATCAAATCCAGAAGTAGAGAAATAGAGATGAAGAGAAAAGTTAAAAACAAAAATTACTTACGGAAGAAGGATTGAAGGAAGAAAACGCAAGGCAAGAAGGCAGCAAATTCTCTCTCTCTAAAGGCAATCTGAATGCTTGAAATAGGCCTGCCAATACGGGTTAACCCGTATTAATTAGCCCACAAACCATTCCCCTTGAATCTCGAACTGGCGCCAAATGTTTGGATTTTCGAATTTTGAGCGATTGGCTTTTATGGCACCTCTTGGATGACTGACACGTACCCTCCGTACCTGGCACGTGCTGGCGTTTCGCCTGCCCAGGGGCCCACCAACTTAACCGGGAAGCAGAGCAAGAAAGCTTCCTTACGTGCCTCTCACGTGTGCCAATTTGCACGGGAGGCAGAGCAAAACCAGTGAAAAATGCCAACACTGGTGCCCGCCTAAAACGTGATCTGACAAAACCGAGCTTAGCAAGTAGCTCCTCGCTCAGACCATAAATAATCACTCACTTGAAGCTAGGGGCCACTGATGAGCCCGGACCAGCTAGACCGGGCCCAAGCTCGGTCTGGTCCAAAGGCCAAAGTATGATGTGGCATACCCTAGACCATCAGAGTCAAGACCGTGGACAAATAGACCTTCAGAGTCAAGACCGCGATTCTCTCAGTATAGTCCCAATCAAGACCGCGGACAGCTAGACCGCCAGAACGGTGACCGCGGACATTGTGACCGTTCCATCCATGCCCTCGTCAATATCATTGACCGCCCCCAAGATGTTAATTGCGGTCTCATACCAGACTCCCGGTTATCTCATGTGAATCCCGGTTAAAGCCAAAGCTTACAGAGCAAGTTTACTTACTGGCTCTGACATAAAGAATCCGGCTTATTCCCATCGCATTGAATGCATGGCTCAGGCGCCTACTATTGCCATTAATGCGTCGCGCCAACTCTCCCAAATACACGGCTCCTGTCCACATCAGCGACATCCCCTCTGCAAGTGGATTTTACTTTACTGGCAGACCCAATCCGATGCAGACACGTATACCTAGTCAAAGACTAAGATGCCCTCTAGGGCTGACCTCATGGCTTATCTCAACAAGCAGTTCTCTATCACCTATAAATAGAAAGTCCTTGTCCCCTTGAATAAGGTAAGTGCCAAATTGATATTGTAAGTTATATATTCAAACCCTAAACACACAAACACTCTAATACAATTCAAAGTCTTATTCTCAGGTTCTTATATCTTTTGAGATATCTGATTCTTACACCCGATGACCTTAGTAGGAGTAACATCCAACTTTGACCTTAACGGTGCTTCTCTTTGTTGTGTTCTAGGTACATGCAAGATAATCCAGCCAGATATCCTACGTTGCATTCTGACCCAATTCGTGGCGTCATCTGTTTCTTCTCCAAATTGAAGGACCAAACTTGGGAATCTGATCATGTGTTCATCAAAGTTGCTTTACTTATCAAGAGTAATCTAGAGAACTAAAAATATTGAATTTTCATTCATAAAATTTCTGTAATAGGTAAGAAAATCTAAATCGTCTATATTTTGATGTGATTCTTAGTAAAAACGAACTCATAATTAGCATGATTATGATATTGAGAAGTTAAAATATTATGGGAGATGATAATTAGGGTTTGGATTTGTTAATTTTATGAATTTCATGTTATTAATGGTGTTTTGAGTTTATACATATCTAATCTGGTGTTATATGATGATGTGAAGTGTAAATATTGGAATGATGTGAAATATGATGTCTTTTGGATGCTTATGAAAGATGTTGACTTTTAGAGTCTATGAGTAAAATGTGGAAATGAGAGTTAAATGGTGTGATACTAGTTTAAATGTTAGTTATGGATTATTAAGAGTACGAAATTATCCATTTGATCATGAAAGTCAAAGTGCGACTAAAAGAGGGAGAAATTATCTTGGTATTTAGAATGTCCTTGCAGTCTTTCTTACAAGCAACAACAATGTTTAATCTGATGTCTTCAGAGAGATAAACCATTTATATACAAATAATATGGATACAGTTGATCTTGATATAGTACTAGTACAAATGTATAAAAATAAATATTCAGTCTTTTTTGATACTATGTTCACATACAGGGGCGGACCTACATGTAGTGCTATGGGAGCCGTGCCCCCACCCCCCGGTTCGTCTTAAAAAAAAAAAAGCAAAAAAAAAACAAATTACTATTGCAATTTTATGTAAAATTTAGGGATATTAGTGGGCAATATATTAAACTTTGCCCCTATTGAAGAAAAAAAATACACTTTAACTTTTTTTTTGCCCCCTTTCACTATAATTTTGCCCCCCTTCAAAAAAAATCATGGGTCCGCCACTGGACTAAATCACATATAGTACAACAATCTGGTTCTGGCCAGGGATGATGCTTAGGTTCTGGTGCTAGGGCTGCTGCTGCATATCTCATATGAATCAGCCAAGTCATCTTCATCTTTTAATGGCACAAAGCTCGAATTAGACAACGAGCTATGAGTCCTGCCATAGAACATGTAAACCAATGCTCCCAAAACCAGCCACACTGAAACTCTCATCCATGTGCCACCCCTGGGTGATTAGAGGTTACGGGTTTACCATATCTCATGTAAATAAAGCATACCTAAAATTAAGTAAATACACATGCACACACTCGTTTGCAGAGAGAGAGAGAGAGAGAGAGAGAGAGAGAGAGTTGATTAATTAGCACTCACCCAAGATTGATTAGAAGGTAGGCATTCACAAGAATGCAGGTAACAGGTAAAAATGGAACAAAAGGGCAAAGGAAACCTGAGAAGAAGTCAAAACTGTTGTGTAAATGTTTAGATATCTTCAATACGAAAATCACACGAAGGAGATTAAAGCGAGGTATGCCGAAGCAAATCTCCTTAAGACAATATTTTGCCTCTGTAATTGTGCAAACGAATCGATGACGAATGTCTCCCAAGATACAACACTTTTTACCAAGAGTTAGTTTGCACTTTAACTAACCTTGACGGGCGAACCAAATTCAGACTTGCTCTTAGTCTTCGAACTTTGAAGAACGAACGATAAACGAACTCTTTGAAACAAACACTTTGAATGATGGAGAGAGAGAATTGGATTCTTGTGTTTGACTTGATAACAACTTGATTGAATTACTCGATGACTGAATGAAGGAATAGGGGTCTATATATAGGGTAGATTGAGTCACTTGTAACTGTTTCACAAAAGTCACAACCCTTCAAGCGAGCACCTGTTCGGACATCAATCTGAACAGACAGCAACTGCTCGGCCGAGCACCATTGGTGCCTCGCCCGAGCATAGGCTAGTTGCTCGGCCGAGCACTTTGGTGCCTCGCCCGAGCAAAGTCTAACAGAATAGTCATGTTTCTGGACAGTCATGCTCGGCCGAGGCTTATGCCTTGCTCAGCCGAGCAGTTCATAGAATTTGAACTGTCGTGTCTTTTGGACTTTAGACTCCTTGTTGACTTTTCAATTCACCCTAATATTCCAACAATCCCCCACATGAATGGAAGAAGTCGACACGGAAAAGAAAAAAGAAGAAGAGCATAGCTGAGAAGTAAATGCATCAAGATAGGTGACTTTCGCTTTGAACCTTCTTTAGTAAGAATCTATCGAGCTTACTTGGCTGATCAGTGTACGTAACGTATTGAACTGTCAGACGTTATTGTAAGCTTAAACAATACACCAAACACATTTAAATCTCATATCAGATTTTGGTTCTCTATTGTGTTCATTATTTCGGCCTGAACTTTCTTGGTTCTGCGAGTGCTTTAAAGAATTTGCCTAAGTAAAATTCTCAACGAACCGGCCATGTTCACACTAACATAGGTGATGTGCTATAAAGAGTATCCTACATTACCCCACTTGTACTAATTAACAAGATATAGTCATCATTAAAAGCAATAGCTTAACCTCTACCATTTTGTAAGCAACAATTTTACATCATATATAGAAATGGGATGAAGATAAACTTCCAAGTGCTTCCCTCAAATCAATCATGACTTGTTTTTCCTATTGAACCTAGTCCGTGGGATCTCCAGTCGCCAGGTTAGGTTTCCATCAAGTTGATTTAGATTTGTTTAGGCTTTAGCCCCATTTCTTCTGATGCACAGTTTATTCTCTCCTTAGATAAACCTTTAGTAAATGGATCCGCTAGGTTATCCTTTGATCGCACGAAATCAATCGAAATTGTTCCGTTGGAGAGTAACTGTCTAACGGTGTTATGTCTACGACGTATGTGTCGAGATTTGCCGTTGTATATAAAGTTCTCCGCCCTTGCTATAGCTGCTTGATTATAACAATGTTTACATATAGCAGGCACGGGTTTTGGCCAGAGGGGAATATCTTCTAAAAGGTGTCTAAGCCATTCGGCTTCTTCACCAGCTTTATCTAAATCAATAAACTCAGATTCATGTTTTCTTAGAAGCTTTCCATGGTATGGCACCTCCACCAAGAGTAAATACATAGCCACTAGTAGACTTGGATTCTTCTGTATCAGATATCCAATTTGCATCACTATTTCCTTCAACTACTGGAGGATAATTGCTATAGTGCAATGAATACTCTCTAGTTCGTTTTATGTATCCTAAAACTCTTAATAATGCATTCCAATGCTCATCATTAGGATTACTAGTAAAACGACTTAGCTTACTTACAGCATAAGCTATATCCGGCCTTGTGCACTGCATCAAGTACATTAGGCTTTCAATGATTTGAGAATACTCTAATTGATGCTTCGCATTCCCAGTATTCTTATGAAGAACTATATGGGGCAGAAATGGATTATTAGTTTCTTTAATTCCATGAGAATTAAATCTCTCAATCATTTTATCAACATAACGTGTTTGAGATAAACTAATTCCATTGAAGGTTCTTGAGACTTTCATTCCCAAGATTACATCTGCTTCACCCATATCTTTCATATCAAAGTTATTGGTAAACATTTTCTTTGTTTTATTTATAACCTCAATGTCATGACCAAATATGAGCATGTCATCTACATATAAACAAACAAATACATATGTGTTACCAAATTTCTTTGCACTACCAGAAACATGTCATTTAGCGACGGAATTATCAGCGACGGACAGATTCTGTCGCTAAATAGCGGCGAAATATAGGCTTTAGCGTCGGAATTATTTTGGCGTCAAATTTAGCGACGGAATTTAATTCCGCCGCTAAATTCCGCCGCTAAAACGAATATTCCTCGAATATTCGTTTATTTCCGCCGCTAATTTGGCGGTTGATTTACCGACGGAATATTCCGCCGCTAAATCTTTATCAGCGACGGAATTATTTCGCCGGTGAAAATATATCATTTTTTTATTTTTTTATTTATCAGCGTCGGAAATATTTCGACGGTGAAATTAAAATATTTTTTATTTTTCTTTTTGAAATATTACACCGACGGAATATTTCCGACGCTAAATAATTAATTTTTTTTAATTTATTAGCGTCGGAAAAATTCCGACGGTGAAATTAAATGTTTTTTTTTTATTAAACACCGACGGAATATTTCCGCCGCTGATAATTTAATATTTTTTTATTTATCAGCGACGGAAATATTCCGTTGCTGATAATAAAATGTAATTTTTTTTTATTTTTAGAACTAATTAACAAAATAACAAACTAAAAAACATTAAAATATCATAAATATTTATGATATTTTTGAAAAAATAAATAAATCATAAATATTTATTAATTTTAATTTTATAATGCCATTATTTTTATTTATATAAAATATGAAAGTTATTTTAAATTACTCTCAAAAAAATAAATATGAGTCAATAAATATTATTTTTATTGATAGGGTATAGGGTATAGGGTATAGGGTATAGGGTATAGGGTATAGTGTATAGGGTATAGTGTATAGGGTATACTTTAATTATTAATCCTTGTTTTTCTGTCTTCCCTTAAATTTTTAAGTATTCATATTACTTTTCAAATTTTCCACAGGGAGATATCATTATAGACTTTAAAAATCACTATTTACAGTACCATTTTGCTAGACTTTAAAAAATTATACTTAATTATTTGTTTTGAACTTTTTTGATACGTAAATCAAATCAAATTTTTATTTCTTATTTTAACAACCCAAAACGACAAATTTTATTTTAATTTCAACTATACCCCTGAACCCTTATATTATTTGTGCTAAAAATTTAAAGGACAAAAATAAAAATCAGGTAAATCAAGTTTTGACACAATAGTAGTTATCACATTAATAGCTCTCCATTGATAAAAGGAGATAGAACACACATATTACTTCTCCTTGACATGTAGGAGGGAGACTTACATAGACATTACCTAACAACTGAGCGTACGTATAGTTCAGGTAAATCAAGTTTTGACACAATAGTGTATAGTATATAGGGCATTATAGTTTAGGGTTTAGAATTTATTTATTTTTTCAAGAGGATGAAATGCCAGTGCCACCTAACGTTTCATCAGCTAATCATCCATTAGATGATGTCACTCATATTCCTCAAAATGTTGATGAACCCGAGGAGGATATCTTACCAGTGAATTTGCCAACTCCCCCGCCTCGTTCAGGTCATCTCGCGCACATTGATATTGATGAATCAGAGGAAGAGGAAGAGGAAGAGGAAGAGGAAGAGGAAGAGGAAGAGGAAGAGGAAGAGGAAGAGGAACCAGAGTTTGATTCATCAGAGTCCGAAGACGAAGATGAAGAACTCGAGTTTTGTAGTAATTCAGAGTCCAGTGATGATGATGGGGACGAAGATTAATAATAGTTTAAAGTTTAAAATTGTATTGTGAATGCTTTAGATTATTAGAACTTTAAAGTTTTATATGTATTGTGAATGCTTTAGATTATTAGAACTTTAAAGTTTCATATGTATTGTGAATGCTTTAGATTATTTTTAATATCCGTCGTTTTATATATATTGTGAATGCTTTAGATTATTAGAACTTTAAAGTTTTATATGTATTGTGAATGCTTTATATTATTAATAGTTTAAAGTTTTATATGTATTGTGAATGCTTTAGATTATTAGAACTTTAAAGTTTAGATGTATTGTGAATATATTGTTTCCTATTGTTAAAGTTGTATATTTTAATATTTTTACTGTAATACAGATATGAGTTCTAGTAGAAAGGGCAAGGGTAAGAAGACTAAGCCCATTTACACATTGATTACTGGGACGCAATCGTCCCGATCCGGTAGCGATGATGTCGACCCTTCACGCAGTAGTACTAGCTCCACCTCTGGGGCCGGTACTCAGACTACTGTCGATTCTGAGGGGAGGATATTTGTCCGGATATCATCACTTTATGACCAGTAAGTAACTCTTCATTAATTTGATATAAGTTGGTTCCTTTTTGCTTTATATATAATTCATTATTTAAGTTAAAATGTTATTGTATAAATATACTTGGCAGGTTTGTAGGTGGATACCCCACCACAGGGACTAAGATCGGGCAATACTGGCGGTCTCGAAAAATGACCGAGTTTTGGCCCAACTGGAAAAAATTGCCACAGAGGCAGAAGGACGATGCGTGGGATGAGTTTAAGGTAATGTGTTAATGGTTTTTATTTAAAACTTAAATGTTAGTTTGTTATTAAAATGTTATAATTAATAATGATTATACTCTTTTAGTTTTGTAATGTTATCATTATATGTTGTAGGCTAAATATTATTGGGCGCCAGACATCAGCGAGGCGACGGCTAGATATGTTTTCGATGAGCAGGCTCACAAGCTATTTAAGGATTTTATTTGTAACATATTTATCTATCCTTAATTAGTTTAATTAACAATGATTATACTCTTTTAATTTTATAATGTCATCATTATATGTTTACGAGATATTCATATTTTTTATAGGTACCACGAAGAAAAATTATTATACTACTCGGCTCGCGGCGGGAGAACAGCCCTTGTGTCCTACTTTTATGACCGATGAGGTGTTTCGTCAATTTTGCGAATATTGGGGGTCGGATGCGGCGAAGGCTATATCCGAACAGGCCAAGGCCAATAGAGCAGGCTCCCAGGGGTCGGCGGCGATGCATACCATGGGGACGCTCACGGTCGCCGAGCATCACGACCGCATGGTATGTATGTTAATTTAAATGTAGTAGTGTATGGATGCTTTTAAATAGGTTTATGTACGTATGTTAGCTGGGAGCCATGTTGATGCTATGAAATCCATAGTTTTAGTGTAAATGTAGTGTATGCATGCTTTTAAATCAGTTTAAATGTTGCATTTATACAATTTCAAAGTAATAATCTCGCTTATTTTATTTATAGGAAAGGGAGTATGGTCCGAATATCAGTTTTGTGGATGTTTACGCTAGCACCCATATTCGGAATTCTACAGCGCCCGATCAACCTCCGCAATGGGTTGACGATCGATCTGCTAATGCCTTTGTAAGTAAACTATCATTAAATGACTTGATTTTGAATATGTAAATTTATTTATGTACCTTACATTGTGTATATGATTATAATTGTTTGTTTTATTTTGACAAAGCCGCATATCAAGCCGCCGTTGTTCCCGAAGGAACGCCTCCCGGCGAGCCCGTCCCCTTCGTGCCTGATGTTTGGCACGAGGTCACCTCTCAGGGACATCCAAGGAGAGGAGCCCGAGTGTTAGGGATGGGGGATTACGGGCGGCAATGCCCGTCGACGTCGACCGGCCGTCGGCGAAATGTTGCCCAGCCCACGTTTCATGATCCGAGGGTCGACACTCTGGAGGCTGCGTTGGAGGAGGAGAAACGCGAGCGGGCAAAGCTTGCGGATGCTTTGGCAGTTCAGACGCAGATGCAGGAGGAGAACGATCGACGTCATGCAGAGATTCAAAGACAACATGCAGAGACTCAAAGACAATTGGCGCTGTTGATGGCTCATCTCGGCCAGGACTCCCAGGGTAATTTCCAGCGTCCCCCAGGTTGATTGCGGATTTTTTTAGACATTTTTGTATTAATTTATACTTGTTTGTAAACATTTGAGACATTTGGTACCCGCGGGAGCCCCTCCCCGCCTCTCCCCCCGCTCCACCCCTCCCCCCTTCCCCCCTCTCCCCCCCTCTCCCCCTCCCGAATTGGTACGGTGGTATTTAGTTTTTATTTGGTACGCTGATATTTGAATTTTAGTTTTTATAGTTTTAGTTTTATAAATTGAAATGTTATATCAGGTACAAAAAATTTTGGTTTATTGATATTTTAAATTATTTTTTTTAAATTTATTTCAGAATCAGCGACGGAATTTTCCGTCGCTGAAATTAATGCTGAAATAAAAATTAATTAAATAAATTAATTTCAGCGGCGGAATTTTCCGTCGCTGTAATAAAAATTAATTTAATTAAATTAATTTCAGCGACGGAATTTCCGCCGCTATAATCATTTAATTTTTATTTAATTTTTGATTTCAGCGGCGGAAACTTCCGTCGCTGTAATAAAATTTAAATTAAAATTAAATAATTTCAGCGACGGTAATTTCCGCCGCTGAAATAATTTAATTTTAATTTAAATTTTATTACAGCGATTTTAATTTCCGCGCTAAATTAATTTAATTAAATTAATTTTTATTACAGCGACGGAAATTTCCGCCGCTGAAATGAAAATTTAATTAAATTAAATTAATATAGCAGCGGAAGTTTCCGTCGCTGAAACCATTAATTCACCGGCGGAATTAAATTCCGTCGGTAAAAGAAAAAAATAGCGGCGGAAATTGACCCGTCGGAGCACTGCGACGAGCTGGTAGCGGCGGACCACCGACGGAATTTTTCCGTCGGTGATTTATTTTAGCGACGGAAATTTAATTTTAGCGACGGAAATTTCCGTCGCTAAATGACCTTTTTCTGGTAGTGTTGAGTATACACATTTATCACATTCATTTGTGATAAAATCATTCCTAATCATGACATTGTCAAATTTCTCATGCCATTATTTAGGAGCTTGCTTCAAACCATACAAGGACTTAACAAGTTTACATACCTTGTGTTCTTTTCCTTTTACTTTGAAGCCTTCGGGCTGCTTCATGTAAATTTCTTCATTCAAATCACCATTTAAAATGCAGTTTTTACATCCATTTGATGTATATGCAGATTATACAAAGCTGCAATGGCTATTAAGATTCGAATTGAAGTAATTCTTGTAACAGGAGAGTATGTGTTGAAGAAGTCAAATCCTTCCATTTGATGATATCCTTTTGCAACAAGACGAGCCTTGTATTTGTCCACGGAACCATCCGGTCTTAATTTATTTTTGAAAATCCATTTGCATCCTATTGATTTAGAACCCTTTGAAAGATCAACCACTTGCTAAGTGTGTTACTTAAAATAGATTCAATCTCACTATTTACAGCTTCTTTCCAGAATGTGGATTCAGAGCTGTTCATGGCTTCCTTAAATGATTGAGGCTCATCTTCAATCATAAAGTTAGAGATAAAATCTGGACCAAAAGTTTTAGCAATTTTTGCTCTCTTGCTTCTTCTTGGTTCAACATCTTCATTATTTTCAGAAGTGCTTTCACGTGGTCTCTTAGGAGTATTTTCACAAATATCCTTTTTCATAGGGAACACGTCCTCAAAAAATTCAGCGTCACGAGATTTAATTATTGTATTGACATGAATGTCATTTACTTCAGATTTGTGTACTAAGAATCTGTACGCACTGCTATTCATTGCATATCCAATAAATACACAGTCAACGGTCTTAGGTCCTAACTTTGATCATTTAGGAGGTGGAACGACAACCTTTGCGAGACACCCCCACACTTTGAGGAATTTATAGGAAGGCTTTCTTCCTTTCCACAATTCATATGGTATGAAAGTAGTTTTCTTGTGTGGAATTCTATTCAACACAAAGTTAGCGGATAACATCGCTTCCCCCCCACAAGTTTTGTGGTAAACCCAAACTTCCAAGCATACAGTTAACCATATCTTTTATAGTTCTATTTTTCCTCTCAGCAATACCATTTGCTGCGGAGTATAGGGTGCAGTTGTTTGATGAATGATATCGAATTTGGAACATAGGTTACTAGATTCCGTTGATTCATATTCACCACCCCTATCGGACCTTAATACTTTAATTGACTTTTCAAGTTGATTTTCAACTTCAGTTTTGTAAGTGATGAAAGCATCCATTGCTTCATCCTTACTACTTAACAAATAGACATAACAATATCTACTTCGATCGTCAATGAAAGTAACAAAGTATTTCTTACCACCTCGAGTTGGGACAAACTTTAAATCACATAGATCACTATGGATTAATCCCAACAGTTGGCTAGTCCTTTCAACTGGTTTAAAAGGTTTCTTTGAAAACTTTGCTTCAACACAAACTTCGCATTTGTGACCTTTCATAGATCACTATGGATTAATCCCAACAGTTGGCTAGTCCTTTCAACTGGTTTAAAAGGTTTCTTTGAAAACTTTGCTTCAACACAAACTTCGCATTTGTGACATTTCATTGAATCAAGTTTTGGAATGAGTCCTAAACCAACAAGCTTTCTTAAAGAAGCACGATTCACATGTCCTAAACGACCATGCCATAAATTAGAAGACTCGCACAAGTAAATAGAATTGTCAATTTTATTCATAACTTGAGGGTACAAATATGTGGACTTCTTGTCCACTACAACAACATTTTCCTTAAACAGGCCATCTAACAAGTATCCCTTTCGGAGTCTTCCACCATGTTAGCCTTCGCTTCCATGTTTCTAGCATTGTCTCTCTTTTCGGCACTTCGATTGTCTTCTTCAATGCGAAGACGAACAAGCAAGTCTTCCATTTACATCTCTTTGCGCTTGTGCTTGAGATAGTTTTTGAAATCTCTCCATGAAGGAGGCAACTTCTCAATTATACATGCAATTTGGAAGTACTCACTCAATTGCATGGCTTCGGCTTCAAGGTTATGCAATAGGACTTGCATCTCTTCGACCTGATTCATTACAGTTTTAGAATCATTCATTTTAAAATCCAAAAACTTTGCAACAAAGAACTTCTTTGTTCCAGCATCTTCGATTTTGTATTTCTTGTCGAGAGAATCCCAAAGTCCTTTTGCAGTTTGAATGGAGTAATACACATTATACAATGTGTTGTCTAGTCCATTCAAGATGTAGTTCTGGCATAGATAATCAGCATGTTTCCATGCATCAATAGCCATTTGTGCAGCCTTGTCTACTACACCTTCCGCCGCTACGGGACATTCTTCACGTAAGAATTTTACTAGTCCAAGCGTTGTGAGATAGAACAACATTTTCTGTTGCCAACGTTTGAAATCAGCCCCATTGAACTTTTCCAGTTTCTCGTACTGCGAGGCCGGTGGCATCATAAGTTGATTAGCACTTGAAGTACTCCCTATCAGTGTTCTAAAAATCGCCCTAGGCGGCCGCCTAGGCGGCGCCTAGGCGCTAGACGGCTGAGCTCCGCCGCGATTTCCGGCAAATCGGTCAGGTAAGGCGGTTGGTCATCTAGTCGGCCGCTTAGGAGGTCTGGGCGCCGATTAGTCGGCTAGGCGTCGTCTAAGCGGTCTGGGCGCCTCAGATCTACCTCCGTAATGGTCATCGGAAACGTCGCCGTCGCCGCTTTAATATGGAAGGTCGGAAAACGGATTTCGATGATGGGCATGGAGGAGGGGAGGAGAGATAAAAGAAGATTTGTTGAAGCTTGGACTGCAGCGGTTGAGGTAACGATGGATCCGCCAGAGCTATGGAACTGCAACGCCGGCCGGAGCTCAAATCGCCGTGATGTTTTTGGCTTTCTCTCTCTCTTAAAGTCGAGCAATAAGGGTTCTTAAAGTCTAGCAAAAAGGGGTTAGGGAAGTCAAAGGAAGGATAGTGAAATGTCAGAGAAAGTTGAAAAGTTGGGATGTGATGTGTGCGTGTGTGGTAGTGTAGCTGTGTAGAGGTGATTAGTTTTTTTTTTCCTTTTCCTTTTCTTTTTATTTTGATTGTATAACTAATAAGCTACTCTCTCTCTCTCTCTTTGATTATTTACCAACAATAAGTCAATATTAAGTACTCTCTCCGTTCCAATCCAGTGTACACTTATTTTTCTTTTGGTCCGTCCCAGTCGAGTGTGAACTACCCCTTTTGACAAAGATTTTAATATTTTATATTCTCCCTACCCCACCCACTCATTAACTTCACTCATTCTTCACCATACAATTTATTCAACCAACCACTCATTAACTCCACTCATTCTCTTTCTTCATTTCCTACCACACATTTTCATTATCTTAATAATATTTCTTAATTATTGTGCCCAAAATCTTGGTTCACAGTTGAGTGGGACGGAGGAAGTATAACTTATACTTATTGCCTTGTTGAATTGTTGTTTGCTGATTTTGTACCCAACAATCTAGCATGAAAATGTGAATTTATATGGAATATATGCAAAATTTGTCTAATTTTTCGGTCCCGCCTAGGCCCCTAGGCGCTAGGCCCGGCTCCGCCGCCTAGGCGGCGCCTAGCGATTTTTAGAACCTTGCTCTCTATTGCATTAGGATTCGTTGCAATAGTTTCACTACTAACGAAGTCATTTCCATTAGCCATTTTCTCTTACGAAAACATAAAATCCAATAAGAAAGAGATGAAGTAGAGAAGATAAAATTCAAAACAAATACCTGAAAATATTGTCTTAAGATTGTTGTGTAAATGTTTAGATATCTTCAATACGAAAATCACACGAAGGAGATTAAAGCAAGGTATGCCGAAGCAAATCTCCATAAGACAATATTTCGCCTCCGTAATTGTGCAAACAGATCGATGGCGAATGTCTCCCAATATACAATGCTTTTTACCAAGAGTTAGTGTGCACTTTAACTAACCTTGACGGGCGAACCAAATTCAGACTTGCTCTTAGTCTTCGAACTTTGAAGAACGAACGATAAACGAACTCTTTGAAACAAACACTTTGAATGAGGGAGAGAGAGAGAATTGGATTCTTGTGTTTGACTTGATAACAACTTGATTGAATTACTTGATGACTGAATGAAGGAATAGGGGTCTATATATAGGGTAGATTGAGTCAGTTGCGACTGTTTCACAAAAGTCACAACCCTCCAAGCTAGCACCTATTCGGACATCAATCTGAACAGACAGCAACTGCTCGGCCGCGCACCATTGGTGCCTCGCCTGAGCATAGGCTAGTTGCTCGGCCGAGCACCTTGGTGCCTCGCCCGAGCAAAGTCTAACAGAAGAGTCATGTTTCTGGACAGTCATGCTCGGCCGAGGCTTATGCCTTGCTCGGCCGAGCAGTTCATAGAATTTGACCTGTCGTGTCTTTTGGACTTTAGACTCCTTGTTGACTTTTCAATTCACCCTAATATTCACTCAATATTCCAACAAAAATGCTATCTCTCAAATCAACGTGAATGAATACAAAGAAAATGAGACAATATAAATTCCAAATTCCAAATAATGAGTCAAGTTTGGGGAAGTTTTATCAGTTCTTGTGGAATCTCTTGAACTGAACACACTGCTCGTATAGATCTCTGTATCAATAGAGATCACACTGTCTACGCACGCTAATTGTGATTCTGGCTTACAACTAAATCTGTCACCTAACTTACTATATTAAAAACTTGTTGATATCTTATTACATTTCTAAAAGCGTTAAGGCAGGGCAATGCTCTCGACATGGCCGTTGTCTTCCTCAACTGTAGCACCCCCATAAGTTCACAAGTCGTCCATCCATAGCACGATACTTGGATTCCTGCAGTTGACATGACCGCCACACTCTGTTTCTTGATCCTCTGTGAATCTAAATTATCTCCCACAAATAAACTACTGAGTATATGCTGACAATAAATTGAGCATTCTCCATTTGTTTCACGTAAAACGACTTCCAAAATATGTTTTCTGAAAAATGAAAATGTTTTTTTTTTTGGAAAATAACATAAGCATGCTTCGGTTGTTCGATAAATTTAAGGAAAATACCGGAAAACATTTTCATTTGTTTGATAACTCCAAGAAAAATGTTTTCTGGTGGAAACATAATCTGAAGTAGGGTGGGGAGGATGGGGTGGGATAGGGGTGGTGGGGGTGGGGTAGGGTGATGGGAGGTGGGTGGGTAGGGTAGGGCAGGGTGAAGGTGTGGTGGGCGTGTGGGTTGGGGTAGGGTGGGTGTGAGGTGGGTGGGTGTGGGGTAGGGGGTAGGGGCAGGGAAGGGTCGAGGTGAAGGGTGGGGTGTGGGGGTATAGGGTAGGGTAGGATGGGGGTTAGGTGAGGGTGGAGTGGGGGTGGGGTGGGATAGCGTAAGGGTAAGGTTGGGTAGGGGTAGGATGAGGTAAAGTGGTGGGTCCATGGTGGGGTGAGGTAGGTGGGTGCGGGTCAGGGGTAGGGTAGGGTGGGGATGGAGGTGAGTGGATGAAGTAGGGTAGGGTGGGGTGGGATGGATGGATGGATGGGTGGGGGTGGAGGTGAATTGGATGTGGGGTGGGTACCGGGAGGTGGATGTGGGGTGGGTACGTAGCGCGGAGGAGAAATTCATAAGTCATTTTACGGAGAAAACATGCGTATTTTCCGTTGGTCGTAAAACATTTTTCTTTGACTTAATTTTCCCGTGATTACCAAACATCGGAAAATGGGGAAACATTTTCCCCGAAACAAACGGAGCCTTATTTTTGTTAAACGATGATCGTGACAACAAATTGTCGAATGGTCGAGGAAAAATGCCAGTTCCTTAAGGGAGATGATCTCGGCCTACGAGGGAGGTCTCCTCGACCCTTTGAGTTGGGTTTTGTTTATGCTCGTTTGCTGAGCCTTGGTCGGCTTTGTTGATGCCGAGATAGAAGACGAGGAAGTCCATGCCTTACCTCGTAGCTGAAACTAATGAATTATGTTTATAGCCCAATCCACTTGGGCCTTATCCGGATAAATCCATGTTCGTATCTCGGGTTATAATGTTCAAGCATGATTATGATATTGAGAAGTTAAAATATAATGGGAGATGATAATTAGGGTTTGGATGTGTTAATTTTATGAATTTCATGTTATTAATGGTGTTTTGAGTTTATACATATCTAATCTGGTATTATATGATGGAATCATGATGTGAAGTGTAAGGTCCGTTTGTTTGCCCGTAAAATATTTTTTGAAAAATGTTTTCTCAATTTTTTGGTGTTTGGTAAGCACCGAAAAATGGGGAAAATATTTTCCGAAAAATATTTTTCCCTCTTTTCGCCGTAAAATGACTTACGAATTTTTTCTAAGTAAAACATTTTTCAAAAAATGGTAACACCCTCACACACCTATATAACTTTTCATACACCCCCACGTTACCCACCCCACTCACCACCACCAACCCACCCCCTCCCCCCCCCCCTTCGGGTCAAAAAAAAATTTAATCATTTAAAATTTATTTTTAACAACTCTCCACCCCACTCCACTCCCCACCACCACCACCACCCTTGCCCCCACCCCCACCCTATCCCCCGTCGGGTCAAAAAATAAATTTAATCATTTAAAATTGATTTTTAACAATTCCTCACTTCACTCACCACCACCACCCATGCCCCCCCCTCCCCCACCCCAGTCGGGACAAAAAAAAATTTAATCATTTAAAATTTATTATTAACAACTCCCCACCCCACCCCACCCCTGCCCTCAACCCCTTCCTCCCACCCCACTCCACTCCACTCGCCATCACCACCCCTGCCCCCTCCACCCCACTCAAATTATTTCAAATTGTGTTTTTATCGAAAAATATTTTCATTAAACACATGAATTTTTTTTTGGAAAACACTTTTCTTATCAAACAGTCGAAAACATGTTTATCTTATTTTTCGAAAAACATTTTACAGGAAATCATTTTTCGCAAGTTATTTTACGCAAAACAAAAGGAGGCTAAATATTGGAATGATGTGAAATATGATGTCTTTTGGATGCTTATGAAAGATGTTGACTTTTAGAGTCTATGAGTAATGTGGAAATGAGAGTTAAATGGTGTGATACTAGTTTAAATGTTAGTTATGGATTATTAAGAGTACGAAATGATATGAAGTTATGAAATACTCCCTCCGTCCCACCTCACTTAAGAAAATTTTTCATTTTGGGCGTCCCACTTCACTTAAGAATTTTCAAAATGAAAACCTTAAATCATTATTCTCTCCACTCATTCTCTCTCCTACATTATTTTAATACTCACAACACCATTATAATTACTATTCCCTCCACTCATTCTCTCTCTTATTTAATTTTTCACACTCACAACACTTTTTCCACTCATTCTCTCTCCTAATACTATAATAATATTCCTTAATTTCCGTGCCATTTCAAAATTTCCTAAGTGGGCTGGGACGGAGAGAGTAGATACTTCATAGCATGAGAGATTGGTATACTCCCTCCGTCCATTTACATGGTTCACACCTTCTATTTTGGGCGTCCATTTACATGGTTCACACTTTGTTTCTTTATAAAAATGGAAACTTTATATTATTAAAATATTAACTCTACCCCACTATAATTTACTATTCTCTTCACTCATTCTCTCTTCTATATTATTTTAATACTTACAACACCATTATAATTTACTATTCCCTTCACTCATTCTCTCTCCTATTTTACTTTCACACTCACAACACTTTCAATATAATACTCCCTCCTTAATAAACGTGTAAACAGTAACCGTGAACCTACTAAATGGACGGAGGAAGTATAAGTAAGAAGGTGAATGATTATGTTTATTATGATGGACATGCACCATCATATATTATCATATATTATGTAAGTTATATACTCCCTCCTTCCCAGCTTACTTGACACTTATTTTCATTTTGGTCCGTTTCAGTTCACTTGACATTTCCCAAAATAGCCTACTTTTTATAATTTTATATTCACTCTATCCCACCACTCATTCTCTCTCTGCATTTTCCACCACTCAATTTATTCAACCAACACTACTATTTACCCCACTCATTCTCTCTTTTCATTTTCTATCACACATTTTTTTTATTTTATTCTTTTTTCTTAGTTCTCGTGCCCACCTCTTGGGTGTCAAGTGAGGTGGGACGGAGGGAGTATATATGAATAAATGAGGGAGTATATATGAATAAATACCGAACACAAATTTAACGTAGATTCACTATATTGTACATATAAATGAAACATGCAACATCTTATATGTGATATACTCCTAACAAAATCGGGAGTAATGAGATAGTTGTTTATATATATATACTCCCTCCGTCCCACTATACTTGACACCCAAGGGGTGGATTCAAAAACCAAGGAAAAAGAATAAAATAAAAAAAATGTGTGGTGGAAAATGAAGAGAGAGAATGAGTGGGGTAAATAGTAGTGTTGGTTGAATAAATGTGTGGTAGAAAATGAAGAGAGAGAATGAGTGGTGGGGTAGAGTGAATATAAAAATATAAAAACTTGATTATTTTTGGAAGGTGTCAAGTATAGTGGGACGACCCAAAATAGAAAGAAGTGTCAAGTATAGTGGGACGGAGGGAGTATATATGAATAAATATCGAACAACAGGAATTCAATGTGCGATTCACTTTATTATATATATGGACGTAACATGCAACATCTTATTTGATATACTCCTAACAACCTCGAAAGTAATGAAATATATATTTATACGAATAAATATCGAACATGAATTTAATATGAGATTCATTATATTATATGTATGTATACTAATACTCAAATGTCCGTGCCACTGGCACGAGACGGTATGCATGGTGGTAAAGTGAAGAAAATTAAAGAATCCTTTTCAATTTTGTCTTTCTCACACGTAAATCCCATCACAATCAATTTTCCTCTTTTTCACGGCAACCCCGAACCATACATCCATATAGACGTGTCCAAACGGTTATAATCGCCGGTTAACGGTTATAACCGTCGGTTAAAAAAATCGATAAAACTTAACCGTAACCTAACCGTTAACTGTGTACTAACGGTTACGGTTATCCGGTTAACGGTTATAACCGGTTAACACGGTTTATCTGGTTAAAACGGTTAACTGAAGCTTTTTTTTCAGATTAGTCATTTTAACGGAATTTTTAACAGTTTCTGTTAACTAAAAACGTTAAAAAACTAACTGAAATTCCGAAAAACTAACTGAAAACGTTAAAAAACTGTCTGGAATTTCAAAAAACTAACTAAAATTCTGAAAAACTAAATGAAAATGTTAAAAAACTGACTGAAATTCTAAACGGTTATAACCGGATAAATAACCGACGATTAGCCGGTTTGAAAAATCTGTAACCTTAACCGAACCGGTTAATCGTCGATTTCGGTTAATCCGGTTACAATTAAACCAGTTAACGGGTTTGATCGGTTAGTTGACCGATTAGCCGATTCCGGTTAGATTTTGGACACGTCTACATCCATACCCGTTATCAAACTAAAAAGTTCTATAGTCTATATAACCAGCAAAAGAAAATAAGTTCTAACATATATCCCTCTTTCCTGTCACCCCCCCCCAACTACTCCCTCATAGTCATAAGTCAGTACTCTCTTTCCTATAACCATCCCAAATTCGCCCGCTATTCTCTTTTCCTAAGTTAATTCATTTATCAAGCAAACCTAAATAAGCAAGCTTAAAGAAAACCCGTGAAGAGGCATCCAAGCCAAGCCAAATGGGTGAAGAAAAGTGAGGGCACATTCTTTCCTTTCCTTACCAACATGAAATCATTGTGTAGAGCTCTAACCACCAAAGTCATGACTGCAGAGAGCACCCACAACAAATTATCACTTTCCTACTCTCTCTCTCTCTCTCTCTCTCTCTCTCTCTCTCTCTCTCTCTCTCTCTCTCTCTCTCTCTCTCTCTCTCTCTCTCTCTCTCTCTCTCTCTCTCTATAACAATATTGTATAACCACAACAAATTCAAGAAGGAATCAAAATATTAAGAGAGACTTAGAGAGGAATATATGCTTGATCAAGATCCATCAAACTTTGATTGGTTAATGGTTATGAACCTATTACCCAGAAAGAAAATAATACAAAATTTTTATTTTTCAAATCCATAAACACCAAATTGGATCATTAAAGGAACATAACTTCTAACCAATTAAGAACATAAATTTGCCTTCTCAAAGTATGAAAGTAAAATAAACAATTAAATAGAATAGTAAGTATACACAAATTTTCTATCTTTCTTTCACTGAAAGTGCTACCTCAAAAGTCAAAATCTTTACTAAGTTCATGAAGAGGAACAAAATAGCACCAGATTCCATTGCACCACCTTTCAGCAATTATATATATATAAAAAAAGAGATTCGGTCAAAGGAGAATGCTTTAGAAGGTGCATAAGGTTTGTGTAGGAAAATGGAATGCTCATAAAGAACATGAAAAACTAACAGTAAAGACCCAATTTGCAGACTTACACAATGTTAAAACTTAAGCATAAGAGTATGTATACATACATTCAGTTGGGCCATATGTGAGTCTCTTACTCCATGAGACTTATAGATGCTATTAAATCAATTTACTCCTCTGAAATGAACACTAAGAAATAAACTGAAAACAACTCCACACCGTAAGCATAAATATTGTTCTAGAAACCCAATAATGTTTACCTGGATATGAACTCAATGGAACTTCTCATTCAACAGTTTGCACACACATTGAGAAATCAAGAACACAAAGTATCCAAATTGAAATAAGGAGAAGTTGGGGCTGAATGACGCAATATTGTTAAAGAAAATAAACAACAGAAAATTTATTCTCAAGGTCTGTCCTCTTACCGTTGATGTTTGAAGATTGGATAAATTGAAATTTATAAGACAAATATGGACCGGTGTCCGGAGCGGTGATAGGTGGGGACGATGATTGTGGCAGTGGTCAACCGGAGTCCTCTTCTTGGTTGACTTTTGTTGATTATCCCACCGTCATAGTTAGAAATCAGTCATAACAAATCAGTCCTAAACAATTTAATACAAACTCCATGAATCATTAAAAAAGCAATTCAAAACCAAACGATACCTCCCAAAAATTAACTAATAAAAATCTGCAAAACGTCAAAGAAATTGAGGAGAATCCAAACACAAATAAAAACAACCTCTAACCCAACCAAACAAAAATTGTGAATATTGGGAAAAAATATCTCACCTTTTCATTAAAGAAAACTGTCGTTGATGCAAAATTCAGCGCCATTATAAACTTTCATGGAAAATTACTATTAACGCAAACCAAAGGAGACTGAAAATATATCCAAGAGGTTTCCATTTGTCAGATACACATGATTTAATAAAAAAAAATGTCCCTTGTGATTAATAATTCTTACTGTCACTTCCATTGACAGAGCTCCATCAAGAGCAAGCAAAAATTCAGGCGAGATGCCTAAACTCTGAATATTGCATATCGTGGGCTATAACTCCTGCAAGAGTAAACAAAAGTAGCATAAAAAAGTGAGGAAAGGATTTGAAATAAAGGTTAGGATGATTTAATAGAATATTAAAGGTATCATGTAATTTGTAATCATAATCATAAGTCACAGATAAAGAGAAAAATGTAACTTGCTAATAAGCATTCCAAATCACACTCGTTCTGTCCTGAGTCATGACTCTTGACTATCCATGAAAACCAAAGGAGTTGACATTTAAGTCAATTTAGTAGCATACTTACATAAGTACCCTTATATCACCTAATAGTGTAACAACCCTAAAATTTCATACTATTTATTTATTAAATAATATTTACTTTAATTATTTTAGTTAATTAAATAAGTATTTGTGTTTATTTCTTTTCTTAAATGGGATAGGAAGAGGTGGGCCTAGTTTATTTAATTTAGGATACCTAAATTGGGTTTACTACTTGGACTTGGACTTGATTTATTTTGGGTTAAATTTAGGAAACCCATATGACCCAAATATAATTCTCAAGCCCTTGAGACCCTTGGATGGAGTAACTGATGGAAACCATTTAGAGGAGCCTCTTCATTTGTTTTAACGGCAAGGAGAGAATAGGAAGTAGCCGCTTGGGGTTATAAATTGGGAGAGGGCCACGGCTGATAGAGGGTTACGATAGCAGAGGGAAACGCTGGAGAGAAGAGAGCGACAGAGAGAGAGATCGCAGAGGGAAGAGACCGAGGAAGAAGAAAGAAGGAAGGAGAAACAGTGGGTGTTCAAGCTCAACCTAGGTAAGTAATCATCCTGTTCTTTTGAGTTCTAAGATAGAGAAACAGATGAATACTCTAAAGGGAAATCAAGATTTGGTATTTAATCATGAAGTATATTTGTGGAATTGGAACTAAGATTGAAGCATGAAATTTATTGAATATGGATATGTATGCTGCGAATTGTATATGAAGTAGGGTGTTGTTATTATTGAGTATTGTTTTGAGTGCCATGCTAAGGAAGTTTATGGGAACAGGGTGTGGTTTTGCTAAGTAATCTAAATTCTATGTAAACAGGCTTTGTGATTATTGATATACAATACTAAGTCAGCTGAATGTATTACATGGAAGAAGGTTGTTTAAAAGCCTACCATGGATGAATTATGGGTAGGAGATTAGTATGTGATCAATGGGAACCAAATATTGCATGCTAAGATATGAACGAAACAGAGGAAGACTGAGGGGTCTGTATGGGTGTCTGTGAGTGTTTCTATGTGTGTTGTATGTGGGTGCAGCCGTGTGAGGGTGGCTGCAGCTGTGGGTGTCGTGTGTGGGCAGGGGGTGTTCAGAGAGTGATGTGTGTGTGTGTGATGACGTGAAGTCAGGTGTGAGTGTGCATATTTGGGATGTCTGTTTGCTGAGGTGTATGTGTGTCTGTTGTTGGGTGTTGGTTGCTGAAGTTGGCTGCCAGCATAAGTGGGTGTGTGCTGATGTGCGTGTGTTAGGGATGTGCAGCTGTGAGAGGGGGCTGTTGTAGTGTGTTAGGGAACAGGGTGTGGTTTTGCTAAGTAATCTAAATTTTATGTAAACAGGCTTTGTGATTATTGATATGCAATACTAAGTCAGCTGAATGTATTACATGGAAGAAGGTTGTTTAAAAGCCTACCATGGATGAATTATGGGTAGGAGATTAGTATGTGATCAATGGGAACCAAATATTGCATGCTAAGATATGAACGAAACAGAGGAAGACTGAGGGGTTTGTATGGATGTTTGTGAGTGTTTCTGTGTATGTTGTATGTGGGTGCAGCCGTGTGAGGGTGGCTGCAGTTGTGGGTATCGTGTGTGGGCAGGGGGTGTTCAGAGAGTGATGTGTGTGTGTGATGACGTGAAGTCAGGTGTGAGTGTGCAGATTTGGGATGTCTGTTTGCTGAGGTGTATGCATGTGTGTTGTTGGGTGTTGGTTGCTGAAGTTGGCTGCCAGCATAAGTGGGTGTGTGCTGATGTGTGTGTGTGTTAGGGATGTACAGCTGTGAGAGGGGGCTGTTGTAGTATGTATCGTGTGTGTACAGAGAGTGAAGTGTGTGGTGTGTGTCAATGTGTGTTCTGTATGCTGAGTAAAGTGAATGTGGTGTGTGTAAGTGTAGTATGAGAGGTAATGAATGGGAATTGATCCTAGAATCCCTAGGGATATTTTGGTAACATTGTTAGGGTATTAGTTAACCATAAAAGGAGTTAAGTAGAATAACTCATAGGTTAACCAAGTGGATTAAAATGATTAAAGGTATTAAGTAGATAGAAGTAAATTGTACCTAAAATTGAGATGTCGCTTTTGCATGATTGTAGATTCGTGCAAGAAGGATTTGCAAGGAAACGCAAGTAACCCAAGGTAAGGGATTACGTTCCTTAAGTATTTGAGATTCATCCTTTAATGTAGGATTCCTCATAATTCTTTCAAGCGCAGCTACTAATGGCCGGTAGCATTTGAACTCCGATGTTGATATAACGTCTTTTGATTATCTTACCCTTGATATATGTTGTTCAATGGGTATCCAAGTGAATTGAAATTGCCTTATGTATTCTTGTACCTGGAATACTATGTGAACTATAACTGTATCTAATTGAAACAGGTACAGTTAGATTAGTCTGATTGAAAAGGACTAATTAAGATAGTCTAGTTTGACTGAAAAGAACTTAGACTTTTAAATTGCTACTTGATGAAGTAGTTTGATTATCATGATATAGTATAATAAGGGAGCACCCTAAAAAGGTGGAAGGTCTCTTATTCTCTTAACATCCTGAAAAGGTGTGACACCCTGAAAGGTGTTTGAAACTCTGGAATTGACGAACTTGTGATAGTGCCATGTTCTCTTTAAGTATGATAACTGTATTTTGAATGTTTACAGTTAAGATTATTGTTGATAGCCTTTCGTTGAAATATAATTGATTGGTTTCGTTCTTTCGGTCATCTTTCCTTAATTAGTACCCGGAGAGATTCCGTGTGAACTTGCTGAGCATTGCTCGCTCACCCCTTTTCTTATTTTTTTTTCTCCCAGGTAAGCGGTAGGAGAAGTTGATCGGTCGCAGGGATGGCGGCTTGAATTAGGGTTAGGGTTTAGCGTTAATCATTACGTACTTAGTGAGCTAGTGGGTTGTACTAGCCGTTAAGGTTTAAAGACAGTTATTTCCTCATTTGAATTATGGTTAGACGCACTAGCCGTTAAGGTTTAAAGACAGTTATTTCCTCATTGAATTATGGTTAGATGTACTAGCCGTTAAAGTATTTTGAATTGGGAATTTTATTTATGAATGAAATTATGTTTATTAATGAAAAGTTAGGGTCGTTACAGTTAGTATCAGAGCTATGGCTTTAGGTCACATGGGAGAACTTAGAATGTTAAGGATTATTAGAAGAAAATAGTGCTTAGCTATTATTGGGTTTATTCAAGAGTCATCTTGGGATATAAAGTTTCGGGGATAAGATTACTCTAGGAGCAGGAGTATGAACTTACTTGGGAATTTAGAGTATTTATTTTGAATGATATAATTTTGGTTTATGATTATTATTCGAGTATTTGAGGTTGAAGAAATATTGATGAATGATTCATTTAATTGTAGGAAATGGATGCTGCAAATGGAGTATGGAGCAAGCTTATCAAGGTTCAACCTGCTAGAGGAAGGTTGGTACAGATCAATAGGTACATGTGGAAGATTCGGAAGTATAGAGAAGTGGCTTGAAACGAGTGGGAACTAAGAATCAAGGCCGAAGTGGGAGCGGCCAACATGAATGAGGAGTTAGAAGAAGCAAAGTTAGAGCTAATGACAAAACAAGGGGAATTGACCATGACGGAAGAATGGGCTGATAAGATTTTGGAGCAGAGTTATGCATGGTATTACGAGTTGCAAGATCTGAAAGAAGCCAATGAGGCAGTAGCAGTCGAGAATCCAGTAGGAGACTTAGAAGGAACGGAAGTCTATTCGATCGTAATCGAGGACGATGAAGTTGAGGCATTGACAGTGGCACCTGTGCGTAGGTCTCGAGGAAGACCTAAAGGATCCAAGAAGGTGGTTAAGATCCCGAGCGGAAGACCTAGGGGGAGACCTAGGAAGAACGTAGCTCCATGAATGAAATTGAGGAAGTTATTTTGTTTCTAGAATAATGAAGGATACCTAGTTGAAAGTTGTATTGGAGGATTTGGTTTTTGTCTTAACTCAAACTATGTTTTTTATGGAATTAAGGTTGGTTGGTATTTTGTTATATTGCGTATCGATTGAACTTATTTCCTTAGTGTTAATTTATATGTTAACTAGAATAGAGAAAAGTTGGTCAACTGAAATGACCGACGTGAACAGAAATCGGCCTATTGAAACGGCCAAGTGTGATTGATAGTTGGTCTATTGAAACAACCAATGTGAAAAGTAATTCGGGTCTATCAAAATGACCTCTGATTGTATTTTGGGTCTATTGAAACGACATGTGAAAGTAGTGTTGGTCTGTTGAAATGGCCAATGGTCTAATGATTGGACCTATGAATTCAATGTTTAGTCTGATAAGACTGTTTGTTTTAATTGGTATACAAATTGTAGCATTGTATATTTTGGCGTGAGTGAGAACGCTTAGAGTGGAAACCCTAATGAGGGCATTATATTGTTTCAGATGTCGGAGAGCAATAGCAAAAACTTCGTAAATGTCAACGGACAAAATCAGGAGCAAGCCGACAATGATATGGCAACCTTTCTTCAGACACTGAATCAGACGGTGGCAGGAATTGGGCAGGTAGTAGCAACCTTAGCTCAACCACAGCCGCAAGTCGTACCATTGAGGGATCCACTGGAGTTGTTCCAGAAGAGGAACCCGAAGTCATTTTCAGGCACTCCAAAGGAGAAGCCGCAAGACTGGATCAAAGACATGGAGAAGATATTCGGTTACTTTGACTTGCACTCCGGAGCAAAGGGTGATGTTCGCGACCTTTATGCTGAAAGGACAAGCTTTAAAATGGTGGGAGGCCGAGAAGAGGGCAGCCACTGCACGTGGAGACGGTAACTTTACTTGGGATATGTTCAAAGGTGTGTTCAATGAAAAGTACTATCCGGCGAGCGTTCGAAATGCCAAAGTGGCAGAGTTTATGATGCTAACTCAAGGAAGTTTAACGGTGGATGAATACAGTGCAAAGTTCACCGAGTTGATGGAATTTGCCCCGACGTTCTTTGATAATGAAGAGCAGAAGGCAAGAAAATTTGAGGCTGGTCTTAGTGACAGGATCAGGTACAGAATTACTCCGCTGCTGTTGTCAACTTATGGCCAAGTACTGGATAGAGCTAGAGTGGTAGAAAAAGAGGCAGACAGTTTCCGCAGTAGGCGGGATGAGAAAAAGAAGATGGCAGAAAAGGAGTCGAGTGGAAACAAGGGACATACTGGAAGTTGGAACCGAGACGGAACCAACAACAAGAGGAAGGCTATGGATGAGGCCCGGGGAAAGGAAATTGCTAGTAACAAGTACCAGAACAAGGGATTTGATAACCGCAGAGGTGGGGATCGAAGAGTTACTCCAGGAACAGGAACGAATGACAAATGCCAAGTATGCGAGGGTAAGCACAAGACCGAGGAATGCCGGTATAAGGAACAGAAATGTTTTAATTGTGACAAAATGGGACATCCGCAATGGAAGTGCCCGGAACCTAAGAAAGTTGGAAATGCTCAAGGAGCCGGAACTGATAAGAACAATGGAGGAGGTCGTGGAAGAGTGTTTACCATGACTGCCAGGGATGCGAGGGCCACCAATGATCTTGTAGCAGGTACGCTTCAAATTTATTCTCGTAGCGTTTATGCGTTGATAGACACTGGTGCTACACATTCTGTCATTAGCACTCGTCTAGCTAAGAAATTGAACTTGAAACCCGAGGCATTAGGAATACCTTTGGTAATAGATACTCCGACTAGAGAGTCAATCCCTATCTCATCTGGTTATAAGATGTGTCCTCTGGGAATAGGAGATAGAGAACTTGAGGTGGATCTTATTGAGTTAGAAATGAACGAATTTGACATTATCCTGGGGATGGATTGGTTAGCTGCTTACCATGCTAAAGTAGATTGCTTTAAGAAGGAGGTGCAATTCAAGTTACCATCTGGAGAAGAGTTTAGCTTCCAAGGATCGAAGCCGAGAAGTCGATCGGGTCTTATTTCGGTAATGAAGGCTCGAAAAATGTTAAGAAAGGGATGTGAAGGGTTTTTGGCCTATATTGGCGAGATGGACAAGAAAGAAGTAAGTATATAAGCTCTTTCGGTGGTCAGAGATTTCAAGGATGTTTTTCCAGAAGATTTGCCGGGAATACCACCAGAAAGGGAGGTGGAATTTTCTATAGACTTAGTACCAGAAACCGCACCGATATCCAAAGCACCGTACAGAATGGCGCCGGCTGAACTTAAAGAATTGAAGGAACAATTGCAAGAATTATTGGATAAAGGTCTGATTAGGCCGAGTGTTTCACTATGGGGTACGCCAGTGTTATTTGTGAAGAAGAAGGATGGATCGATGAGGATGTGTATCGACTATCGAGAACTGAATAAAGTGACGGTGAGAAATCAGTATCCGTTACCGAGGATTGATGACTTGTTTGATCAACTTCGGGGAGCATGTTATTTCTCAAAGATAGATTTGAGATCGGGATATCACCAGTTGAGAGTGAAAAAGGAGGATGTTGCGAAGACGGCCTATAGGACAAGGTACGATCACTATGAGTTTTTGGTTATGCCGTTTGGATTGACGAACGCACCAGCAGTATTTATGGAACTAATGAACCGGGTATTTCAGGAATTTTCGGATAAGTGTGTAATTGTATTTATAGATGATATTCTGGTTTATTCTAAGACCAAGGAAGAACATGAAGAGCATTTAAGGTTGTACTGCAAATCTTACGGAAACAGAAGTTGTATGCGAAATTTAAGAAGTGTGAATTTTGGTTGGAGGAAGTAGCATTCTTAGGGCATGTGGTATCTAAGGATGGGATTGCAGTAGATCCGGCAAAGATAGAAGCTATAGTGAATAAGGAGAGACCAACTACTGTCAGCGAAATTAGAAGTTTCTTGGGGTTGGCAGGTTACTATAAGTGATTTGTGAAAGGATTTTTGAAGTTATCAGGACCATTAACGAAGTTAACGCAGAAGGGAGCGAAGTTCGTTTGGTCGGAAGAATGTGAAAAGAATTTTCAAGAGCTGAAGAGACGGTTGGTGTCCGCACCAGTTCTTACAGTACCATCAGGATCAGACGGATTTGTGATTTATAGTGATGCTTCGTTGAAGGGATTGGGTTGTGTATTAATGCAGAATGATAAGGTTATAGCCTATGCATCAAGACAACTAAAGAACCATGAGAAGAATTATCCCACCCATGATTTGGAGTTAGCAGCCGTAGTTTTTGCATTGAAAATTTGGAGGCATTATTTGTATGGGGTAAGTTGTCAGATTTATACGGATCATAAGAGTCTTAAGTATATCTTCACTCAGAAAGAATTGAATATGAGGCAAAGGAGATGGCTAGAATTACTTAAGGATTATGATTATATGATTTTATATCACCCCGGAAGGGCCAATAAGGTGGCAGATGCTTTGAGTAGGAAGAATCGTGGAACACTAGCGGTGTTGATTTCTAAGGGGGTAAGTATGTGGAATAATATTGAAATTTCTGGGTTCGAGGTAACAGTTAGGGGATACTTGGCTCAGATGAGTGTTCAGCCGACACTTTTGGACCGAATTAAGGAATCACAAGGGATCGATGGTGAGGCTGAAAAGATACGTGAAAATATGGCTAAAGGGAAGGTAACAAAATTTCGTATGGGAGATGATAGAATTTTTAGGTACCAATCAAGAATTTGGGTGCCAGGTAATGAAGATATAAAAAGGGAGATTTTGAAGGAAGCTCATTGTTCGAGGTTTTCTGTACATCCCGGAAGTACAAAGATGTATAGGAATTTAAGAGAATCATTTGGGTGGAACAACATGAAGGGAGATGTGGCAGAATTTGTTTCAAGATGTTTGGTATGACAGCAAGTAAAGAGTGAACATCAGAAACCGACAAGGTTACTGCAGTCGTTACCAATACCGGAATGAATGGGAGAATATAGCTATGGATTTGGTAGTAGGGTTACCGAGGACGTTGAAGGGTCACAACGCAATTTGGGTTATAATGGACAGACTTACGAAGTCGACTCACTTTTTAGCAATTAAGGTGACAGACTCATTGGAGAAGTTAGCAAAGTTATATGTTGACGAGATTGTAAGATTGCATGGGATACCGGTGTCGATAGTGTCCGACCGAGATGAAAGATTCACATCGAAGTTCTGGAAGAGTCTACAGCAGGCATTAGGTACTGAACTGACTATGAGTACAACGTTTCATCCGCAGACCAATGGGCAGTCAGAAAGAACTATTCAGACTCTGGAGGATATGCTAAGAGCCACATCATTGGATTGGCAAGGGACTTGGGATGAACACCTGACGTTAGTGGAATTCGCCTACAACAATAGTTTTCATGCAAGCATCGATATGGCACCGTACGAAGCACTGTATGGACGGAAGTGTAGGTCACCTGCATGTTGGGATGAAGTGGGTGAGAGGAAATTGACGGGACCGGAGATTGTTCAGGTAACCGCAGATAAAGTACAGCAGATCAGAAAATGGTTATTAACCGCACAGAGTCGACAGAAGTCGTATGCAGATCGCCGACGACGAGATTTGGAATTTCAGTTGGGGGATCGCGTATTCTTGAAGATTTCACCGTCTAAAGGGGTTATGAGGTTTGGTATTCGCGGGATGTTAAGCCCGAGGTATGTGGGACCATTCAAAATTTTGGAGCGAGTTGGGCTGGTAGCCTATAAGTTGGCCCTACCACCTGTACTTGCAGGAGTACACAATGTGTTTCATGTCTCGATGTTGAGGAAGTACATCCCTGACCCGAGCCATGTGATTGAGTATAGATAGCTCAGATTCCGTGCCGAACTGAGTTATGATGAGCAACCTGTGAAAATTGTGGATCGGAAAGATCAGAATTTGAGAAGGCGGATAATTCTGTATGTGAAAGTGCAATGGAGCAACTACACAGAAAGAGAAGCGACGTGGGAGCTCGAGAGCGAGATGCGAGAGTCGTATCCCGCCCTGTTTTTGGAATGAGTGCGTTTGGTTTGGTGGACCAAACCCTTTTAAGGGGGTAAGAATGTAACAACCCTAAAATTTCATACTATTTATTTATTAAATAATATTTACTTTAATTATTTTAGTTAATTAAATAAGTATTTGTGTTTATTTCTTTTCTTAAATGGGATAGGAAGAGGTGGGCCTAGTTTATTTAATTTAGGATACCTAAATTGGGTTTACTACTTGGACTTGGACTTGATTTATTTTGGGTTAAATTTAGGAAACCCATATGACCCAAATATAATTCTCAAGCCCTTGAGACCCTTGGATGGAGTAACTGATGGAAACCATTTAGAGGAGCCTCTTCATTTGTTTTAACGGCAAGGAGAGAATAGGAAGTAGCCGCTTGGGGTTATAAATTGGGAGAGGGCCACGGCTGATAGAGGGTTACGATAGCAGAGGGAAACGCTGGAGAGAAGAGAGCGACAGAGAGAGAGATCGCAGAGGGAAGAGACCGAGGAAGAAGAAAGAAGGAAGGAGAAACAGTGGGTGTTCAAGCTCAACCTAGGTAAGTAATCATCCTGTTCTTTTGAGTTCTAAGATAGAGAAACAGATGAATACTCTAAAGGGAAATCAAGATTTGGTATTTAATCATGAAGTATATTTGTGGAATTGGAACTAAGATTGAAGCATGAAATTTATTGAATATGGATATGTATGCTGCGAATTGTATATGAAGTAGGGTGTTGTTATTATTGAGTATTGTTTTGAGTGCCATGCTAAGGAAGTTTATGGGAACAGGGTGTGGTTTTGCTAAGTAATCTAAATTCTATGTAAACAGGCTTTGTGATTATTGATATACAATACTAAGTCAGCTGAATGTATTACATGGAAGAAGGTTGTTTAAAAGCCTACCATGGATGAATTATGGGTAGGAGATTAGTATGTGATCAATGGGAACCAAATATTGCATGCTAAGATATGAACGAAACAGAGGAAGACTGAGGGGTCTGTATGGGTGTCTGTGAGTGTTTCTGTGTGTGTTGTATGTGGGTGCAGCCGTGTGAGGGTGGCTGCAGCTGTGGGTGTCGTGTGTGGGCAGGGGGTGTTCAGAGAGTGATGTGTGTGTGTGTGATGACGTGAAGTCAGGTGTGAGTGTGCATATTTGGGATGTCTGTTTGCTGAGGTGTATGCGTGTCTGTTGTTGGGTGTTGGTTGCTGAAGTTGGCTGCCAGCATAAGTGGGTGTGTGCTGATGTGCTTGTGTTAGGGATGTGCAGCTGTGAGAGGGGGCTGTTGTAGTGTGTTTCGTGTGTGTACAGAGAGTGAAGTGTGTGGTGTGTGTCAATGTGTGTTCTGTATGCTTAGTAAAGTGAATGTGGTGTGTGTAAGTGTAGTATGAGAGGTAATGAATGGGAATTGATCCTAGAAACCCTAGGGATGTTTTGGTAACATTGTTAGGGTATTAGTTAACCATAAAAGGAGTTAAGTAGAATAACTCATAGGTTAACCAAGTGGATTAAAATGATTAAAGGTACTAAGTAGATAGAAGTAAATTGTACCTAAAATTGAGATGTCGCTTTTGCATGATTGTAGATTCGTGCAAGAAGGATTTGCAAGGAAACGTAAGTAACCCAAGGTAAGGGATTACGTTCCTTAAGTATTTGAGATTCATCCTTTAATGTAGAATTCCTCATAATTCTTTCAAGCGCAGCTACTAATGGCCGGTAGCATTTGAACTCCGATGTTGATATAACGTCTTTTGATTATCTTACCCTTCATATATGTTGTTCAATGGGTATCCAAGTGAATTGAAATTGCCTTATGTATTCTTGTACCTGGAATACTATGTGAACTATAACTGTATCTAATTGAAACAGGTGCGGTTATTAGATTAGTCTGATTGAAAAGGACTAATTAAGATAGTCTAGTTTGATTGAAAAAAACTTAGACTTTTAAATTGCTACTTGATGAAGTAGTTTGATTATCATGATATATCATAATAAGGGAGCACCCTGAAAAGGTGGAAGGTCTCTTATTCTCTTAACACCCTGAAAAGGTGTGACACCCTGAAAGGTGTTTGAAACTCTGGAATTGACGAACTTGTGATAGTGCCATGTTCTCTTTAAGTATGATAACTGTATTTTGAATGTTTACAGTTAAGATTATTGTTGATAGCCTTTCGTTGAAATATAATTGATTGGTTTTGTTCTTTCGGTCATCTTTCCTTAGTACCCGGAGAGATTCCGTATGAACTTGTTGAGCATTGTTCGCTCACCCTTTTCTTATTTTTTTCTCCCAGGTAAGCGGTAGGAGAAGTTGATCGATCGCAGGGATGGTGGCTTGAATCAGGGTTAGGGTTTAGAGTTAATCATTACGTACTTAGCGAGCTAGTGGGTTGTACTAGCCGTTAAGGTTTAAAGACAGTTATTTCCTCATTTGAATTATGGTTAGACGTACTAGCCGTTAAGGTTTAAAGACAGTTATTTCCTCATTGAATTATGGTTAGATGTACTAGCCGTTAAAGTATTTTGATTTGGGAATTTTATTTATGAATGAAATTATGCTTATTAATGAAAAGTTAGGGTCGTTACAAATAAGATTGCAAGTACAGATTGGAGCATGATATTTGGCATAGGTTAATTTCAGTACATACTAAAAATGGACATTAATTCAAGGGAGAAAATAATTAAAATAATGGACACTCTTTTTGGGAAGGTTTTAAGTATCATTGATCAAGAACTAAAATACATTAATGAAGAGAAAATCAAAAAAAAAAAAAAAAAAAGAAGCTAGGATTGGATTGGTTCGATTGTAATCACTTTCCAGCACCAACTTATCCCAATTTTACACTAATCAAACTGAGGGGAGATCAAAGTCAGTAGTAGATAAAAAGTCAATCATAACAACAACAACAACAAATAAAAAATAAAATGAACAGAACAGAACAGAACAGATTAAACTAAAAAAAATAAGACTACACTTTACGCAGCAGATGAGATGATATTCTCAATCAAAAAAAGGGTATAATTGAACTGTTTACTAAGACTTAACAACATGGAATTTTGTTCAATTCGTGTATCCAACCCCACATAACTTGAGCCTATAAAACATCTATTCTAATTACAAATGACAAATTACAAGATTCCATTAATTCAAGACGGAATTCGCAGGGAAGATGGAAAAACAACTTACATTCTTAGTACGATGTAAAAGCGAAATTCACCATTAAGTTCCCGCTCTGAAACTTGCTGACCGAAATTTCCAGCGGACAGGCGATATTACATCAAGCTAGCCTGTTGTTCACAAGATTGAACCGAAAATAGGGATTTTCTAAGCATCAATTGATGAATATAAAGAGAATTTGAGCGTTAAACGTACCTTGGCACCCTAGAGATTAGGGCTTTGATCATTCCAAAAAGAGTGAAGAGGGCGGCGACTCTTAAAACCCTAAAAAATCTTTAAAGTGAATGAATCTGTCCCGATTCAAGAGGTTAATATTGTAGAGAGAGATAGGGAGCTCCGGATAGGGCGTAAGGCACTGGCACCGCAATTGATCATAGTGGGAGCGGGTTCTCGCCCAAGAACACTCCTTTATCGAGTCCATCACCAACGTCTTTGCCTCGATCCGCGTCATCGACTTTCAATCTGTATCCCTCCCAAAGAACACCCCTTTATCGAGTCCATCACCGACGTCTTTGCCACGATCCGCGTCGTCGACGTCGCCGTACCCGATTCAGACCCCGGCAAATCCATCTCCGTCGAAAACTCCGGTCAATTGACTCAAACTGAGCGCTAGAAAGGAACGATTGTGAATGTGACGGTTGTGAGTATGTGTGTGTGTGAATTTTCAGCCATTGGATCCATTTTCCAACTTTCAATCTGAACCACCACTTATGTGTAGATAAGAGCCAATTAAAACCCCCTTGTATTGTATTATAGATTATACGGTAATATCAGTTTGAGTTGTATATGGTCATATTGATATGAGCCTGATTTGTATATGATTGGAGGAACGAATGAAGGAATATGATGATTCTGTAGGAACATAAACGATCCACTACACATGAACCGACTCATAACTAGATTAAGAAGAGAAGGTGTAACGACCCGAACTCTAGGCATTAGTTTAATCACGTGTTGAGCACGTATATATAGCGTGCAAATTATATTATTTATTGTTTCGCATTTTAAATTGTGTAATTATGTGTTAGTTTAGCATTTTAATAACTTATATGATATTTTAAATATGTTAATAAATTAAATATAATTATTTAGTGTCTTATTAAAAATATTAGGAGTGGTGTAGTAAAATAATAAGCCGTGTTCGATTTAGAAATAATAATATTAAAAGTAAAGTAGTAATTTTTGGATAAGTAGCATTTTATTATGAGACGGAGGGAGTAATAATAATAATAATAATAATAATAATAATAATAATAATAATAATAATAATAATAATAATAATAAAAGAGAAATGGGACGGATTGGTTTGGAAAAGAAATTGAATTTGATTTTGGATTGTGGGACCCATTAGGGCAACTCCAACAATGGTCCTAAAACCTATTTTTGATACCCTCACAAAGGTCTTTGCATCTCCAACGGCAAAAACTAAAGGTATCAAAATTTGATAAAGTCCTTAGCAAAGTACCATATTTAGGACTTTGCTTAGGACTTTGCTACTTCATTTTTTTCCATACACCCTTCTTTCATTTTCTTTCTACATTTATTCTGCTTCTTTTTAAATTTATTTAATTATACATAAAAATTTTGATTTTTGATTTAAATTTATTTAAGTTTTTATATAATTATTTATAAAATTTTAAATTTTATAAAAAAATAATTAATTAAAATAATTATTATATTTCGAAATTATTTATAAAATTTTATTTTTTGATAAAAAATAACTAATTAAAATAATTATTATATTTCAAAATTATTTATCATATTAAAAATATTAATAAAGTTATTAAATTGAAAAAAACTAATTTGGTACCTAATTTTTGATACCCATTGTTGGAGATGATTTTTTAGGACCATGCAAAAAGTCTCCATAGGTATCAAAATTTGGTTTTAGGACCCTTAGGACTAGGACCACCATTGGAGTTGCCCTTAGTTTAGACTATTTGCATGAAAATTTGTTGACACCAAATTGTTCTTCACGTGGCTTGCTTGGAATTAAGGAAGAGGTGGCAATCCCTTGGTTGACTCATCTTCATCATTTTCTCAAAAACCTTTTCTCTCAGCAATGTCTCTTCTTCCGTGGAAATCCAAAAGATCCAAACATAATAATTCATTTCAAAAATTCCTCCTAAATTCATCTTTCATCCGTTTGACGATCCGTCTTCACCAAAATGTTCGGGAAGCCGAGGGGAGCCTTTCTAGCCGATTAAAGAATTACTTATTTTCGAATTATTTTGTAAGTTATTATATTTTCCCTTCCTTGTATGCTCATTTGATTATTTGAAGTTAAAAGCAGGAAATATATTATTGCATGTTTGGTTGGAGTAAATTTTACTTGGTTTAGAATGGATTGGAATAGGTTTTGGAAGAGTATAATGAAGTGAGGATATATGGATTTGGTTAAAGTTAAAATGGTTGAATTATAAATGTTATAATTGTTGTATGTCACTTTGGGTATACTTTACTTGGAGTGAGAATGAGTTGAAATGAATTAGTAATGAATTAAAATGGTCTTGAATTGAATATGGAAGTGTTGTATGTGGGTTGGTACATTTTACTTGGGTTTGAAATGGTTAATTTAGTTGGGATAAGGTATAGTGAAGTTTTGATTTGGTATTGATGTTTAAGATAAATGATTGAAGTCTAAATGTGAATTTGGTGATTTTAGAATGAAATGATAGTAGTATTAATGGTTTAGAAATGAACGGGAGTAAAGTGATAAAATAAGAAATTAAGGATTTGCAAGTTATTATAAGGGATTTTTACCAATAAGTCTCTATTAAAAGGTGAAATTTATCAATAAAAACACCACATTACATATTCTACCCTAGGGTCCATAAATTGAAATCCATTTTACTAATAAACCCTCCTTTTAAAATATTTCATAACCATTTAAATTAAATGACGAAACTGCCCTCCGCTGGCAATTGCGTTTCTCTCTCTATGCGCAATTGGGTTTCTGCAACCAGAACTAAGATGCCGCAATTGGCTTTCTCTGCAATTGACGAGCTCCTGCGGGTGTTCCAGATGCTCGATCGAGAATGGAGTTGAAGAAGGCGACGCAATCATCAACTATGAGGTCAACGTTGGGGACGAAGTCTTTGAGGCCTTTGTCTGAATTGAGATTTTCGATCGTGAGTATTGATTTGAATTCTGACCGGTTAGGTAATCATGTTTTTGCTCGATTGGTTCTATGGAGTTCTTGCTTCGCTAGTTTTGTGGCAGAAGGAGGCTAAGATCTTGTTCTTAGGGCTCGACAATGCAGGCAAGACGACGTTGCTTCATATGTTGAAAGATGAGGTATATTTATATCATTACTTTTTTCTTACTTCAATTGGTGAAATTCGTGCGTGATTTGTGTGATATTGTATTGGTATGAAGATGATTCTGTGGTTTGATTAGTTATTCTATGAATTTTCTTTTGGTTGAGTGGAATAATTGTGCGAATTCCGTTATTCTGAGTCTGTGCTGCATCATTATTTGGCAGAGATTGGTGCAACATCAGCCAACACAGTATCCAACATCAGAAAAGCTGAGTCTGCTCTTTTCAGAATTGAGGAGGGTTATAAGTCATTATACTACAACTTCTCTCCCTTCAGCCGCAAGTTTTAAGTTGTAAAGAGAATACTGTGCTACCTAAATTATTATATGTGATATCTATTGCAAAATCCTTCAGGGGGTTCTTACTGATACCAAATTCTTTATTGCAAAATATTTCTAGGTCCTTTTAAATACTTTATCGTCTCCATTTATATGTGCAAGTTTTCCTTCATGGATAGTTTCTGGCCCCTTTCTTGTAGCGCCGTCCTTTTAGTTTATGCTAAAAAATATGTTTCTGCTCTTTTCAGAATTGAGAAGGGTTTTAAGTCCTTATACTACAACTTCACTCCCTTCAGTACCTCCAAATAATGAAAATGCAGGATATGGACTTATCCAGTTAGAGAAAACTGCATATGTATTTGATGTACTTGATAGTAAAGACCATACTAGCATTGTTGAATCTGAAAACCCAATTTCAATGGAGGCTGCCGGTCAGGTATATTTATTGTTGTTTACCAGGTTTAGTGTCGTTTAGTTTTTCATATACATTAAGTCTCTGGTTCACTGTTGCAAATATTTGCATTTATTTTCAGATGTTTGGATTTCTTTTATATGTATCTGATTACAAATTTAAAGGCAATGGGAGCACTCTGTTGATTCCAAAGGTAATAGAGATCCGTTAAATTCAATTTATTTATTTGGTAAATATTTGTGCAACTCATAGCTTTTATGTTTAGGAGTATTATAGATCTTGGAGTGACTAATCTGTGTAGCAGCCACATTCTATGCATGCATTAAAAAGAATCTTGAATGTATAGTTTAGGCGATATTTCTGGTAATTGAGAAACTGAAATATCTAGAGCTTGCGTAGTTATTCCGTTGCTACGTTTCCTCTCAGAAAGTACTCCTGCTTGGAGGCCAATAGAAAAGTCATTCTACTAGTATTGCTCCAGCATTTTCTACCCTCTATCCGTCTTTATGTATCCTGTGCAAGGAAATCTTTGAGTATTGAAAGAATGTAAACATCGATCAACTAATATTCATTATTATATTCACTAAATATGCTCGACCACATTGTTTGTCAGGTTCTTATATCTTGGAATTCACTTGGTAAGAATGTAATTCTTGCCAACGTACTCGTTCATCTTTAACTTCAGATTGTAATGTTTCTTTCTTCAAAAATAGCACATGGCTAATGCAACAACTTAACCTTTCAAGTAGTTGATAAGGATACTTTGGTTAAACATTTGCATTGCTTATGCTCTTTTTCTGTGGCTTTCTGTTGATTGCTGACAGGTAATGCCTCTAATGTGTGTGTTCTATAAGGAAATCAGTCCATTCTGGGCAAATTAAGTTCAAATTGAGTTTCTATTATGTTTCTCAACATTTGGATGATGATTTGCCATATTGCAGACACGAAAATGGTTTGGCATTATTTTTCCACTGCTCCATGACCATCCACCAGATCCACCATTGATGTTGCTGATCATCTTCTTCAGCAATTGGACTGCTCTTTGAACTTCTGATAATTGTGCCTATGCGAGTGCCTGTTGATGAAAGTCCAGTATTCCTTCTATATCAGGAGTGGGCTTTTGGACTAATATTCTTTAAGGTCTGGACTAGGCTGGTGAGTTTGATACAACATCTCCTTCACCTTTGGTGAAACTCAGTAGCATGTACAGTAGCTCAAATAGATAGATTCAATGAGGATTGTAAATAGGGTGTTGCTCCTTCTATGAAACTCCTTTCTATTCGCTAGTATTGTAAACAGGGTGTTTCTCCTTCTCAAACCTCATTATATATAGAATTTCTGTTCAAGCTCGTCGTTGATATGAAGACATTTGTTTTTTACATCAAAACTGTGAAATAGACTTCTCGGTTTATAAATGTGAAAACCATTATACATTTATTTACATCAAAACTGTGAAATAGACTTCTCAGTTTATAAATGTGAAAACCATTATACAGTTATTTACATCAAAACTGTGAAATAGACTTCTCGATTTATAAATGTGAAAACCATTATACAGTTATTTACATCAAAACTGTGAAATAGACTTCTCGGTTTATAAATGTGAAAACCATTATACAGTTATTTACATCAAAACTGTGAAATAGACTTCTCGGTTTATAAATGTGAAAACCATTATACAGTTATTTACATCAAAACTGTGAAATAGACTTCTCGGTTTATAATTGTGAAAACCATTATACAGTTATTTACATCAAAACTGTGAAATAGACTTCTTAGTTTATAATTGTGAAAACCGTTATACAGCTATTTACATCAAAACTGTGAAATAGACTTCTCAGTTTATAAATGTGAAAACCATTATACATTTATTTACATCAAAACTATGAAATAGACTTCTCAAACCATTATAAAGTTATTTACATCAAAACTTTGAAATAGACTTCTCAGTTTATAATTGTGAAAACCATTATACAGTTATTTACATCAAAACTATGAAATAGACTTCTCAGTTTATAATTGTGAAAACCATTATACAGTTATTTACATCAAAACTGTGAAATAGTCTTCTCAGTTTATAAATGTGAAAATCATTATACAGTTAGTTACATCAAAACTGTGAAATAGACTTCTCAGTTTATAATTGTGAAAACCATTATACAGTTATTTACATCAAAACTGTGAAATAGACTTCTCAGTTTATAATTTTAAAAACCATTATACAGTTATTTACATCAAAACTGTGAAATAGACTTCTCAGTTTATAAATGTGAAAACCATTATACAGTTAGTTACATCAAAACTGTGAAATAGACTTTTCAGTTTATAATTGTGAAAACCATTAAACAGTTTTATACTCTTGTGTAAACAAATGATAAATAATTTTCTCAGTTTTTTACAAGTAAAAAATAATTTTATTTTATTTATAAAATTTAAAATATATGATGAGTAAACGTGTTTGATTCGTCTTGGCGATGCGATTAAAACAGTGGTTTCGAATAATTTTTTCGATTTTTAGATTTTGAGATATTGGATTTTAAAAATTTAAGAGAAAAAAAGGAAGAGAGAGAAAAGGAGAGAGAAAGAAGCAGGTAAGGTAAGGCATGATAAGCGTCCTTAGGATAAGCGCTTGAGGGAATCAGGGGCAATTTGGTCTAAAAAAATTGAGGGACTTTTTGGCTGTTTTGATAATGTTAGTCCTTAAAGATAGTTTTTATTTGGTTGAGGGACTATTTGGTCAAAGCCTCTTATTATAATTCCTTTCTTTGCATGCTCATCTTGTTGCTTTTGATGAATTTCTTGGAATATGTATGTTGTTTGAAATTTTAGACAAATTATTTACTTGAGAATGAAAGGAATTTGGTTTTTATGAGTAGGAAGAATTTCTAGTAGATGGGTTTGTTGAAGTAGTTGTTTGGTGATTTAGAACCTCTCCCTTGAATTAAAATGGGTTGGATTGAGTGAATTGGGGTTGGGTTAAATGATTGAAGTCTAAATGTGAATTTGGTGATTTTAGAATGAAATGATAGTAGTATTAATGGTTTAGAAATGAACGGGAGTAAAGTGATAAAATAAGAAATTAAGGATTTGCAAGTTATTATAATTCCTTTCTTTGCATGCTCATCTTGTTGCTTTTGATGAATTTCTTGGAATATGTATGTTGTTTGAAATTTTAGACAAATTATTTACTTGAGAATGAAAGGGATTTGGTTTTTATGAGTAGGAAGAATTTCTAGTAGATGGGTTTGTTGAAGTAGTTGTTTGGTGATTTAGAACCTCTCCCTTGAATTAAAATGGGTTGGATTGAGTGAATTGGGGTTGGGTTATGTTATACTTGTTATTTGTGAATTTAGTCAAGTTATTTACTTGGGAATGAAAGGAATTAGGATTTAAATGAGCAAGAAGAAATTACTAATATGTGGGTTTGTTAAGTGGGTGTTTTGGTGAATTAGAATCCCTTCCTCGAAGCTTGAGATGGGTTGGAATGGTTAATTTGAGGTTTGATCATATTTATGCTAGTTGTGGTGAAAGAGTTTTGGAAACATTTTATTTGGGTTTTTAGAATAAATGAAAAATAAGTTTGAATGACTTTTGTGAGTTGCAAGTTGTTATGTTTCCCTTCTATGCATGCTCATATAGATATGTTACAATTGATTTTTGAAGTGTAATTGTTAATTGTGAAACCTAGTCAAGTTAATTGTAGGGTTGCTAATTTGGGTGTTTAGTAGAATTAGGAACTTTCATTGAATTGAAATGGGTAAATGATTGTTGGGTGAAGATTTTAACATTCCTTTTGAAATTAAAGAGTTGGGTTGTATTGAGTAAATTATAGTGAAGAAATTAGGGAGTTTTATAGTTTGGATTGTGAACATTTGTGCTATCAAAGTGTTAGAACTTTTGGGTTAGAAATCTGCAGTTGGCTCACAATTCGTATCTGGAAACAGCGACACAGAGCGGCCGCGCTACAGCTAGAGCGACCGCGCTCGTTAAAGGAAAAATGGACATGATTTTCTGCCACTTAGGGCGGCCGCGCTCCAAGCCACGGCGGCCGCGCTGGGCCTGTTCCCAAACCTATTTCCTAAACTATTCTTACTTAATTACTTAGACCATTTTAACCTCATAGCACACCTTAATCATAGTATAAGACAACAGTTAAAACTCTTAAAGCCTAAGATATAATATTTCTTGTTATAGTTTATGTGTTGACTTATTATAGTAAAGGCGTAGACCCTTTGTAATACATATTGTGAGTTTGTTAAATCAATTGGAATGTAATTTATAGGATTCCCTACTTTGGAATGCCTAAGATGATTTGGATTGAATCATGTATTGGTAGCCTTAGTGCTAAATATGGCGAATACTTTATTATGTTGCTATTTTATAAATGTTTTGGTGGAGTATGTATCCCTACTTTGGATCATACGTTATTTGGTTAAACAAATATGTTATTATTGTGTTTAACTAGTTAAAGTCCAGCTGGTACTTGGTTGTCGGGCAATGTTATGGAATTATAATGGCACCGAGCCAAGTTCATTATAATTCATACATTGGTAACCCAGATTTTACCCTCCATTGGCCGTGGATGGGATTAGTGAACTGGCATCTTCTTTATGGAGATGGTTCTAGTTGCACTGGGGATACGACTGCGTGTCGGAGTCCCTATGATCTTGATTTGGTTATGGTTCCGGAACCGCTTCATCAATTGCTGATGCTGCTGCTCAGAGTCGGATGACCCTTGTGTTTAAACCTTGGCTAGTATCCTTCTAAGTGTTAAATTATGCACTTATGTGATGTTATAAGTATATTCTTCTTTTGTGTTATAAAGTATTAATTATATGAACCATGAATGCTTATTATGTAATGCATATCATATTGTTGCATATATAATAACTTGTTGAGATTTTTCTCATCCCGTCCCCTTTTACTGTTTTAGACAGGGCGAGCCAGGGTATAGGACCGATTGAGGAGGACGCCAGTTTGGGGTTATGATTTGGGTAAGATTTGGAAATGGTTACATTATATAAATGTGAACCAGGAGTAGTATACCGAGACAGTTTTTGTAGCTATAATATTTTAGTATTTTAAAGTGTTGTAGTTATATTTGTTATCTCCGTGGTGGAGCTTGTGTAAAAATAAACTTTTGGTTTAAAACTTTGAAGTGTTAAATTTTATAAAGGTTGTAAATATGTTAGTTTATGTGTTGTTCCCTTTTTCCTCCAAGTGGAGATGCCCCTAGTTTGTAGCGGGATGTATAAGTTAAAGTTAGTTGTTTTCAAGTTTTCTTTAAAGTTAAACAGGTTTTTATATCAAATTTTTAAAAAGGACATTTCGAAAAAGTTTTTAAAATTTTGGCGTCTCCAGTTCGCGTCCCGTACAAGTGGCCAAGTAGGTCCACGGTTTCGGGTCGCGACAGAAGGAGAAGAAGAAGAAGACGAAGACGGAAGCGTGTACCTTGTGATTCCATGATTGTTCTTAGTCTTGTTCTTGATAAAGTAAGAAGATAGTCTTTAAAGAAGAGAGGAGTAGATCTTCTAAATGATGAGTGCCCTTAATCTCTTTAATCTTCAATTACTTAGGAAGATTTTGGTCTGAATGAGAATATAATAACTAGTGGATTCATAGGCTTGATGGATAGGCCTTTATATAGGAATCCAAGGGGCACTTCATTTAGGGACTACACCTATTGATATATAAGACATTACCATTATGCCCATCATTTAATGGTATACTTATATTATGGAATTCTACATATTATGTTGAGTTCTATACTTTATACCATATATTATAATATTGGTCATTATACTATTAAGTATTTATATGTTACATTAATTCATGTTCTTACAATCTCCCACTTGGATTATTATAACATATACCTTTATTTAATAAATTTCTTCAATCATATTTATAACACAAATGACAATCCTTATGTGCACTTTGTTGTCATTCGAAACCAATCCCGTCCATTAGTCATATAAGTATAAGGACTAAAGGGGCAGTCGTTGTAATTGATTCGCAACTAAACCCACATTAATCACATATATATATCCAACTAAATGACATAGATTAAGTATAGATATGTAGCATGGAATATTAACGAATATATATGGAAAAAAACATATATATATTCTCCAACTAGTCTTAATTTAACCAAATGAGATCAATTTAAATAAAACAACACAAGGAAATAGAAACATTATAAACTTTCACTGATTTAAGCATTATCAAAAGTCATTACACCCATATGAGCAACATGCTCGTGAAATACTAAAGGAGATAATGCCTTAGTAAATGGATCCGCTAACATGGAGTTTGTACCAATAAGTTCTATTTCTATTTGTTCATTTTGTACTCTCTCTCTCACAACAAGAAACTTAATATCTATATGCTTAGATTTAGATGAACTCTTGTTGTTGTTGGAGTACAACACTGCGGTTCGATTGTCACAATATAACTTAAGCGGTCTTTCAACACCTTTGACAATCCGCAGTCCTTCAATGAATTTACGCAGCCATATAGCTTGATTGGATGCCTCGTAGCAAGCAACAAATTCGGCTTCCATGGTGGAAGTAGTAACTAATGTTTGCTTGGAACTTCTCCAAGAAATTGCTCCACCGGCCAAAGTGAAGACATAACCCGATGTCAATTTGCGACTATCTTGGCATCCAGCAAAGTCGGAATCGGAAAAACCAATGATCTCAAGATGATCCGACTTTGTATATGTAAGCATGTAGTTCTTCGTGTTTTGCAAGTATCTCATCACTCTTTTGGCTGCAACCCAATGTTCTCTTCCCGGATTGGATTGATATCGCCCAAGCATGCCAACAATAAAGGCAAGATCTGGGCGAGTACAGACTTGTGCATACATTAGGCTTCCTACTGCCGATGCGTAAGGAATATTTTCCATATACTTGGATTCAAGATTATTTTTAGGATATTGATTTAGACTGAACTTATCTCCCTTAGAGACCGGGGTGTCATGTGGTTTACAATTTTCCATGCTAAACCTTTGTAATACCTTCTCTATATAGCTCTTTTGTGATAATCCTAACATACCCCGTGAGCGATCACGATGTATTTGGATTCCTAATACAAAAGAAGCTTCTCCAAGATCTTTCATCTCAAATTTGTTTGAGAGAAATTTCTTGGTTTCCTTAAGAAGGTCCTTATCATTACTAGCAAGTAAAATGTCATCCACATATAAGACCAAAAATATAAACCTGCTCCCACTGAACTTATGGTACACACAATCTTCACCAAGATTTATTTCAAAGCCAAATGAAAGAATAACTTGGTTAAATTTTAAGTACCATTGACGAGATGCTTGCTTAAGCCCATAAATGGATTTCTTAAGTTTACAAACCAGTTGACTAGTTTGATCCGAATCAGTCACCATTTCTGGTTTCTTCATATAGATAGTTTCCTCAATGCCGCCATTGAGAAAAGCTGTCTTTACATCCATTTGATGAAGCTCAAGGTCAAAATGTGCCACTAAAGCCATAATGATCCTAAAAGCATTTTTAGAGGATACCGGTGAAAATGTTTCTTTGTAATCAATGCCTTCTTTTTGAGTAAACCCTTTAGCGACAAGACGAGCCTTATGTCTTTCCACATTACCTTGTGAATCCTTTTTGGTCTTAAAGACCCATTTACATCCGATGGGTTTCACATTTGTAGGTAATGGGACAAGATCCCAAACGTCATTATCATTCATGGATTTTAACTCTTCATTTATGGCATCAATCCACTTATGAGAATTTGGACCACTAATGGATTCATGGAAGGTGATAGGTTCATCTCCCACTAAACCTAACGGTTCCTCATTCTCGGCAAGATACACATCATAATAATCCGGTATAGCACTCCTTCTTGCTCTATTAGATCTTCTTAATGGCACCGATTCTTCTTGATTTTGAGGGTGTTGAATTTCCTCATCAACATTTTCATGTTGTTCATTAATAGGAGAATTAACGTCATTTTGAATTATATGTTCTTGTCGAATTTCAGGCACAACTGCTTGATTTTCGATAGGAACTATAGGAAGAGGTATAGAAATGAATTCCTCTTCCATTTCTTCAAATTCAAAATTACTATTCAAATTTTCCCCTCTAAATTCAACATCCTCAAAGAACCTAGCATTTCCCGTCTCGAAAAAGGTTCTAGTCTTTGGGTCATAGAATTTATATCCCCTAGATCTTTGAGAATACCCTACAAAATAACTACTAACGGTCTTAGCGTCCAACTTTCCTTCGTTAGGTCTATAAGGCCTAGCTTCGGCTGGACAACCCCAAACATGAAGATGATTAAGGGACGGTTTCTTACCGGTCCATAATTCATAAGGGGTTTTGTTAGTATCTTTTGAAGGAGCTCTATTAAGTAGGTAGGTTGAGGTTTTCAAAGCATCGCCCCATAATGAGTGAGGTAAAAAAGTACAAGAAATCATACTTCTTACCATATCCTTAAGGGTTCTATTACGTCTCTCGGCTACACCATTCATGCTAGGTGTCCCCGGCATGGTGTAGTGAGGGACAATCCCACACTCTTCCAAATAGCGAGCAAAAGGACCCGAACGTTGTTCTCCCGAACCGTCATTCCGACCGTAGTATTCACCACCACGATCGGATCTAATGTTCTTAATAGTCTTTTCAAGTTGATTTTCAACTTCGGTTTTAAAAGACTTGAAAACGTCCAATGATTGAGACTTTTCATGAAGTAAATAAATGTATCCATAACGAGAGAAGTCATCTATGAACGTAATAAAATATGTTTGTCCGTTCCATGAAGGGGTAGGGAACGGTCCACATATGTCTGTATGAATTAGTTCTAAGACTTTTGTAGCTCTCAAGGATTCATTTTTGTTTGTACTATTCGTAAATTTTCCCTTAAGGCATTCAATACAAAAGTTATTTTCCGGAGTATCAAGCTTATGTAGTATTCCCTCGGACACAAGCTTGTCAATTCTCCTTTTGGAGATATGACCCAAACGCCTATGCCACAAGGTATAAGAGTTTTTACTTGAAAACTTTCGTTTTATGCCTCGAGAGTTAGTTTCATTATTATGGGACTCATTTAATGAATTGACTGTGTCAAGTAAATATAGATTATCAATATAAGACAAAGAACTAGTACCAAAAAGCTTTGAATCAAAATATAAATTGCATTTATTATTACCGAAGATGCAAGAATAACCTTCTCGATCTAATGTAGTGACGAAAATTAAATTCCGTCTAAATGATGGAATAATAAATACATTGTTCAAAACCAAAAAGTATCCAGTATTCAAGGATAATCTATAAGTCCCTATGCCTTCCACCTCTATCGGCTTTCCAGCTCCCATGTAGATGAATCTTTCACCTTCATTAGGCGTTCGGTAGTTCAGGCAACCCTGCATACATGAACTTATGTGAGTAGTTGCACCGGAGTCTAACCACCATGTATACGAAGGATTTGAAACTAAATTAGCTTCAGTACAAACAAAGCTAAATGACATACCTTTCTTAATTCGCCATTGACGATACTTAGGGCAGTCAGGCTTCATGTGAGTGGGGTCCTTGCAAAAGAAGCACTTTTTCACCTTTTGATCATTTGATGATCCCTTAGGCTTCTTTGTTGCAACCGCAATCTCCTTACCTTTTCTCTTAATCCCACGAGAAGAGGTAGATGCATAATGTGCACTTTCGGGTTTGGTGTGTTTCAACCTATCTTCTTCCTCCTTGACATGTGAAATTAATTCATTAATATTCCACTTGTCCTTTTGACAATTGTAGGTCGTTTCAAAATGACCAAATTGTGAAGGAAGAGAAATTAAAGCCAAATGCACAAGCAAGTCTTCCGACAAATCCAACTTGAGTGCTTTTAATTTCGTTGATAGATGAAACATTTCCATTATGTATTCCCTTAGGTTTCCGGTGCCCTTATACCTCATGGAAACAAGCTTCCTCAAGGTAGCACTTGTTTCTGATTTATCGCTTTTTGCAAAGCGTTGTTCTAGGGCATCTAGGAAACCTTTTGCACCATCATCCTCGAAGACACTGTTCAGAAATGTCTCAGGAATTTGCATTCTTAATTATGCTTAGGCCGACGCGATTAGAACGCTTCCACCTCTACGAACTCAAGCGGTCTTCCGCGGTGCTTTTATCGGTTAGAGGCGGGGAGCTTGTTCTCTTAATGCGAGGTCAAGGTCCAAACAGCCTAAGACCATAGTAATCTTGTTTTTCCAAGTTTTAAAGTTTGTCCCAGTTAGCAAAGGAATTGAGTTTAAGGCAGTAGTAACAGAAGAAGCACTGATCAAATCTGAATGAAGAGAACAAAAGAATGAAACAAAACATGTATAAGAATCTACATAATGATTAATTATATCAAATGAATTTCATCAAAATAAAAGATAATCAATATGACATCAAGACTAATCTTTGGATTGCGAATTGACTCACAATTTGATTTATCTTAGGGTAAACAAGTAGCTTAAACAACACACTTTAAATACTTGCCTTCCTTTGGGCCGGATCAAGTACAAAAAGTGTCCTAAAGTTTAAGGTACTTGTTCCCCGGTAATAAAGAATAAAAACAATTCACTTTAAACACCCGCCTTTCTTTGGAATGGTTCACAGTATCTAAAATGACCAAAAGTTTAGTTCAATTATTACCCCATGAATGTAAATACTTAGTCAATAACAAGGTCTCCTTTGGGAAACAAGCATGTTATCACATATCAACATTTACATTCATCTTTTAACAAGTTTGAATTTAATCAACAAGGTCTCCTTTGGGAAACAAGCATGTTAATTTTGTTCAAAAATGTTAAGGATATAATTAGTCGAAAATAAAAGGCCTTAAGGTAATTAATGAAATTTATTAATAAAAGTTAGTAATCCTTTTGTTCTACCCGTCCAATCTTTAAAGTTTGATAACTCTAAGAACCGCCGAAGCGTGACTGGTGTCGAGATACTATAATTTACTAACAAATTATCACAAAATCTGGGCACAAATTAATGTGTACTTTACTCAAAAAATGAATGGAAATTGATCAAAATAACAAAAGATTGAAAATTTTGAAAATCTAGCAAAATTGAAGTGGTGCTCGGCCGAGTCAAGGAAAGTGCTCGGCCGAGCAAAACACTCCAGAGAACACCCCTTTCTGATCACTCATGCTCGGCCGAGTCTTAGGGGTGCTCGGCCGAGCCCTTATGGGTGCTCGGCCGAGCACTATCCTTGACTCGGCCGAGCATCATGACCGTTGGATGGCGCCTTTTCAAAAATTTTCAAACGATGTGCTGGTACAAATGGTGTGCTAGACCGAGTCAAGGGAGGTGCTCGGCCGAGCATACCCTGAATATCAGATTTTCCAGTTTTTTTTTTTTTTTTTTTTTTTAGAGCCATACCATACCGTGGGGGGTTGCCAGGACATCGAGCCATAACATCCAATTTTCACATTTAGACTATCAATTCTTAACTTAATGGTGAATCAATATTCAACCAAAGCAAGTAGATCCGCATACTCACATCACATTTTTTTAAATGCGTGGCTATGCATATGAACAAACTCACAACGCATCCAAGGATGGTGGCTATGTTCAAAAATGGGATAATCTTACATTAAGAATTGAAAGTCTTGTGAGTAAATTTATAATTTAGAAGTAACATAATACTCTAGAATCTTGATTAGAGTATGATAATTCAAGAACACATGATAAACATATAATCTTTTCAAGAATTAAAAGCATAAGGCTTTACTAGAAACTCAAACTCATTCTAGTATATGAGCAGGCTCTGATACCAATTGTAGGAACATAAACGATCCACTACCCATGAACCGACTCATAACTAGATTAAGAAGAGAAGGAGAAGAAGAAGAAGACGAAGACGGAAGCGTGTACCTTGTGATTTCATGATTGTTCTTAGTCTTGTTCTTGATGAAGTCGTAAGAAGATAGTCTTTAAAGAAGAGAGGAGTAGATCTTCTAAATGATGAGTGCCCTTAATCTCTTTAATCTTCAATTACTTAGGAAGAGTTTGGACTGAATGAGAATATAATAACTAGTGGATTCATAGGCTTGATGGATAGGCCTTTATATAGGAATCCAAGGGGCACTTCATTTAGGGACTACACCTATTGATATATAAGACATTACCATTATACCCATCATTTAATGGTATACTTATATTAGGGAATTCTACATATTATGTTGAGTTCTATACTTTATACCATATATTATAATATTGATCATTATATTATTAAGTATTTATATGTTACATTAATCCATGTTCTTACAGATTCTGCATATGTATTATATATATGAATTGAGTTGGAAAATTGATGAACTTGTTGATAAATAATAAGTATATGGAAGCAAGATTGGGGAATATGTTCTTATTGTAACACTTATAAGGAAAGGATGAAAGGGAAGGGATATCAAATGTGGTAACATTTGTATTACTTGTGCTATGTTATTATGATTTTTACTTTATCTCTTTATGTTAGTTTAATTAATATATTGATGCTACCATCTGATGCTACCATAAAAAATGGTTGCACAGGAAACTGACCGGGGTAGCGACGGCGGCCGGACCGGAAAAACATGCTCCGACAGATCCGATCTCAAATGGGACCTACAAGACAAAACACCGTTAGGGGTGGGGGGTTTTCCCCCACAAACCCTCCGGCGTGAGAATCATCTATCCAATTCATAACATATAGTGACATAATTTTTAACATTTCTAGAGAGAGAGAGGAGAGAGAAAGCTTATATTGAGACATACCTTTGAAAATGAAGGGAGGGAGTATTTATATGACCCATGACTCATCATTATCATCTTATTCTTACTTTACACGTGTCAACCATTCAATGGGGGAAAAATCTATCAAAAGATTTGATTTGGATAAGGTCAGGGGGCACGCTCCGTACCTGGAGACATCAACTTGCTGCAAGACTCAACATCAGACATGCGGGAAGGCATGCGGGAAGACCATGCAAGGCACATGCGGGACATGCGGGAAGACATGCGGGAAGGCCATACAAGGCACATGTGGGACATGCGGGAAGACATGCGGGAAGGCCATACAAGGCACATGCGGGACATGCGGGAAGACATATGAGAATCAAGCCATATTCATCATATGCGGGATGTCAACATAGGCGGGAATATCAACATACAAGCGACAATCCACGGGGCAATCCACTTCCTGTCATGCTACAACCCACTTGCTGCATGACGACAATCATCTTCCTGTCATGCGACAACCCACTTGCTGCATGACGACAAACCACTTCCTGTCATGCGACAAGCCACTTGCTGCATGACGACAAATCACTTCCCGTCATGCGACAAGCCACTTGCTGCATGACGACGAATCAAGCCTTAGGCGGGAATCAGGCCTTAACCATAACTAAAAACATGACTTAGACCAATCATACAATAATCAACTTTGACGATATCCTTACGACGTATGGGCCCGTATAGACCATATTTGGTCTTGGGCCGGGTAAACATTTATAGGGCACAATATTTTGTTATGGTATATCATATATTTATTTATATGAATTGTTATTCAGTTTTAATTGTTAAATACTTGGAAATATTCCTCAAGAGCCCTCATGTTCAGATTTTTTCCATTTTAAAGAGAAACATTTTATAAATCTCAAATAAAGAGTTCATTCAAAATACTTATTCCCGAGACACCCCTAAGACTACCCTCTCCTCCGTCCACTCACGTCATTTCCTCTCCCTCCCACCCCTCACTTCATTTTTTCATCTTTCTTTTTCCCTCTAGAAACACACACACACGCACAAACATTCTCTCTCTCAAACCCTCTCTCGCCTGAGTTCTTCTCCGCCTCTCCGGCCATCTCTTTCCCCGATCCGACCTCCTTGACATTCAACACCTCCGTCTCCCTCACTCCTCCGGCGACCGGCGTTGTCCTCTTAGCATCCTTTTGCTTCTCTCGAGCCACTGTAACCGGCGGACATCATTGGCCATTCACCGTACCTACAACTTCTTCCTCACCAAATCGCTAGCATTTGCTAGATCTATATATCGCCAAGCCAGATTGAAGACGACATCAGATACTCCTTCATCTTCTCCGGTGACGGCGAGCCCCTTCATCTTCTCCGACATCATTTCTCCTTCGAGTCCCTTTCGTTTGTGGGTGCAAAGATTTGGGAGGGGGGTTGAGAAGGGTGAGGGAAGGCGCCGCCATGATCATGATTCAAGGGGGTTTCTTACCCACCATGAATTCAAAGCCTCTCGTTTGGGTCTCTCTGCCTCAGACAGTGCCAATGATTTGATTAGGCTCAATCGCGGTGGTGGTGATGGGTTAGGTTTGGTCAGGGACCCACCTTCATCTTTTGATTTGAGGACTAAAGGGGTTGTTACCCCCGTCAAAGACCAAGGCAGCTTTGGTATGCAATCTGTATTTATTTATTTTTTATAATCAATCCCAGATTTCAATACTCTGTAGATTATGGATAATGATATTCTTGTCTCTGGATTATGATATCTGTTTTGTATTTATCAATTACTTGGAATAGATTTTGACAAAAAATATTTGTTCTCTGATGAAACCAAAGATCAATGGAAGTGATTTTGTCTATTACTGGAGTACAGTTAAATGAAATTGCATTTAGTTGAAAGTCCACTGTTTGTTTCTAAAAAGTTTACATTTTCATTTTACATAACAATCAATTAAGAGTTCTATAAATGAATCAGAAAAGGGTTTTTCAAAATAAAAAGTTCATTTTTGTTCTTGAACTTTCATTTTGGGACGGAGGTAGTACTATTTTGCTTTCCTTGATCAAGTTTATTCCTAAAATTTCACACAAGAGAATAGTCGAAACCATGGCTGTAATCCATTTCAGGATAGGTGTCATGGTAACAATTAGTTTTCAATGTGCATTCACCGAGTTCTTTGAACTAAGAGTCATGTCATTGATGTTGGTAATGTTCACTCAATCATCCTACTTTTTTGAAGCCCTATTCTTCATTTGATTGATTACTTCTTGCTCTTTGTACGTTCACATTACAGCTGCTCTGCCCTAGTCGACTTTGAAAATGTGTAAATTATGAGAGGAGAATTCGTTGTTATTATTGAAAATTTTGATTTTTTTTTGTTGAAAAATTTGTCTTATAAGTTGATTATAAGAGACAAAGTAGTCTTATAATTAACTTATAAGAGTTGTAAATGTATAAATTATGTGACTAATTTGTTGTTATTATTGAATTTTTTGATTTTTTTTTTTGTTGAAAAGTAGTCATATAATTAACTTATAAGAGTTGTAAATGTGTAAATTATGGGAGCAATTCTTAGTTATTATTGAATTTTTTGATTTTTTTGTTGAAAAATTTGTCTTAAAATAGTCTTATAATTAACTTATAAGACTTATTAAAAAGTCTTATAAGTTACTTATAAGACTTATTAATTTACTAATAAGACTTATATAAGACTTTTTTACTTTTTAAAAAAGTATTATAAATAACTTATAAGACTTATTAAAAAGTTACATATAAAACTTATTAAAAAAAGTCTTATAAATAACTTATAAGACTTGTAAATGTGTAAATTATGAGAGCAATTCTTAGTTATTATTGAATTTTTTGATTTTTTTGTTGAAAAATTTGTCTTAAAATAGTCTTATAATTAACTTATAAGACTTATTAAAAAGTCTTATAAGTTACTTATAAGACTTATTAAGTTACTAATAAGACTTATATAAGACTTTTTTACTTTTTAAAAACGTATTATAAATAACTTATAAGACTTATTAAAAAGTTACTTATAAGACTTATTAAAAAAAGTCTTATAATAACTTATAAAACTTTAAAAAGTCTTATAAGTTACTTATACGACTTATTAAAAAGTCTTATAAGTTACTTTTTAATAAGTCTTATAAGAGTCCTATAAGACTTATTAAGTTACTTATAAGATTTTTTTATTTTTTAAAAAAGTCTTATAAGTTACTTATAAGACTTATTAAAAAGTCTTTTAAGTAACTTATAAGACTTATTAAGTTATTTATAAGATTTTTTTACTTTTTAAAAAAGTCTTATAAGTAACTTATAAGACTTATTAAAAAGTCTTATAATTAACTTATAAGAGATATAAATGTGTAAATTATGAGAGTAATTCATTGTTATTATTGAAATTTTTGATTTTATTTGGTTGAAAAATTTGTCTTAAAGTAGTCTTTTAATTAACTTATAAGAGTTGTAAATGTGTAAATTATGAAAGTAATTCGTTGTTATTATTGAAATTTTTGATTTTTTTGGTTGAAAATTTTGTTTTATAAGTCAATTATAAGAGCCAAAGTAATCTTATAATGTGAAAAATATAAAAAAATGAAAGTATTTTTGGAAAGGCTAAAGACTGTTATGATGATCTGAAAAATTTGTCTTATAAGTTAATTATAAGAGATAAAATGGTCTTATAATTAACTTATAAGAGTTGTAAATGTGTAAATTATGAGAGCAATTCGTTATTATTATTGAAATTTTTTATTTTTTTTGGTTGAAAAATTTGTCTCATAAATTAATTATAATAGACAAAGTGGTATTATAATTAACTTATAAGAGTTAATTATGGGAACATATATAGATCCTCTTTTAAAAAGAGAAAAAAAACTTATAAAAGTTGTAAATGTTAAAATTATGAGAGCAAATTGAAATTATTTCAAATCTAATGACTTATCTGAAATGTCAGAAAGTTTAGTGACCAATATATAATTTTGAAAATTTTAGTGACTAAATTATAATTTTTAATTTTGGACTTCCTTGGTCCTGATTAGTGCGTGTACGTGAAAAAAAAGAGAGCATTTAAGTCTTTGTCTTACTAAAGGGTGTCTTTGAAATTTGCAAAATATTATTTCTTAAATTAGGTTTAAATCTCGCATAAGGGGCCCTAGGGGAAGTGGGCCTAAATACTTTCACATATTATATGATGTCGGGATTTATTACTTTACGCACTTTTATGTATTGTGAATCAGAAAATGTTCAACAATTAGCGGTCAAAGAGTCTCACGTTAGGATAGAAGGGACAACAACCGTTAATAGTTTATGTTGGAAATATTGGTTTGACCAATATTTGATCGAAATTAAATGTATTTTTATTTTTTGTAAATGAAAAATAAATTATATATTTATAATCTACATTAGTAGATTAACGTGATATATTTATTTTCTCAAAATCAATTTGTGGTGAATGAAAAATTAATGTTCAAAGTATGTAATTTGAAATGGGTTTATGAAGAGTTTGTGAATATGGAATGTCATATCCCACATTGCCTAGAAACCAAAAGGTAGGAGAGTTTTTTTAATTCATCCACTTGAAGGAGGTAACAATCAAGTGGTATCCTCCTTACCATGCAACCTAGTAAAGCATTGGGCTAACCATGTTGGACAGGGTTTGATGTGGGATTGACTCAGCTAGGACGAGTTTAGGGCTGGTTAGGGTTCGATCCGCGGATTGGATCCGTACATGAATCTGGTTGGTCCGTGACCCTTCGTACAGGTGCGGGTCGGTACGGATGTACCCATGGGCACTGGTTCGAGTCGGTTCGCTGAATCTGGTTCATCGACCAGGCGCGATCGGATGACCCAGATTCACCCAGATCAAATTATGCCTATTACCCAACAGGCGGAGATTGTGTTTTCACAAGATTTAGTTCTGTTAATTCTATTACGTTAATTTTTTCAATTACCTTTTTCCATCTCTTCATCTTCTTTTTGTTTTCTGATTTTTCATTTTCAAGATTATTTTATTTTGAAACTATTTCAATTTTCGAAATACTTTCAATAACAGTTTATGAGTTCTATATATGATTGTAAGTTATTTTTGAACAATTAACACATGTGTGCGTTTGTACAAGTCATATGTATGGCTTGTTGTTGTATATAGTGTGTATCTTCTAAGTGTATAATTGGAGTTAAAATTTATGTAGTTACTAGAATAAGCCCGTGTTTGAGGACACGTAATTTTTTTTTTCTAATTAAGCCCGTGTCCGAGAAACCTTTTTTTTTTTTTCTTTAAATTAAAAAAAAAAAAATTTAAGGGCAAAATGGGAAAGGGACAAATGTATGAGGGCAAAATGGAAATTTTGTCACTGCTACTGTTCAAAGAACTGTAGCAAAGACATCCCTCATTTATACTATAGATTGGTTCAAGAGTTATATAAGCTCTTATTGTTGTAATTATGGTTATAGTTGGTGTTGTTATATTGATTCTAAAAGCGTTTTTTTTATTATTTACAGGTTTTGTTGTTGTTGTTGTTGATGTGAGACATCATTTACGTCATGTTGGATGTGATGGCTCGATGTCCTGATAAGATGCCGGCGCCGGTATGAACTGCGGGCTTTTTTGTTTGTGTTTTATTAATTAGTTCGAACTAGGATTTGTTTCTTAAGTATTTAAGGTTGTAACCCTATTATGTAAAAGAACTAATTATTGACGACCGAATAATAAATCAGAAGTTTATAACCCCAAATACAATCTCTCTTTCTTTCATTCCCAATTATTTTTGTATACTCCCTCCGTCCCATGTGAATGCAAACTTATTTCTATTTTGGTCCGTCCCACGTAAATGCAAACTTCTCAAAATGGAAATAAATATTTCACTTTTACACTTACAACATTCTCTCTCCTCACTATTCCTCCCACTCATTCTCTCTCCTATTTAATTTTTCATACTCACAATATTTAACTTTTTCTCTTTCTTACATCATTTTTCCTTAATTTCCACACCCAAAAAGTTGGTTTGCATTCACGTGGGACGGAGGGAGTATTATTTTTGTTAATTGCTTGTGTTGTGCTGCATTGCACAACACGTCCAAATAATAAGTGTGATAGAGGAATCATTTTATTGAGGATGTGACAAGAAGTCCTTTTTCAATACTTTCACTTGAGCTTGAGCATGCTCTACAACCACTCCTCTTTATTTTAATTGAGTCTTCAGTACTTGCATGTGTTAGGTTAGGTTTTCAAAGTTAATTTTTTAAAAAGTGATTTAGTATAAGAGAAAAAGTAGAGTGGCTGCTTGGAAATTGCTTTGAAAAGGAGCACTAACTCTAACTTGACCATGGCTCAAGATTTCATGTCTTCTTATCCCACCACTACCTTCTTCTTCTTCTTCTTCTTCTTCTTCTTCTTCTTAGGTTTGATTTATTATTTTAATAAAAATTTAAAAATTGTTATTAATAGTATTTATAATGATATACTCTTGTTTTAAATTTTTATTACAATAATTAAATAAACTTAAATTTATTGCTAAAAGTACCTTAATGTTAACAATAAAAAAGTGAGAAGATCATTTATTTCTTGAGACAGAGGTTAAAAATAAACCATTTTATTTTTAAATTGAGGATTGTAAAATCATATTCGTATCCAGATTTTTGAAATGGGTTTCAATTTTCTTGGATTTTCTTAATTCAATGGTGTTGGAAAATTGAGAGGAACAGAGAAGAGCATGGAACAGTGGAGAGAGAAATCGAAGGTGAGTGGAATTCTTGGTTTGTGTTTGGAAAGGGAATAAAATGAAGAGAGTGTGAGGTAGCAGGTAGTAGGTTCGTAAAAAAAAAAAAAATTGTGGAACCGGACTGTACCTACGTAATCGGATTAAATCAGTAAAAATTGGATCGAATTAATAGTATTGATCTGGTCTTGTTTCCAAATTTTTATATAACCGATTATTTGGTTTGGTCTTGATTTTGAAAAAAAATATACAAAATCCTGTACCGGAACGGATCGATTATAATATATACTCCCTCCGTTCCGCCCGAAAGGGCACTTTTGATCAACATAAGTTAACTTTGACCCAAACATTAATGCAAATCTAATCATTATATTGAAATTCTAAAAATTGTTATTGATAAATTATTAAATGGTTTATGAATAGCAATTTTTAGAATTTCAATAAGATGATTAGATTTGCATTAATGTTTGGGTTAAAGTTACCTTATATTGATCAAAAGTGTCATTTCGAACGAAACGAAAGGAGTATATATTATAATACAGTTGTCAATAAATGATTATGTATTGAACTAATGATTAGTGGAATATACAAACACAACATTCAATCATTTATAGTCAATAGCATTTAAAATCAAAATTTTGTAAGCTTTATTTGTAACTTTAGTTTTACTCTCATAAATAACGAGCTACCAACTATGCTTGAATCAGTGCCCAAAAAAGTGATAAAATCAGATATCACCCTGTGAGTAGGGGTGTAAATGGCTCGATTTGGGTCAATTTATGAACTGAACCACTAGTAATCGGTTTGAAAAAATCTCAAATCGAACCGAATCAAGAAAAAAATTCAAATTGAACCGAACCAAACCGCCATGGTTTGGTTCGAACCGCGATTTAAACCACAATTCAAACCATGAAATAGAACATTGCTTAAACCATTAATTAGAACATGGTTTCAAACTACACAATTCATTGTCATGTTTGTTTGAATTTTCCAAACATAAACATACATAAGAGATTCAGTATTTAAACAAAACTTGAAATTGTGCTTCAATGTTTATGATAATAATATGACATTTGAGCACTTGTAATTGTTGTGAAATTGGGGGGATCACCACATCCACTAGCCCATACTAGCAGTCATCAACTTGGAGAAAATAAAATCAACACATAATAATATGAAAGAACAAGAACAAGAACACCGATAATTTGTTAACCCGGTTCATTCACCAACTCGTGAACTACATCCGGAGGCACCAAGCCAGGACATCACTATAATAATATATGAAGGATTACAACTTTACATATGCACTCACACAGATCTAGCATAGTAACTCTCCATGAGCAATCTCTCATATACATTATCTCACCTCCCCAAGAACACACAAAATAACACAGTCATGGTCGGGTTGTAGGATCGCCCCCATGGCTCTCCTAGGCCCCCGGCCCCCTCCTAGATACTATTTTGTGGCTCTCCTTGATATCCTAACTTTTCCCCTCTTTGGTACGGTACAGAAAATATGGTGGTAATCACAATATATTTATAGGGATACAAAACCTATTCCTAATCAAAACCTGATTTACCCGGAGTCCTTGACATGGAAGGAGTATCACATAAATTAGGAATACTAATTGTTACCAAACTTGATTCCTTTCCAAAAAAACTCCTTGCAGGCCACAGCAGGAAAATCGTCCGCCACATTCTGCTCCCTTGGGCGGTCGCCCACCTCCTCTATGGGCGGTCGCCCACCTCGTCAGTCCTGCTCCGAATTTTCTGCTCCTCCATCATTTTGATCCTCTCCTTGGTTTTGGCTCCAATCCCAACAATCTCCCACCTGGAGACATAAACCACCATTGTGACATGCTCCCATCATACTCCCACCTGAGAATGATCCACCAAATATTTTCCCCACCATGTTGAGCCACCACGCTCCTCCACCATGAGCCACCACGCTCCACCATCATGAGCCACCACGCCCAAGTAACAAGGCGAGTTGAAACCAAGCGACGCTTCAACCACTCCGTGTTAGATCCTTCTTGCCTCCCCAAATCAACTTCTACCTTGATTTATTTGCAAGACTAACTTCGCCTTCTCCCTCCTAGAACCACTCCCCTTGCAATGCTCCCCATGAAACTCGAACACACCTTGCTTCTTGCATTGTCTCCTTGTGATCCTTTTTCTCGCTCTCTTGTTAGGTACTTGTGACTGTCTCCTTGCTGGCCAGCTACACGTTGTCACCTCTCCACCCTAACACACCGTTTATTGATGTCTCTCCTTTTTACACCAACAGGCCGGCCCCCAAGCCTCTTGCTCCCACCCGGAACGAAATTGATGTTGTCGGTAGAGTACAACATCCTCCTTACCCCTCATCCGTCGTTTTGCGAGAAGTCCTCCTCTTCCCACGTGGTCCAACTGTAGGGTTTCGAGGGTCCATGCGCAGCGGAATAAGCAATAACTCGAAAAACCCCAAGCCCTAGAATCCGTTCTAGATGAATAATTAAGAGAGATGAAATAGAATTACCAACCTTGAATGCTTTTGCCTTTGATAAACTTGACCCAACTCCAGATTGAATGATCTTGTTAATCCTTGATGAACGAACGGGAATCACGAACCAAAGATCTTGATGAACGAAGATCCTCTATGTTTATCCACGCGCGGAACGAACCCTAGAACTCTTCTAGGAGGATTGCTAGATCCAATTGATTGAAACACCTTTCAATCAATGAAGAACAATGGATTTGGTGGTGTTTGATTCTCAATTCTCAATTGAAATCTCCCACTCTAAGTGTTTCTCTCAAGCCAAAACGTTCTAATGACGGCTAGGGCAACCAGGGATAAGTATTTATACGTTATAAAACTTTTCCCCTCGCGAAAACCCTAGTTTTAAGTCAATTCCGCGTCAGTCCAGTGCCCAGGGGACGAGTCGTCCCCCAGGGGACGAGTCGTCCCCTGGCACCCAGCTTCTGAATCTGGCGTCCCCCTTAAGGGGAATAGTTGGTTCTGGCCTGGGGACGAGTCGTCCCCTGAGAACAAAAACTCCATATTCTTCATTTTTGACAATTCGTTCGATGCGTGTGACCCCATAGGACCATACTATGTTGGCAATGAGTCCGATCACATCGATCCTCATAAGACATGAGCGGACTCTAGCAAGCCATCATGCCTACCCAAATAGTATAATATCAAGTTCGATTTTCCTACATAGAACATATCACAATCCCATTGTCACACGATGTTATATTGAACATGAGTCATGGTCCACGTCAACTCATATTGTTCAATGCTTTCTCGTTACCAAGTAAATTGATTAATCGAATGACATTAATCACATTAATTCATTCGGGCATGGCCATGCACTACATCAATCTTACTTACGAGTGGCCAAGCAAACATCTCTCTTTACGAGGGACAATTTCCATCTTGACTTATCATTCTTCCCAACAAGAATCATACCATGCCAATGATAGCCCTTATTGTCATCCGGTTAAAGATAACGTTAAACTATATCAAACATGATATTCATCAAGCGAAAGACGATGATAATCTCAGGTCAAAGGATATCAATGATATGACTATATGAGATTTAATTATGACATATGACCATGACATAAATCTCATAATGGGTCAAGTCCAAGTACCTTGTTCTCTAACAAGTACCCATGAATCTAATGTGCATCTCCATGCATATAATCATCACATGATTATCCATTAGACTTCATACTAGTGCTTCATAAGTACTAGGGACACGATTATTATAACTAAACATGCAAACACATATAATAATCAAAGAAGCAATCTCATATATAAATGAACAATGACATTACATAAAGGTCTATCTCTATAGGCCTAGGGCACTAACACCTACAGTCTCCCACTTGCACTAGGCCCAATCATTCATGTATCTTATACCCATGGACCTAACATGACCATCATGTTTAGCTTGTGGTAAAGGCTTGGTGAGAGGGTCCGAAATGTTGTCATCCGTTGGTACTTTGCATATCTTGACGTCCTCCCTTTCACAGATTTCTCGAATGAGATGGAAGCGTCTCAAAATGTGTTTGGATCGCTGATGTGACCTTGGTTCTTTTGCTTGGGCAATAGCACCATTGTTGTCACAGAAACGTGCTCTATCGGGTTAGTGATACTCGGAAATCGACTTCTAAGTCACTAACGAACTTCTTGATCCAAACCGCCTCCTTAGCCGCATCGATCTTGCTATGTACTCGGCTTCTGTTGTAGAATCGGCAACGGTGCTCTACTTGGAACTCTTCCAACAAACGGCACCTCCATTTAGCATAAACACAAAATCGATCAAGGATCTATAGTCATCTTTGTCGGTTTGGAAGCTTGCATCTGTGTAACCCTTTACAACCAGATCATCTTCCATTCCTCCAAATACCAAGAATACATCCTTAGTCCTTCTTAAGTATTTAAGGATATTCTTGACAGCTATCCAATGGTTCTCACCAGATCGATCGGTATCTACTCGTTGCGCTTAGAGCGTACGAGACATCGGGTCTAGTACATAACATGGCATACATGATAGACCCAATTGCCGAAGCATATGGTATATCACTCATCCTCTTTCGCTCATCATTTGTCTTAGGACAATGAGTCTTGCTAAGAGTAATGCCATGTCCCATTGGCAAGTATCCCCTCTTAGAATTTTCCATCTTGAATCTTCTAAGGACCTTGTCAATATATGTACTACGACTCAAACCAATCATCCTTCTTGATCTATCTCTATAGATCTTGATACCAAGGATATAAGCCGCCTCACTCCATATCTTTCATTGAGAAACATTTTCCTAACCAGACTTCACGAGTCTCAAGTGCGGGAACATTGTTTCCAATGAGCAAGATGTCATCGACATACAACACCGAAATAGCACTATGCTCCCACTTATCTTCTTGTATACACAAGGTTCATCTTCGTTTTTGATGAAGCCAAACTCTTTGGTGATTCATCAAAACGTAGATTCCAGCTTCCGGGAAGCTTGCTTCAATCCATAAATGGATCTCTGCAACTTACACACTTTGTTAGAATCCTTTGGATTGACAAACCCTTCGTGCCGTATCATGTATACATCCTCAAGTAGGTTTCCGTTAAGAAACGCTGTTTTGACGTCCATTTGCCATATCTCATAGTCATAATATGCGGCTATGGCAATTAGGATTCTAATAGACTTAAGCATTGCTACGGGCGAAAAGGTTTCATCATAGTCAACGCCATGAATCGCCTATACCCCTTAGCAACTAGCCTAGCCTTATAAGTATGTACCTTCCCATCCATGTCGGTTTTATTTTTGAAAACCCACTTGCACCCTATGGTTTTTACACCTTCGGGTGGATCAATCAAGTTCCAAACTTGATTATCGTACATGGATTTGATTTCGGATTCCATGGCTCCTAGCCACTTGTCCGAATCGGGAGTGGACATCGCCTCTTGATAGGAAGTAGGTTCATCATTCTCAATGATTTCTACTTCATTACTTTCCGTCATGAGAAATCCATATCTCTCGGAGTTCGGATCGTATCCTATCCGATCTGCGAAGAACTTGTGTATCTTGAACCGGTTCCACAACGGACTTGTGAACTTGGTTCCGTCTCTACTATTGGTTCCTTGTCATTTTCGGGTTCTTGAATTTCTTCAAGATCAATTTTACTCCCACTAGTTTCTTTAGAGAGAAACTCTTTCTCTAGAAAGACACCATTTCGAGCAACAAACACTTTGTTCTCGGATTGGTTGTAAAATAGATATCCTTTCGTTTCCTTGGGATAACCGACGAAAATACATTTATCGAATCTAGGTGCAAGTTTATGTTCGAAACCAATTTCTTTACATAAACCTCACATCCCAAATCTTCATGAAAGATAAGCTAGGCTTTCTTCCATACCACATCTCATGTGGGGTTTTAGGAGCCGATTTAGTAGGGACCTTGTTAAGTGTGAAAGCGAGCATTTCCGGTGCATGTCCCCAAAAGGAAATAGGAAGGTTCACTTGACTCATCATCGATCGAACCATATCTAATAGAGTTCGATTTCTCCTCTCGGATACACCATTCCATTGTGGTGTTCCGGGTGGAGTAAGTTCTGAAACAATTCCACAACTTTTCAGATGATCGTCAAATTCTTGGCTCAAATATTCACCACCTCGATCGGATCGAAGTGTTTTAATAGTTTTGCCAAGTTGATTTTGTACTTCACTTTGAAATATTCTAAATATCTCAAAAGCTTCACTTTTGTACTTCATCAGATAGACGTAGCCATATCTTGATAAGTCATCAGTGAACGTTATGAAGTACCGAAATCCTTCCCTAGCAATGCTATTCATTGGTCCACATACATCAGTATGTACAAGAGCCAACAAATCACTAGCCCTTTCACTACTCTTAGTAAAAGGTGCTTTAGTCATCTTTCCCAATAAACAAGACTCGCAAACATCATATGATTCATAATCACATGAGTCTAAATATCCATCTTTATGGAGTTTAGATATGCGTTTCTCGTTTATGTGCCCAAGACGGCAATGCCATTTATATGTGTCATTCACATTATTTGGTTTGGATTTCTTACTAACATGATAGACATTATCAACATTATTCTCAACATCCAAGACATAAAGGCCATTAAAAGAATGAGCAACACAATAAAGCATGTCATTCAAATAAATCGAAAATCTCTTATTCGCAATAAGAAAATTGTAACCCTCATTGTCTAAACATGAAATAGAAATAATGTTTACGCTCAAATCCGAACATAATAACAGTTATTTAAAACTAAAATTAATCCGCTTGGTAAAGTGACTTCGTAAGTCCCTACGGCCAATGCAGCAACTCTTGCTCCATTTCCAACCCGTAGATCTACTTCACCCTCTTTGAGCAACCTTCTATTCTTTAGCCCTGCACATTTAGGCAAATGTGAGATCCACATCCGGTATCTAATACCCAAGAACTAGAGGTAGAAAGTAAAACATCTATCATATAGATACACTGAAGTCATGGCAATCTCATTGCCCTTCTTCTTCAGTCCTTCTGATAAAGTTTGCGATTACGCCTCCAATGCCCGGTTTCCTTGCAATGGTAGCACACCGCATCCTTTTGGGATTTGGGTTTAAGCTTCTCGGCAACGGCAACCTTTGCCTCCGGTTTAGGAACTTTTGCTTTACCCTTGTTTTTGAACCCCTTTCCTTTATTCACCATCAACACTTGATTGGCTCTCTTGGTCATATTGTTCTCCGCATTCTTTAGCATCCCATGCAATTCGAGACAGAGATTTATTCATCCCATTCATGTTATAATTCGAGAACAAACCGATTATAACTCTCGGGAGTGAATGCAATATCATATCCGTAGCCGGCTCTAACTGGATAGGATACCCAAGCCTCTCAAGGTGTTCGAGGTGACCCTTCATCTTCAACACATGAGGCCCGACAGGTTGTCCTTCAATCATCTTGCATGAATTAAGAGCCTTCATAGTGTCAAACCTTTCCGTACGTGCTTGCAACTTGAACATTTCCTTCAAATGATTTCCCCAAATCATAGGCTTCCATGTGTCTGAGGTCCTTCGAAGAGCCTTACACATGGTCGCAAGCATCGAGCAACCAACATCAATAGAATCATCCATATGCTTCTTATGTTGGTCCCTTTCGCTTTAGTTGCATTAGCGGTAGGCTCGGGTGGAACGGGTCCATCGAGAATGTACAACTTCCTTTCTGTTTGAGAACAATTCCCAAACTGCGGATCCAATCCACATAGTTATTGCCATTCTCCTCTAACTTGTCCTTCTCAAGGACTGATCGCGATGACATGTTTTGATTATTATTTACAGCCATTGATCTACAAAGATATGCAACAAGATATGAACACATATAAGTACCAATTCATTTAAGAGATTAATTAACGTATTTCACAAATACTCCCACTAAATTATATAACCTTCTTATACAAATATGTATAATATAATTTAATAGGCTAAGACCCAACTTTAATTTAATTTCAAGTCGGCTATGGTACGATTGCTCAAAAATTAAACTAAAAGGTAGATAACATTTATCAATCATATCTATATATGACTCTTAGATCATTATGAGATTATAGACATCTTATGTCACATGTTTCAATCTCATCTTATGCCTTAGGCCCAAAACCGTTTTGATAGCCTAATTGAGTTCAACCATGTTAAACGTATAGCAACCACTATTTGCTCATCTTGATCATACAAAGATAGAATTAATGCACCTCGCTATGGCGAGCCCACATAAAACTACCCGTGTACTCACAAGTGTTTAAACATGGGTGGCATAAAACAAACTCAAATTACAAAGAAGGTTCAATTTTTCATGCTTATCAATTACATCCCAAGGTTGATTCATGAAAACTATATGAACATAATTATGAACATGGAATGATGCAACACATATTACATTTGATCGGTAATTACTAGTACGCGGCCACGTGCTCCAAGATTATCCCACACTTCCATCGAAGTGCACGTGGGAAGGTTTTGGTGTCCGGCCCAATATACCAAGTAATACATCACAAATATCCTAGATTAATCACATTAATCATATCAATGAAATTGACATCCCATAATCTAGATTAATCATATTAATCATATATATTACAATTTCATAATCATGGTATATCTATATATACTATTACTTCTCAAGTAAAACTCATACAATTTCATATTCTAGATCATGCACATCATGAAAATTCATATAATCATATTACATAATTATCATGATTATCTAACTAAGCATCATGAACGGGGCTCCGATACCACCGTAGGGTTTCGAGGGTCCATGCGCGACGGAATAAGCAATAACTCGAAAAACCCCAAGCCCTAGAATCCGTTCTAGATGAATAATTAAGAGAGATGAAATAGAATTACCAACCTTGAATGCTTTTGCCTTTGATAAACTTGACCCAACTCCAGATTGAATGATCTTGTTAATCCTTGATGAACGAACGGGAATCACGAACCAAAGATCTTGATGAACGAAGATCCTCTATGTTTATCCACGCGAGGAACGAACCCTAGAACTCTTCTAGGAGGATTGCTAGATCCAATTGATTGAAACACCTTTCAATCAATGAAGAACAATGGATTTGGTGGTGTTTGATTCTCAATTCTCAATTGAAATCTCCCACTCTAAGTGTTTCTCTCAAGCCAAAACGTTCTAATGACGGCTAGGGCAACCAGGTAAGTATTTATACGTTATAAAACTTTTCCCCTCGCGAAAACCCTAGTTTTAAGTCAATTCCGCGTCAGTCCAGTGCCCAGGGGACGAGTCGTCCCCCAGGGGACGAGTCATCCCCTGGCACCCAGCTTCTGAATCTGGCGTCCCCCTTAAGGGGAATAGTTGGTTACGGCACGGGGACGAGTCGTCCCTGAGAACAAAAACTCCATATTCTTCATTTTTGACAATTCGTTCGATGCGTGTGACCCCATAGGACCATACTATGTTGGCAATGAGTCCGATCACATCGATCCTCATAAGACATGAGCGGACTCTAGCAAGCCATCATGCCTACCCAAATAGTATAATATCAAGTTCGATTTTCCTACATAGAACATATCACAATCCCATTGTCACACGATGTTATATTGAACATGAGTCATGGTCCACGTCAACTCATATTGTTCAATGCTTTCTCGTTACCAAGTAAATTGATTAATCGAATGACATTAATCACATTAATTCATTCGGGCATGGCCACGCACTACATCAATCTTACTTACGAGTGGCCAAGCAAACATCTCTCTTTACGAGGGACAATTTCCATCTTGACTTATCATTCTTCCCAACAAGAATCATACCATGCCAATGATAGCCCTTATTGTCATCCGGTTAAAGATAACGTTAAACTATATCAAACATGATATTCATCAAGCGAAAGACGATGATAATCTCGTGTCAAAGGATATCAATGATATGACTATATGAGATTTAATTATGACATATGACCATGACATAAATCTCATAATGGGTCAAGTCCAAGACCTTGTTCTCTAACAAGTACCCATGAATCTAATGTGCATCTCCACGCATATAATCATCACATGATTATCCATTAGACTTCATACTAGTGCTTCATAAGTACTAGGGACACGATTATTATAACTAAACATGCAAACACATATAATAATCAAAGAAGCAATCTCATATATAAATGAACAATGACATTACATAAAGGTCTATCTCTATAGGCCTAGTGGCACTAACACCTACAGCCTCCCACTTGCACTAGGCCCAATCATTCATGTATCTTATACCCGTGGACCTAACATGACCATCATGTTTAGCTTGTGGTAAAGGCTTGGTGAGAGGGTCCGAAATGTTGTCATCCGTTGGTACTTTGCATATCTTGACGTCCTCCCTTTCACAGATTTCTCGAATGAGATGGAAGCGTCTCAAAATGTGTTTGGATCGCCGATGTGACCTTGGTTCTTTTGCTTGGGCAATAGCACCATTGTTGTCACAGCAGCTCTATCGGGTTAGTGATACTCGGAACGACTTCTAAGTCACTAACGAACTTCTTGATCCAAACCGCCTCCTTAGCCGCATCGATCTTTGCTATGTACTAGGCTTCTGTTGTAGAATCGGCAACGGTGCTCGCTTGGAACTCTTCCAACAAACAAAGACCTCCATTTAGCATAAACACAAAACCAGATCGCGATCTATAGTCATCTTTGTCGGTTTGGAAGCTTGCATCTGTGTAACCCTTTACAACCGCATCATCTTCCATTCCTCCAAATACCAAGAATACATCCTTAGTCCTTCTTAAGTATTTAAGGATATTCTTGACAGCCTATCCAATGGTTCTCACCAGATCGATCGGTATCTACTCGTTGCGCTTAGAGCGTACGAGACATCGGGTCTAGTACATAACATGGCATACATGATAGACCCAATTTCCGAAGCATATGGTATATCACTCATCCTCTTTCGCTCATCATTTGTCTTAGGACAATGAGTCTTGCTAAGAGTAATGCCATGTCCCATCGGGTAAGTATCCTCTCTTAGAATTTTCCATCTTGAATCTTCTAAGGACCTTGTCAATATATGTACTCTGACTCAAACCAATCATCCTTCTTGATCTATCTCTATAGATCTTGATACCAAGGATATAAGCCGCCTCACCCATATCTTTCATTGAGAAACATTTTCCTAACCAGGACTTCACAGTCTCAAGTGCAGGAACATTGTTTCCAATGAGCAAGATGTCATCGACATACAACACCAGAAATAGCACTATGCTCCCACTTATCTTCTTGTATACACAAGGTTCATCTTCGTTTTTGATGAAGCCAAACTCTTTGACTGATTCATCAAAACGTATATACATTATCTCACCTCCCCAAGAACACACAAAATAACACAGTCATGGCCGGGTTGTAGGATCGCCCCCATGGCTCTCCTAGGCCCCCGGCCCCCTCCTAGATACTATTTTGTGGCTCTCCTTGATATCCTAACTTTTCCCCTCTTTGGTACGGTACAGAAAATATGGTGGTAATCACAATATATTTATAGGGATACAAAACCTATTCCTAATCAAAACCTGATTTACCCGGAGTCCTTGACATGGAAGGAGTATCACATAAATTAGGAATACTAATTGTTACCAAACTTGATTCCTTTCCAAAAAACTCCTTGCACGCCACAGCAGGAAAATCGTCCGCCACATTCCCGCTCCGCAGGCGGTCGCCCACCTCCTCTATGGGCGGTCGCCCACCTCGTCAGTCCTGCTCCGAATTTTCTGCTCCTCCATCATTTTGATCCTCTTCTTGGTTTTGGCTCCAATCCCAACAGTAATGGTATGTGCTAAAGAGTTAATTAACATTATTACAAGAATATTAACCAAAAGAAAAAAGGGTTACGCGCTAAAACTCATGAATAGAATTAGGACTTTCAAATTTAAATGTAAGGTGAAAATGAAAGACATACTATATATCTACAGTTAATATTGAACGGTTGGTAGTTTGGTTTATTGGTTCGGTTTGGTGGTTCAGTCTCGCGGTCTCGAACCGTGGTTTGGTTTGGAGGTCCAAACCGCAGATCAAACCGAACCACACGATTTGACAATTTTTGAAATCGAACCAAACCAATATTACTTGAAAATCGAACTAAATCGCATGATAATTTTGAATTCGATTTCGAACCGCGATTTGAATCGAACAATTTACCCCTACATGTACATGTGAGGGTTCGATCTCACTCAAAGAACACGAACCAACTATGAAATTACAAAGCACAAACTTGTCTCCCATACACATGACCCTACTACACTAAACTAACGCACTCCACTCTATAAATACATCTTTCAACCCTCCCACAATTTCTCACACACAACACTTCACTTTCCTCCCCAACCATCCAAATATGTCCCAACCAACTTTATCATTCACAGTAAAACGTCGCCAACCGGAGCTAATTCGTCCGGCCAAACCAACCCCAAGAGAATTCAAACTCCTCTCCGACATAGATGACCAAGACGGGCTCCGGATCCACATTCCGGTCATCCAGTTTTACCGCAGCATTGACAATAATACCCGAGACCCGGTTGCAGTGATCCGGGAGGCGATTTCGAACGTGCTTGTTTATTACTACCCGTTTGCTGGTCGGCTTAGGGAAGTGGCCGGGTCGAGGAAGTTGCTGGTGGATTGTACCGGGGAGGGTATCTTGTTTATTGAAGCTGATGCTAATGTTACGCTTAAGGAATTTGGAGATGCACTTCAACCTCCATTTCCTTGCTTGGAAGAGCTTCTGTTTGATGTTCCTGGTTCATCTACTGTCTTCGATTCCCCATTACTTCTTATTCAGGTGACACGCCTCTTATGTGGGGGTTTCATATTCACTCTCCGACTGAACCACACAATGAGCGACGCACCTGGGCTAGTCCAGTTCATGACTGCCGTCGGAGAACTCGCAAGAGGTGCCCTTGCACCTTCCACTCCACCAGTCTGGCAAAGGGAATTATTAATAGCCAGATACCCTCCCAATGTCACTTGCATTCACCGCGAATACGACCAAGTACCCGATACCAACAACACAATCATCCCCTTAGACGACATGGCCCACCGCTCCTTCTTCTTTGGACCCACCGAGATCTCTGCCCTCCGCAGATTCCTACCTCAAAATCTACGAAACAAATTTTCCACATTTGAGGTTCTAACAGCCTGCCTTTGGCGTTGTCGCACAATCTCACTCCAAGTTGACCCCAACGAGGAAGTCCACATTCTCTGCGCTGTAAACGCCCGTCCCAAGTTCAACCCGCCCCTCCCCGAAGGATACTACGGCAACTGCTTTGCCTGTCCAGTGGCTGTTTCAACGGCCGGGAAGCTATGCGAAAGCCCGTTGGGGTATGCAGTCGAGCTAGTGATGAAAGCGAAAAATGATGTTGATGAGGAATATATGAGATCTTTGGCCGACTTGATGGTTCTTAAGGGACGGGCGTATCTCTCGGTTGTTCGGACTTACGTTGTTTCGGATGTGACTAGAGCTGGATTTGTGGAGGTGGACTTTGGGTGGGGAAAGGCGGTTTACGGAGGGCCGGCTAAAGGCGGGGTTGGGGCTATTCCGGGTGTTGCTAGCTTTTATATACCGTTTACGAACGTGAAAGGGGAGAAGGGGATTGTTGTGCCCATTTGCTTGCCAACGCCGACAATGGAACGATTTGTTGTGGAGCTTGAAACCATGCTGAACAAGGATGTCAGTGATCATATTATACAACAACACTTAGCTATCCCTCACAAGACGACCAAATCCACCTTCATTACGTCTCCTCTTTAAAAGGACAAACCCCGGTGCGCCAAGCGCATCCCGCCAAGCGGGGACAATTACGTCTGCTCTTTAATTTATAAAATTGCTGTTGATTTGAGTTTTTTTATGTCAAGGCTATTATATCTATGTAATGTATTGTTTTAGTTTATCTTCTTTTTGTTGTTTCTTTTCCCGAAGCATGTATAACACACACTCTTCCATCTTAATAATATATCTACGTTTAATAGTTATAAAACATTTTACTACTTCCTCCTCCATCCCGAAATGATCTTCATAGGGTCGGGAGGTCCCGAAATGATCTTCTTTGGGTCGGGAGGTCGACAAGAGAGTCTGGTTGGGGAAAGGCATATTTCTCGCTCGGCCCGAAATGATCTTTCCACTTTTGTTGTTATTAAAAGGTATTTTGAACAATTACCATAGATTAGTTTAAGTATCCTTATGATGAAAATATGAAACTTGTTGATATAGATACACCATTATAATTATAAATAGAATCAATAACAATTTTTTAATTTTCATTAGAATAAGTAAATTCACCTAAAATTATTGTTCAAAATGCCTCGTAATGACAACCAAAAACGTGGAAAGATCATTTTGGAAAAGAGAGACGGTACATAAATATCTTTCCGAATCATAAATGATACGGAATACACCTATCCAAAAAAGAATTTGACCACGAAAGTCAAAGTGCGACTAAAAAAAGAGACTAAAAGAGGGAGAAAATATCTTGGTATATAGAATGTCCTTGCAGTCTTTCTTACAAGCAACAGCAATGTTTAATCTGATATGTCTTCAGAGAGATAATCCATCTATATACAAATAATATGGATACAGTTAATATTGATACAGTACTAGTACAAATGTATAAAAATAAATATTCACCCTCTTTTTTGATACTATGTTCACATACAGGGGCGGACCTACATGTAGTGCTATGGGAGCCGTGCCCCCCCCCCCCCGGTTCGTCTTAAAAAAACAAATTACTATTGCAATTTTTGTAGCCCCCTTTCACTGATAAAAATAATTTTGCCCCCTTCAAAAAAATTCATGGGTCTGCCACTATTCACATATAGTACAACAATGTGGTTCTGGCCAGGGATGATGCTTAGGTTCTGGTGCTAGGGCTGCTGCTGCATATCTCATATGAATCAGCCAAGTCATCTTCATCTTTTAATGGCACAAAGCTCGAATTAGACAACGAGCTATGAGTCCTGCCATAGAACATGTAAACCAATGCTCCCAAAACCAGCCACACTGAAACTCTCATCCATGTGCCACCCCTGGGTGAATAGAGGTTACGGGTTTACCATATCTCATGTAAATAAAGCATACCTAAAATTAAGTAAATACACATGCACACACTCGTTTGCAGAGAGAGAGAGAGAGAGAGAGAGAGAGAGAGTTGATTACCACTCACCCAAGATTGATTAGAAGGTAGGCATTCACAAGAATGCAGGTAACAGGTAAAAATGGAACAAAAGGGCAAAGGAAACCTGAGAAGAAGTCAAAACGTTATCTCTCAAATCAACGTGAATGAATACAAAGAAAATGAGACAATATAAATTCCAAATTCCAAATAATGAGTCAAGTTTGGGGAAGTTGTATCAGTTCTTGTGGAATCTCTTGAACTGAACACACTGCTCGTATAGATCTCTGTATCAATAGAGATCACACTGTCTACGCGCGCGAATTATGATTCTGGCTTACGACTAAATCTGCTGCCTAACTTACTATATTAAAAACTTGTTGATATCTTATTACATTTCTAAAAGCGTTAAGGCAGGGCAATGCTCTCGACATGGCCGCTGTCTCCCTCAACTGTAGCACCCCCATAAGTTCACAAGCCGTCCATCCATAGCACGATACTTGGATTCCTGCACTTGACATGGCCGCCACACTCTGTTCCTTGATCCTCTGTGAATCTAAATTACCTCCCACAAATAAACTACGGAGCATATGCTGGCAAGAAATTGAGCATTAGGCTCCGTTTGTTTCACGTAAAACGACTTCCGGAATATGTTTTCTAGAAAATGAAAATGTTTTTTTTTTGGAAAATGACATAAGCATGCTTCGGTTGTTTGTTAAATTTAAGGAAAATACCGGAAAACATTTTCATGTGTTTGATAAATCCAAGAAAAATGTTTTCTGGTGGAAACATAATCTGAAGTAGGGTGGGGAGGATGGGGTGGGATAGGGGTGGTGGGTGTGGGGGTAGGGGTAGGGGTGGGGGTGGGGTAGGGTGATGGGAGGTGGGTGGGTAGGGTAGGGCGGGGTGAAGGTTGTGGTGGGCGTGTGGGTTGGGGTAGGGTGGGTGTGAGGTGGGTGGGTGTGGGGTAGGGGGTAGGGGCAGGGAAAGGTCGGGGTGAAGGGTGAGAGGTGTGGGGGTATAGGGTAGGGTAGGATGGGGGTTAGGTGAGGGTGGGTTGGGGTAGCTTAAGGGGTAAGGCTGGGTAGGGGTAGGGTGAGGTAAAGTGGTGGGTCCATGGTGGGGTGAGGTAGGTGGGTGCGGGTTAGAGGTAGGGTAGGGTGGGGTAGGTTAGGTTAGGGGTGGGAGTGAACGGTGAAGGTGTGTAAAGCAGGATGGGGTGGGGGTTGTAAGAGTGACGTAGGTTTAGGGGTGAGGTTATGAGTAAAAAAAAAATTGACGGGGTGGGGGTGGGTTGGGGTTTGGGGTGGGGTAGGAAGGGGAAGGGGGTTGATGGTGGGGTGGGGGTAGGGTAAAGGTGAGGTGGGGTAAGGTAGGGTGGGGATGGAGGTGAGTGGATGAAGTAGGGTGGGGTGAGATGGATGGAGGGGTGGGGTGGAGGTGGATGTGGGATAGGTAGCGTGGAGGTGGATGTGGATGTGGGGTGGGTACCGTGGAGGTGGATGTGGGGTGGGTAGCGCGGAGGAGAAATCCGTAAGTCATTTTACGGGGAAAACATGCTTATTTTCCGTTGGTCGTAAAACATATTTCTTTGACTTAATTTTCCCGTGCTTACCAAACATCGAAAAATGGGGAAACATTTTCCCCGAAACAAACGGAGCCTTATTTTTGTTAAACGATGATCGTGACAACAAATTGTCGAATGGCCGAGGAAAAATGCTAGTTCCTGATCATCGTTGTTCCCATCATTTCTGATCTTTCTGACCAAATAAATAAAACTTCCAATCTCTTCCTCTGGTATGATTCCTGCAACCGGAAGTTTTTGATGCTTGAAGCTATTTAGAGCAACTCTTAACAAAATAGTGTTATCTTTTGTTTGATGATCTGTAGTCATGCTTTCAAGGGAGATGACCTGTAATGAGAGGGATAATGGTTCTACAGGTCTATGGTTTACTTCGAAGTCTGTTAACCATCAAATAATGTTATAGAGAGTTGCAAAACTAGAGGTCGTATGGGACTGTTGAATTTCCGTACCCGAATTGGCGAACCACACGTAATAATAATAATACACTGTTATTATTACTTAAGCAAACTTACACAAGGACAATGTACAAGTGCTTAATGCACACTACTAATAGACTCCCACACTAGATAATATAGCCCACAAGGAGAAGTCCTTCCAACACACTCACGGCTGGACTCTCTATTCTAATTACACAATTTGGGGAAAACCCAAAACCCTTATTTATAGGCAGCCTAGGTCGGTTAAGGGAACTTCACAACTTCTCTGGAATGTTCCCTGCAAGTCGGCTCCCAAGAATCGTCCAGAATCTTCTAATATAACAATGGTAAGATTCTCAATTCTTTAACTCTGGAAACATCTTCAACCTTCTTTAATGTGAATTTATGGAACTTTCTAGAGAGTCGGTGTTGACTCTCAACACTCCCCCTCAACGCCGACTCTTTCTTCTTGAACTTCACCAATGGTTTTCTTTGAAGAGCTTCAACCTCGAGTTGTTCTTTTGTGTCGCGGTATGACTTTTTATGTAAGTCATTACTAGTACCATCGTAGCGAGCAACTTCTTTGTCATCACATTGCCGTAGCCAAAGTTCTTCCTCAAGTTCGTTTTTCACATTTGTGCTTCTTGGCATCTCGAACGAGCACATGTTAGACATAGGTAAAGTCTTTAACGTAGTGGATATATCTTGCTCAAGTGCCGAGTGTTCTTGATATTGCTCCCCCTTAATCTTTGGCTTCTATTCGTTTACGAGCTTTGGATCATCCAAATTCAAGTCGGCCAATTCAAGTGTCTTTTCCTTCGAACCAATTTCGACCATGCTTGTTAATGCTTTTAAAGTGTCGTTATCGTCTAAAATGTCCTTATATCCAATGTTGACCGTGGCAGCTACATCTTCAAATCATCGACCTTCGTCAAAGTCAATCTCTTCTTCGCTTTCCACGTTGTCATCAATCTAACATTCTTCGGTGGTAACTGGGTAGGCGTGGTCCTCAAACCATTCTTCCTCTTCTGGGTCATCTTTATGAATCCTTATATTTGCGAAGGAAGCTTCCATGTCCCATTCTTCTTCACTATCATAGGGATCTTGATTGGTAACTGCATTTCCTTCAACAACCTTCCTGAATAGACAATCTTTTAGGAAATGCCCATTACGACCGCAGTTGTAACATTCATTGGTTCGTCTCCACTCATCAAGTCGAGAATCATCTTTATTTTTCGATTTTGCTTCCCCTGCGTGAGAGCATCCTTTGTACCTCGGACTGTCATGCTCGTCTTGGATCTCATCTTTCTTTTTCCATTCCGCGACCTCGGTGGCTAAAGAGTGCTTCCTCTGAATCCATTGATTTTGGCGTTGAAGGCCTAGATGTATGATTGTCTAGCGTTTCTTGGTCAAGCCAAACTCTCTAACGCTAAAAGAGATGGTTGTGTGGCCCAACCACGAATTGCCGTAACTAACCCCTTAAACTCGGGTCTCAACCCATGGATGATTATCCTCTTCATTCTTTGCTCGTTAATATTTGAGTCTAGATCTAACTTCGAGATCTCATGACATAATGATTTAACTTTATGAAAATATTGACTTACTGTTAGATTCTGCTGCATAGTCGACATTAGGTCATTCTCGAGCATCTGGAGACGAGCCTCGTTGGTCCCTGAAAAAAAGGCCGCATAGGTATCCCATATCTCTTTCGGAGTTTGTGCATCCTCGACATGCTCCAAAAGTTCGTCCTCGACGCTAATCTTTAGCGCGTACTAGCCTTCCCGGCTTTCGCTTCCCATTTTCGGAATGCTTGAGTGTCCTTTTCTGGTGGCGTGGTCTCATTACCGCCCACGATATTCCATAACTCTTGTCCTAGTAAGTACGACTGCATACACGTTCGCCAATACTTATAATTGCCATTGTTGAGTCTCCTGACTCCACCAAATGCGCTTGCCGAATCTACCATCGTAACTTGGTACTGCCTCCGTGCACGTCACCAAGTAAGCCTGGTCTCCCACCACGAACTTCACAGTCTCCTACTGTGCACCTGCAACGATCCCTAACAACGCCTCAACAACGGTTCCCACGATCCCGGGTCGTACCGCTTTGATACCACTTGTTGAATTTTCGTACCCGAATTGGCGAACCACAAGTAATAATAATAATACACTGTTATTATTACTTAAGCAAACTTACACAAGGACAATGTACAAGTGCTTAATGCACACTACTAATAGACTCCCACACTAGATAATATAGCCCACAAGGAGAAGTCCTCCCAACACACTCACGGTTGGACTCTATTCTAATTACACAATTTGGGGAAAACCCAAAACCCTTATTAATAGGCAGCCTAGGTCGGTTAAGGGAGCTTCACAACTTCTCCGGAATGTTCCCTGCAAGTCGGCTCCTAAGAATCGTCGAGAATCTTCTAATATAACAATGGTAAGATTCCCAATTCTTTAACTCTGGAAACATCTTCAACCTTCTTTTAATGTTGAATTTATGGAACTTTCTAGAGAGTCGGTGTTGACTCTCAACAGGGACGTTGTGTGATTGGAATGACCTCTATATGATGTACTTATGTGCAGATCTAAGTTTAGGATGGTCTATGAATGCGCGTATCTTGGTACTCAGTAAATCTGGAGTTTATTAAAGCAAGCCCTACTTTAGTCACAAGACCTTTTCACTTTCTTTTAAGACCTCTTCACTCATGGAGGGTTAAAACTGATCAAGCAACTCAAAATAGAGGTGAGTGTAACCTTGAATTACCCAGTTTCTTGGCAGATATGAAACCTGCTCGTCCCTATAGAGTAACCAAATATCATGTCCCAGTTCATATCAGTTCTTTCATTCTCATTTTGATGGATTGAACAATTTCTGACAGGGTGGTTTTAAGGGACTTTTGAACATTCTTGTGGTTTATTAAAAGATATTTGGGACTTTATTGTCAGAACTACTGAAACAGGAATCTTGCCATCTTGTGAGGGTATAGTTGCTCTCATAAACATTATCATTTTATGGATGAATTGGAGGTGAGAGCTGAGGCTAAGATAATGGTTGGCAGTCAAGTATCAAATTTTTAAGAATTAATGTTGGTAGAGCGTGAGGTAATTGATGAGTCAAAGCAGTGAAAGCAGGTTGAGCGGTATTTACAGTAGAATGAGGGGAAATTTGATTTAAGTAGTTGAATCAAACACGCAAATTTAGAAAAGTAGTAGCAAATTGTTTAAGTTTCAAATTTTCCCACCAGACATTTGAATTCAAAAGTAGTGAAATCTGATTCAAGTGGGACAACCCAGAGGAATACCCACCTCTTCAAGTGGGACGGAGGTAGTAAGAAAACTCCACCCAAAAAAAGAGAAACATAAAGTTCTACATACCTCCTGTGTGTCCAAAGTCAAGTCTAGCTTCATCTTGATCTATGCAGGCCAGTATAATCAGCCCGCACAAAAGAATAATGCCACCAAATCCGCACAATATGATGCGAGGAATTCTACACATTGAAAAGGGAAAAAACGGTTAGGGAATCATAACAAACTAAATACTAGACAGTACTGTGCTTTAAACATTAGCTGTCATTCCTTTTTTGTTAAGATAGAGATAAATAGTCTCGATCTTAGGGTAAAATGTACAATTAGGAAGAAGGCATGTTTGCCAAAGAAAAGGAGAAAAAAGAGGCAGGAAAATAAAACACTAAATCTGATAGCGAATATAGCACCACACTTCGATCTCACAAAGGGCAATTCACAGTGTGCCTCTCTAAAATCTCCCATCACCAGAGCACAAAGAAAAGTAAGTGAAAGAACTCTTTCACCACTAGAGAATAATACAGCTCTCAATCTCTAAAGTCATTTAATTTTATCTTCATACGTTAGCATACTGACGAATGAGAACAAGCAAATCATGGGAAAAAAGACAGGGTTGAACCAAAGAAGTCCAAAAATATCATTAAGATGAGAAAAGCATAATCTCTGATCTGAATAATCTGAAAACTGACATGACATGATCAGGAAATTAAGTAGAACTATCATATCTTGGGATTCCCTATAGTTGAGATTCCTAAACAAGAGCAGATTTAGAATATAGAGCTAGTTTCTCGCAAAAGATGCGTGAGCAATGAGAAAGTAAGTCTTGAGTCACAAGAAAGAGATTGGTAACAGAAATTTCTTACGTAATGAATCAAGCCATTTCAAAATTACAGAAATGTTCATCCTCTTCCTCGAGGCGAGAAACAATGTCCCCATCCATTAAATGGTCTTTAGTCTCCTCCAAGATCCCTTGAACCATGATGTGGGACAACTGACAAGGTATCTAGAACTGTGATTGGCAGCAAGGAGCACTGGAAACAGGTCTAGCTGGCAGGACAGAAGGATTCCGAGAACCAAACAGGCTCTACCAACTCCAACCAGACCTCTCTGATAACATTCCTACGCCTCCTACGAGAGGCAAATCTACAAAACAGTTAACATCAAACTCCTTCATTGGCTCACTTTCTCAAAGCTTCTAGTACCAGCTAACACTGCCCACCCCTTGATTAGAACCTCCAAATTATTCTCTATCCAGGTGATGTTTGGTTTTTCACTTTCTTTTTCTTTTTTTCTCTCCTTTTTTAGGGTGATGAAATCTTTCCCAATATTCATGTACATTTTGTTTGCTTGATAGCAGTAATTATTGCTTAAATTTGTCGTGCATGCATGATATAGTCGCCATAAAAAAAATGATATAGTCGCCATAATCCATCACCGCACAATGGAACTTTAGATTTTGCGAAAAGAAAAGGAATTTAAAAAAAAAAAAAAAAGGAAGAAGTTCAATCTCCAGTATGAATCTACAAACATGAGGTTCTGATAGTGTGGGCAGGTGGTGAATGAGTCAGTATTCGCCAGCGTTCAATTAGCAGCTTGCTAAGATAAATTATGAATTTTGTGTGGCTGTATTTACAATTCTTAATGCATGATATAGTCGCCATAAAAAAAAATGATATAGTATCCAATGACCAGGGATATAAGTACAAACGCTTGCAAGGTAATGTACTGAATAGGGAATGCTTCTGCAGTCTTTGGTCAACATAGTTTTTCCAAAAATTTGTGATCTTCGTATACGGAAGGTAAAAACGTGAGACTACAAATAACCAGTATGGTAATTTAAGCATATAAAAGTTACATGAGGACAAGAGTTTGGATTTCAAATTGTTGACATACAGAGAAATATCTGCAACTGAAGCAGCAGAGGTTAGCACAAGCACCCCTGTACAGACAAGGAATATACTCCAAGCCGCAATTTTCCGCCTTCTTACTTCGTTTTCTATATCTGCACATTGAAACTTAACAATATTAACAAGGGGTTTAGAAGATTGTTGAATACAAGGCACTACATGTTTTCTAACATGTGTAAGCTATATTCATAAAACATAGGGGCCCAGGGAATATTTTGGGAACTTGAGGGGTGGAGGGGCAGTGGCTCCCTCCCTGCCCTAATCTGATCCTTAATAGGTAATTGTGGCACATAGAGGCAGATTGACAAATTGGGTTCAGCTTGTGGGATAAGACAAAATGGCATATCACAAATATCCACTTTTATATCCAATCCGCATCCAACCATTTTATTTTACCTGGACTAGGCTACGATGATGGGTGTGGACCTGGTTTTTGGATCTGCCAAAATGTTAAGATTTGATCTAACTTTGTGTAAAACATCAACACTTTTAAACACCCTGATCTCGCACCCCCTATTTAACCTGAGCACGGAATCTCACAACACCCACAGTCACACCAATTCCCATACCCGCACCAGTGTCATGTCGACAATGCTATTTGGCAAGAACAAAGATACAGATAACATAGTCATTCCATCCCCAGGAAATAAGGTGTGCATGTCAACGGGTGAAATTGGATGAATTTAAGGTCGACAAATAGCATTTAAATTATGAATGTCCCTCTACAAGGGCCAATTAAGCAATGTCCCCTCGGTCATCTTGATCAAACCAATTCCACCAACGATCGTGGTGTACCAACCAAAAAAGACACAAATATTTAACTTATACATTTGCTACACCTTTTTGAATAAGACGATGGCCAACACGGTAATTAGGGCTTTTGTTACTAATTTCCCAGCTATCACTATTGAACTGGGATGAGACTGATTCTGGAAGTGAAGATGGTAACAGAACCTCATGCGGGGGAACATATCTGAGTATTAACACTGAAATCGCAACCCCGGTGAATGCCAGGAGGGTACCCACACTAACCTGCAAAAGATAAGCATGAACCCCAATCATTTTTTTCACATTTAGATAATCCGAAATTAAGAAAATTAATATTTTCAGGTTAATACCATATGGTCATTAAAGGTAAAAGAAGAGAGCTAGAAAAGAGGAACATTTTGAAGACGGTGAACGAGGCGCAACTCAAGCAAGAAAAAGGCAAACAAGAAGGCAGTAAAAATAAATTCAGAAGTATATTTTGTAAGCAATTTTTAAAATCCTGGTAATAAATGAAATTAACTTAGAAAAAGTCACAAGTTTTTAGCAAGAAACTTAAGCCAATGCATGCAAACTAACTTCTACAGACTACATCAAGAGGAAAAAATATATTTTAATCCCCTAATCAATTTTTCTGCTTTGAAAATCGCATGTTGCTAGGAAAGCAATCCCGCCGTCCCTCTTTCTGAGATATGTTATTCAGTGTTGCTCTTCTTGATCATGAAGTTATGATCTCCATATAACAGAAGGAAAAGCTTATAAATCATGAATATAAATTAAAAAAATCACTGGTTAGAAATCATGATTCCTCCTGTCAATTACTAGAACCTACACAATATGCAACCGATCAGAAACATTCATGATATGTACCAAAATGGTCTAAAATCAAATTCCATAACTTCTGTAAAACACATAAAGGCACTGTTCGACATTATTGTGATTATTTTGAAGCATTGTGAAGTTAATATACGTTAAATTTTTCTTTTGTTTTTGTTTGCATGAAAGTCATTTTCGTTGTGCCTAGCATAGATACTACTCCAGAAAAGTATTTCTAGTGTTAGGCCTATTTTGTTGGTTACTCACCATGCCTGCCAGTTGTGAAACATCCATAAAGAATGCCAGAGTTGCAATAAAGATTCCAGTCAATATTGTGCTTTTCACAGGAACTTGAGTACGTTTATTTATGTCTGAGAAGAATGCTGGTAGCAGCCCATCTCTAGCCATTGCCATCAGGATACGTGGCTGAGTAAAAGCAATGAGAAAGTTTTCATAAGAAACAGATCCACCTAACTAGTTACAACTTACAAGGGCATACAGCAAAACAGATAACGAAGATCCTGTAAAATTGTAGAAAAAGAAAAGGGGTATCAATCCCATATAAAAAGGGGTATCAAATATCATGCCATTCCCATCATCATACGATATTCTAAATAAATAGATGGTATTAAGAAGTGCCAAGGGGTTGCAACCCATGTACTCAAGGATTAATGCAGAAAAAGAAACACAATAAACTTATAAACATGGAGAACCAACCATAATCTCCCAAAAGATTATCAGGCTATTCACTCAGACTCAACTTATGACTCGCTCAATTAAAAATAGAATGAATTCAACATTGTACCCTTTACACTATGCACTGGAGGTTCCATTTCTTTAGTAATTATACATTATTTACAAGTTTTGACTGAGAAGATTCCATTCCGTGGAAGCTTCCATTTATAGTATACTACATCCTAGCGTACTCACGTCATGTAAAACAATCATGAACTACTCAGCTTCCTCTCCACTTCCAAATCTTGGATATTCCTTCTAAGCTAGGCTCAAATCTAGCCTACCAAAGATAACTCACCCCTCTGTGGACAATGCTTGATATTCACACTGGTAATGTAATATGCCATGGTTGCCTGTTCATAAACTGCAATCTCAAAAATTAAACAGGGAAAATGACTGCACCTGGGCTCGTCCCTGCACCATTTGTCCAATCAAAATCTGATTTAGCTCCATTCCTTACTTTCTTTAATGTAAATTGCCAAACGAGCGCCAGGTACTCTAAATACCACAAGCCACCCAATACAGATGATGAATTCTTCTTGATCGCTATTGAGTCATAGACAACCATTCTCGAGAAGCGCCACAATCATTTTCCCGACAAAGCTTTGCTACATTGTGATGAGCCAAAAATATTACACTCATTTTATACTTTTAAACTGGATATTTAAGTTGTCTTCGAGCGGTTAGCTTTAATTTGGTGTTTTCCGGATGTTTTTATAGACAACAACTGACTCACAAGTATTTGGCATATTTTTTAATGGAATTCAAGCATAAGCAATGAGGATTTTTTTATGTTGAAAAATAGCTGAGGATGAGGGACGTTGGTGAAGGTATCGAGCTTAAAGAGAGGGGACAATCCGAGTAAATTGCATCAAGCATCCATTCAACAAGACAGTGATCAAGGAAGACGAACTGCAGCCTACGCACCTGGCCCGCCCCCTGCTGAAGCAGCCTCGCACTGGTGTATGGGTTGCACACAAAAAATCTCAGGACAGTCTTATGCGCTGGAGCCCCAGGTGTAAGGCGCATGGGCCAGTTCCCGGAAAAATCAAGTGTTCTAAGACTTTGGGCAGAATATCTAGAATATGATTGCCTTGTTGGAGGAGGTCAGGCGCTTGCACGGATGATTTAGTTACAGTGCATTTTGACTAGGAATTTGTCAGGGTTTGACCTCGGGTTTTAGGGGAGTATATACAGTTTCATTGTATTTCGATCTAATAATTCTTCTCTGATTATTCTATCTCCCTAAGTCTTTCAGTTCTCTTTCAACCCCTACTTTTTTTCTTATCCAACCTATTCGCTTTCCAAATCCTTTATTTGCTTCATCTTTCTCCCCTACTTTAGATTAGTGATCTCAATGAACATCAATTTAGCATCATTGAGTGTTTCAAATTATCAATCCCTCAAGTATTTATTTATAAATTCATCTTTGTGATAGATATTGTTCATGAATCTTGACAAACCTTCTGCTCATCACTAGATACTACTCTTCTCTTGTCTTTCTAGTTCATTATTTTAAGCTATTTCAGAGTTTAGATTTAGTATTTATCATTTAGATTTGATCCATGAATCTAGAACTCAAGATGAGAAATACAATTTCAAAAATTAGAGATATGTTCAATGGTCAAGAGTAACTTGCAACGGCCTGTTGTGCTTCTTCATTAATGATACATGTAATTATGTTTATTTTATTCTAAGGGTACATCCATGCATAAGATGCTAAAATGGTGAAAGTGAAACGCATGGACTTCAGTATACATAAGTGACGAATTGACCACTGCAGCTAGATTCCAGTACTCAAAAATAGTTACTTCTAGAGAATGACACATGATTCTTTTCTCAAATGAAAAGGGCAACATGGTGCCACAAGAGCTCACACTATGCGTAGGGTCCATGAAAGGGCCGAGCCCACATGGGCTTAATGTAGACAGCCTACCTTGCATTTACTTGCAAGAGGCTGCTTCCGCGGCTCAAACTTGAGACCTCCAAGTCACATGGAAACAGCTCCAACCATTGGGCCAAAGCTCCCCTTCATTCTTTTTACATAAATTAATATATGTATATATATATATATATATATATATATATATATATATATATATATATATATATATATATATATATATATATATATATATATATATATATATATATATATATATATATATATATATATATATGCTCGTCCCACTACAAACTACACACTATTTGCACGGGAATTAAGAAAAAGTGCTAGTGAAATAAGTGATATGAGTATGAAAAGTGAGGTTGGAGAGAGAAAGTGGGGTAGGGAATAATAATTGAATAGTTGTAGTAAGTATGACAAGTGGATTTCATTATAAAAGTAATAAAACATTTCCATTTTAGGAAGTGTGTATTTGTAGTGGGACGCCCTGTGAGGAAAGTGTGTAGTTTGTAGTGGGCCGGAGGGAGTATATATATACTATGAAGCTCGGATTCTTTGGTTTACCCGCCGGACCCTTCTCATTAAGACTTAAATACAAGTGTCCGACACGGGTACGGCAGATCAACCAAATAGTCTGAGCATCACAGTATATATATACTCACACACACTCTTTGCCTTGTGTGGTCAACTTTTTGAAACCTCAAAACTGTTTTTGTTTGACATAATAAAAAGGTGAAGACCACACACTCATTTTAATCAACTAAAAATAAGGAGAACCCTTATTAAACAAGAACCTCACTTAACAATGTTAAGACTATAATCATTAATCACTTCCACTGAACTAACTAAGTACAGAAGATTTAAGATAAAATTTCATTGATTCCATCTTCCGTATTATTTATCTTTTCAGAATTCTTTCATTCAATTATGACATAAATCCAATGTGAAATTCTTGAGTAGTCTACTTCCCCTTGATTGATGAATCAGGTAATTCTTTCATTCAATTATGACATAAATTCAATGTGAAATTCTTTCATCCAATTATTACATAAATTCAATGTTTGATATCCTTAAACTGAAGACCAACAAATAAGAAAAAGTCAAAGATGCTACGGGAGCTGAGAGAGAATAAAGAGATGAAGAAATCCATATTCCAACATGAGAGCATCCATAATCGGAGCTTTTTATAGCTTTTTATTTTAATGAAAAAGCTTTGAAAAGCTTTTTACCATTGTGAGAGCTTTTAAAAGCTCCTTGCTAAGGAGCAGCCCTTTCCACAAGAAGCTGCTTTTTGTGAAAATTCAAGTAATGCTTCACCAATTTTCATAAATTGTTGTGTTACTTGTTTATTGGCTTAAAGTTTATGTGGGAGCCACAAAAAAGGTTGTAGCATTGTGGAGAAAAATTTAAGTTTTTACTTATTGTCCCTACAAAGGTTGGAAAAAAAATCTCTAGCATTGTGGAAAAAAATTAGGTTTTTACTATTGTCCCTACAGTGATGTGGCAAGTTGGAGTTATACAAAAATACTCAAAATAGTTCTTACCATTGTTGATGCTCTAAAAAATACAAAAAGAGATAAGCAAGACAGATGAAGCTGCAGTTGCTTCCCAAAGAAAAGAGAAAAACAAATAGATAATAAGAAAAATATAAATCAAGACCCCCATGGACTACAATCGTTAAAACATGTGTTAGCGTTGGGCGTCATACTTTCGATTTGAAGAAAGGACTTAATGAGGTGAGACTATCAGTTGTTCTGCAGCGTAAGTGAATAATTTCCATTACCCACACAACAAAAAAAAAAAAATCCATTGTACAGCTAACTTTAAAAAAAATGCACTGGAAACGAGGAATACTTTTCAATAAATAATTTTCCATGAAACAAACTGAGCATATTAGATGCATAAGAACAGTCATGTTACTGTCAACAGTTTTATGGTACGGATTCACATCGTCAATTCAGCAACTATGAAGCAATATTATTTCCAAGGGGCAGAAAACCAGAAAAACTCATGTTCAAAAATTCATATAATGTTCCTAACTATCCCTTACATCAATAAAGAGCATAACCTAGAGCTATCAAAAAGCTCCAAATCATCAGCAACCAATCATCTGCAGGAATTTGCCAGACTGAAAACATAGTCTACACTTGCAAATCAAATCGTGACCATCACTTGTCTCCAACCCAGGAAGCAGGATCAGTAACTATCTCCTACCCCAAATAAATATATTACTCAATAGAATGTGCAGTCACTAACACCCCCTCCACCCACACAATGCAAACACCAGAGGGCACATAAACTACATGTGAGCCATTAGTGACCAGGAATGTGGCCATGCCCAGACACAAACACAAACAAAAACTAACCAAAGAAGCCCGCGTTAAACAAAAGTTTGAGAGGTTAAACTATGATCCAGGGTAGCTATGTGTTGAAGTCTCATTTGTCCCACATCAACTTGGAGAAAATAATTGATTCAACATATAAGATTAGATAACCTCACCCCTTAACAAGGCCTTTTAAGGGGACGATGGCCCAATTCTAATATGGTATCAGAGTTAGCTTAGGTTGATGATGGATTTGTTTACCCATGTTGGGTTTGAGCTGATGGTCATGTCGACGTGTTAATTGTCCACGTGTAGAGCCAATGGTCATGCCGGCCTACACGTGAGGGGCGTGTTAGAAGTCCAATTTGTCCCACATCAACTTGGAGAATATAATTGATTCAACATATAAGATTGGATAACCTCACCCTTAACAAGGCCTTTTAAGGGGACGATGGCCCAATTCTAATATGGTATCAGAGTTAGCTTAGGTTGATGATGGATTTGTTTACCCATGTTGGGTTTGAGTTGATGGTCATGTCGACGTGTTAATTGTCCACGTGTAGAGCCAATTCTAATATGGTATCAGAGTTAGCTTAGGTTGATGATGGATTTGTTTACCCATGTTGGGTTTGAGCTGATGGTCATGTCGACGTGTTAATTGTCCACGTGTAGAGCCAATGGTCATGCCGGCCTACACGTGAGGGGCGTGTTAGAAGTCCAATTTGTCCCACATCAACTTGGAGAATATAATTGATTCAACATATAAGGTTGGATATATTCACCACTTAACAAGGCCTTTTAACGGGACGATGGCCCAATTCTAATATGGTATCGTAGTTAGCTTAGGTTGGTGATGGATTTGTTTACCCATGTTGGGTTTGAGCCGATGGTCATGTCGACGTGTTAATTGTCCACGTGTAGAGCCAATTCTAATATGGTATCAGAGTTAGCTTAGGTTGGTGATGGATTTGTTTACCCATGTTGGGTTTGAGCCGATGGTCATGTCGACGTGTTAATTGTCCACGTGTAGAGCCAATTCTAATATGGTATCGAGTTAGCTTAGGTTGATGATGGATTTGTTTACCCATGTTGGGTTTGGCGATGGTCATGTCGACGTGTTAATTGTCCACGTGTAGAGCCAATGGTCATGCCGGCCTACACGTGAGGGGCGTGTTAGAAGTCCAATTTGTCCCACATCAACTTGGAGAATATAATTGATTCAACATATAAGATTGGATAACCTCACCCTTAACAAGGCCTTTAAGGGGATGATGACCCAATTCTAATACAATGAACATTACAACTACTCTTAGAGCCTCGTATGGTAGAATGTCGAGGTGGCAGTGGAGGGGCGGGAGGAAATATATAAGAACAGATTTCAGATAACTGAAACCTAAATCTCTCTTACAAGAAGAAACTTAATTTGGCACATATGTTAAATTGCGTACTGAAGCAATAAATGGAAACTACATACCTGAGGAAGAATTCCACCAATCAAAGCAGCACAAAGGGCAGTAACAGCCCCAGTTGTTATTATATATCTGAAATTTATGAGGGCATATGGAACAAAAACGTTCATCACAATCACACGGAATACAGGTTTAAGAGAAGGGACTCAAAAGAGCAAGTCTAATGTCTTACACTGCCCAATCCATCCCATAACTGGCAAAAGCAGAAGAAATTGGGGTGTCTGAATCCAATGAATAGCACGGTACTAAACCAATAACAACAAAAGATACAAGCATGTATAATATACAGCATGTACACAGTGAGATCCCGATTCCGAGTGGCATATCACGTTGAGGATTCTTCACCTGTGATGTATATTAAAATTAAATATCAGCATTATCATATGTCAGATTATAATTTTTAAAAATATTTGTCGTGCCATGAGACATTGTATCATTTTCTATATCACAAACCATGCAAAAACATCAGTTTAGATATTCCAGATTTTCTACCCCACCCCCTCACAACCTCATTCGATCCCTCAAAGGAAGAAAATTTATATGAGAAATTAGGTAGTTTAATCAAATCCCATTTACCCTGCAAAAAGGTGAAATGCCTGGTCTAAATAAAAAATATTGTCAATGCTGTTAATATCTGCTAATCAAAGAGGGTGGTGGCGGACTTTGCTCTGAATAAGAGCATTTTAGGGTCTCATTACAAAATCTAGCATTCAATCCATTTTACCACTCATCTTGTATCGCGTGCCCACATCATTAGTCAACATTCTCAAATACCATCTCATACAAGGTGGTTTGTGGGTCAACATAGCTCTTGCAAAGCTTGACCTTTATGTTACTAGCTCAACTAGCTTCAATTTCTTGCAGTCAGCAAAACTGGAGCTTTTACACCCAAAGTGAAACTGTGAAGAGAAACAGATTGGAGACAAGTAGAATAGTAGAATATCTTGTATTAGTCCATAGCAAGCTTTGCTTGCTAGCAAGAAAGAAGGACCACAAAGAAGGGCCCAAATCGTACTGGGACAAATGTGAGTAAAAATTTATTGATCAAAGAAATTAAAAGGCGATAAACTGATCCATCTTCTTCTTTGTAAAATTACTGCTGAAGTCTTTATTGAGAGTTGTACTTGGTTTATTTTCTTTTTTTCAAGTGGGGGTAGGTATGATAAAGACGGTACTGCTACTCTTGAGTTTGCCGATCTTAGCATTGGCAAACCTGAACTAGAAGCCCTAACATTTTATGATGATGACGACGATGGATTGAATATTAAAACACCAATGGAGAAGATGAAATTGTTTTTTGAGAGATTAATAGACAAGACAACAGGTGATACACCAAGGGGCTGGAAGGTAATGAATTGAACTGAAGACTAGTTCACATTTTGAGAGAATATTTTGAGACTTCTGAATTTTGTGGTGAATGATCCCACTTCATCATTAACGAGTTACGCTGTCTTATGTGTAAGCTTTGGGTTTTGGCCTTTTATTTTGGCTATGAACAATTAAGACTAGGAGAAGATGCTGACCACGTGGTTCACGATGTATAATTATACAATGGTATGCCCTTATGATGCTGGTGAGGGAATTTTTTGCTGCAAGTGTCTACAGCATATCATGGGCTAGGGATGACTTCATTTTGGGAATGGAAAATGGACTCCACAAAGAACATTGAACGAGATAGTAGATGTGCTGCAGATGAGTTGGAATCTTGAAGAAAAATACTAGGACCTTTTGTAAGTTTATTAGTACAAACTGGGTACGCAGCTGCTTTTTAAGGACTACAGCTGATGATATTCCCCTCTTTTGCTCAATAATAGTATGTGTTGACGATATTAATAGAGAATTGTCTACTAAGTACAATAAATATAAGTAAAACACATAAATAAGAATAAATCTTTCATTTTTTTACATCTGCTCATCTTCTTTTAACCCACCAAAACTCCTGGTATGACAAAAACAACTATTCTCAAGACCTACCTCCTCAGCTGTGCTGGTAACTGCATCAAACCCTACATAAGAGAAAAACACAGTTGCAGACCCAGAAAGAACCCCATTTACTCCATATGGAAAATACCTATAAATTCACAAGGACAGCAAAATTGTGTTACTAAATCTGCGACATTTACCAGATAAGTCTAGGACAATGCATTACAGGAAAAAGGAGAAAACATATTACCCAGTGGGAAGTTCATATCCTACCCATCCAGTCTTGAAACCAAGATATCCACCAGCTAGTATGATGAAAACCAAGGCTGTCACGTTTATAGTTGTAATGATGGCTTGTGCCAATGAACTCTACATATAAGTGGTGTATCAAAACATCAGAAACAACTTTAAGCAAAAGGAAAAGGTCAGATACGTGTGAGGAGCAACTCTGCACCTCTTTGATTCCAGTGCACAGTAGTCCAGTTACAATACAAACCAAAACAGCAGCACATGGGTCAACTACTGTTCCGTGAATGGTAAGACGGGCTAACAAAGACGGTAGCTTATCTTCACCTCCAAAAAATAAGGCCTGTACATGAATTAAACGATAGTTAATATGGCATTCTATTCGAGTTGCGGCTCATCAAAACTTCTGGATATCTGTGAAAAGTGCAAGAATTAACCTGGGCCTACTGAATCAAACAAATGGTACGAATATATTGGGACAACAACAACAACAAAGCCTTAGTCCCAAAATAATTTGAGGTCGGCTAACATGAATCCTCATATGTCATCGCGAAAAAAAAAATTAAAATAAATAAATAAAAAATAAATAATAATAAATAAATAAATAAATAAATAAATAAAATAAATAAATAAATAATAATAAAAAATAAATAAATAAACATACAAAAAAAAATCAACCCCCCACATGGATTTTTGCCAAGTACAAAAAACTGGATGAGTGTCAGGTCAGTAACCCCAGACTAAGTCTTTACCGCATTAGATAACTGGCTGCCAGAGGCCGCTCACAACTGACTGGATGACCAGCAGCCTGGTATAAGGACACTACATATAAAGTCCGCAGTAAGAAAGTAAATACTCAGCCAGCTTGTGTTGCACATAATAGTGGAAGGAGAGTAACTCAACAGAGAGGCCTCAAACAAACAATAGAGTTCCCGTGATATCCAAACGGTGTGAACGAACAACTATCGCCTACAGGACCGGACACCTTTAATTTTTATTGACCCGTAAGACTGACCACGATAGGGCCCCACAGGGAACTTCTAGAGTGAAAATACTCTTTGATGGCACCAACATGGGACCTGCTAAGCTTGGTATACATTGTTGGCCCCCTCTCTAGCTGCTTAAGCTTCTAGATGAGTTGGTAATGTAACAGGTACCATAATCTACTTTGACAAGGTCGTGGATTCAGGTTACCTTAATTGCACTTGGCATCCTGTCTGAGTTAGGTTAGTGATGCCCCTGGTCACCTTTGTTGAAATCTGTATGTCTAAGTGGGCCATATGTGAGATGGAGTGTTAAGCTTGATATATTCTAGGGGCACTCTCTAGCAGTTTAAGCTTCTATTAAAAGACCAAAAAAATATCTCAAAGCACTCCTGTTTGGCACCAACAAGTACTGCAAGCTACTTCACCGTGGAACTTGGGACACACTTAAATTCTCCATTTTGTTCGAACATTGAAGATAATCTAGCAGTCCTTCAATCATTTCACAAACTTCAACCATATATAACATGTTTGTATTCATGTCAATCTACTTATTAAAGAAAATGAAGTAAGGATACAAGGGGTCACCATTTAGATTATATAGGAAGAGAAGAAATGTACATGAGCGCCAATAGATAATTGGGTGACTATGAGAGAAAAAGAAAATAGTTTTTTTTCAGGATGAGAGAAAACAATAATTTAAAAGATATATCGTGTGGTTAAGAACATATATCTATGATAGTTGGAATTAATGCAATGCATACTTGTGAGTTTGCATTACAGGCGCATATTAAATGACCAGGAGGCTCCATTTCTTTTTGGCCACGTGTGTAAATTGACTAAATATATAAAATATGACAGGTAGTGGTACGTACTATTTGCCAATGCCACTTATTGAGAGGAAGGATGGGTATTCTAATGTTAAACAAGAAACAGTAGAAAAAAGCGTACGGAATGGGTATTAGAATATGAGGATTGTAATATAGCTAATTATATTACAGAAAAAGACAATACATAAACTATCATAAGAAAGGTACAATCAGAAGAGAAAGTATACTAAACCATATTCGGGGATATGCCGCGAGCAACAGCTGCTCCACCAAGTGTATATTCCAATATTAGAGACCAGCCAATCAACCATGCAACTCTATGATCAACCAGAACAAAATGATTGTTAAACAAAAGAATACTAGTTTAATGAAAGGGTATATGTAGATGAACTCTGATCTCTGAGACTCTGTGTATCAACAGGTAACTTGTAGTCATTAATAAACATCTAGAAACTTGTCTTCAGTATGATCTTAATTCATTGATGAACCAAAAAGAAAAGCTGCCATTTTTTTGCAAGAAACTTCAACACGGATCCTACTTAAAAAGGCGAGATACACATACAGATAACCGTAAAAGTTCGAGCTCACCCTTCTCCAACACACACATATGAGTAATGATAGGCACTACCGGCAGATGGACAACGGCAAGCAAGCTCCGCATAGCAAAATGCTGAAAGCCCAGCTGCAATTCCAGCTATAAGAAAGGATATAGTTATGGCAGGCCCAGTTTGTTCTTTAGCAACTGTTCCAACAAGAATATACACTCCAGCTCCGACTGTTGATCCAACTCCTATCCAAGAAAATGTAAGTTCAACTAGGTCAATAGCATACCTGAATCTAGATATAAATATGAAGAAACTTACAATACAAGGATCAGACCTCGAACAATGATAACGTTTTTTATTTCCATAAATTTGTTCAATACATAAAATCACAACCTAACTTGCCATAGCAAAGAAGATGGTATGAGAAACAAGGTATTTGTTTTATGGACTTTAATAGCTATTACAAATAGAGACACTCCAGGGCAAAGAAGAGCACATAAAGCTCCTAAGACATTGTATTAGTTTCAGTCAACCCAGAAAGTAAAAATAAGTGGTTGGAGTAAAGGCAGCAGTACCTTCATAGTCAAAAAATGAAGTAATCATGTCAGTCTATATTAGAAAGTAAATTCAAATGGTTGGAGAAAAGGGTCCAGTAGCTAAATTGTCAAAAATGGAGAAGACAGAATGATGCATGCATAAGTGCTGCAGAATCTGGATGTAGAACCGAAAAAAGAAAACAGAAGCCTGGCTTCACACCTAGGCAACCATAGACGTCACACCAATGTATATAAAGACCCTCTCAGTTCCAGGTATGACGCGCATGTTCTAGCTTTTACATTTCATTTTCTTTTTCTAAGGCATAGTGCTAACTTAAGAATCGGAGCCTTTCCCTGGAGCACACCTCCGGACCCCTAAGGTGTTGTTTGCAGTATGCAGGCTAATCTTCGCAACTCACTCAATCAGATTTCTTGCAACAACAGGATGTGGGACTTTTCCTTTCAAATGGAAGGAGTAGTTGATTAAAGAAAAATTTATTCCTTAAGCATTATAGATTCATGTACTCCATGATTTGTATATACCCATGTAAGTTGCTTATTGGAAATCTCCTAAATTAATAGTAAGTGCTAAGGGAAGTGAATGTTTTATCTTTTCATTGAGAACAAGTGTGTGTGAACAAAAATATAAACCATATTCCCCCCAACCATTCCATCATAAAAATCTTTTCATCAAGGGAAAACTTGTTTTTGTCCATCGTACTTTGCGTCAATCTTTTTTAGTTTTACCGTAGTAGTACAAATAATGGTGTCATTTTATACTCAAATTTGTTTCATTTTTACCATCGTACCACAAACAATAGTGTCATTTTATCCCAAAATTGATATCAAATGACATTGTAGTACAATGGTAAATATGAAAAAAAAAAAAAAAAAAAACTATGGTAAAAGTGAAACACATGGTGTAATTCGGACAAAATGGAATTTTTTCAAAATTTAATGATTCCCATGAAATCCAAAAAGTTATTATTGATAGTATTTTTAAAAAAGAATCAATAAAAAATTTTAAAATTTTATGAACGAGCATAATCTTATATCCCTCGTTGCTAATCTAAGCTCAAAATCAATTAATTATGGAACGAAGATAGTATTATGCTACGAAACCGAAAAATAATTCAAACATGTATGATGATATCAAAGTTACAATTTCGGAGAGCACTGACGCAATCGATTCACACAGACACACACAAACGGATGGGGGATAAGGAAAAGGAAATTACCGATAGCGATGAGATCAAAAACGGAGAGGCGCTGGGCCAATTGACGACCACCCTCAGGCCTTGCATTAGCTGAATCAACTTGCTTTCTCCTTACTAAACATTGAAATCCCGACGAAATCCGGCTTCTATTTCGCATATTTTTCTACAAATTTCTGATGAATTTCAAAGACGCAAGGAACCCGCCGAGACAATTTCCTTTTTTATTTGACGCCAATAGAGAGAGAGTCCCTTTTTCTTTCAATATCCAGTTTTTTCAAAACTTTTCTTTACGAATTATTCTCTACTAATTACACCCACAAAATAAATCATTTTTTCATCTGCATATTAAATTTTATTTTTGTCTGTTGGCACTTACTACATCTTATCTTGTCTTGCCCCCACATGTACTTAGTGCGTCATATACCTTCTGCACACACCTTTTACTTTTAGTACACTCACTAGCATGTTTGGAATTGACACCTAGTATAATAAACTCATTAATTAAATACTAGTAGTTATAAGACTACGTACGATGGTTAATACCTCCTCTCCCATTTTATCTAATACTTTTTACACCTTTTTTCATTTACTTAATATTTCATCTATCCATTTCATTTACCCCCACTCCAATGGCTAACTTAAATTAAATTTCAACTCTCTCCAACTCATCATTCTATACCCCACCACTTTGAGTGTTTTTTTTTTTTTGTCCAAATCAAATGAAACTTATATCAATTTGTAGGGAAAAAAAATGATGAATTTTGGTGAAAAAAAAATTAAAAAAAATTAATTTACTAGGTGATAATTCAGCTCAAATTGAAAAATGAGTTTTTTTTTTTTGTCCAAATCAAATGAAACGTATATCAATTTGTAGGGAAAAAAATGAGGAATTTTTGTGAATTTTTCTTTTTATTTTTAAATCATTTATTATGAGATAAATGAGCTTAAATAATTGGGTGAAAAAATGATAAAGTACGGACCAATGGGATGCTGACACATGGCAGTTAAAAAAAAAAAAAAAAGGAAAAAGGCGAACGCCACACGCGCCATCCCGGGCGGTGTGGCGCACTCGCCCAATTCGGACCAATGGGGCAATGACACATGGCAGATTAAAAAAAAAATTGCATTCAACCGGATGAAAGTTTTCATCCCTTTAATTAATACAGCCAAGTTAATACCCCCATTGCAGTGTGTGAGCCGAATGAAATGGGATTTCATCCCCCATTTCATCCCCCATGTGGGTGGTCAAATCTAAATATACTTCCTCTGTCCTGTTGATAACCTCACCATTTTGAGCTTGGCACACAAATTAAAAAAAAATGATAGTGGAGAAAGTGTTGTGAGTATAAAAATAAATTAGGAGAGAATGAGTGGAAGGAATAGTAAATTTGAAAAGTGTTGTGAGTGTAAAAATAAAGTATGAGGGAGAATTAGTGGGTGGAATAGTAAGATTCTTTGTCATTTTAGGAAAGGTGAAGCTTTTAACGGGACACCCGTTTTGGCAAAAAGTGAAGCTATCAATAGGACGGAGGGAGTATATTCTTAAATTTTAGACTAAATTTATTGTTTTCTAATTATTAATTAATAACAGTTTTTTTTGTATTAACGATAATTTTTAAATTTAGATGTGGATATTTAATTTATTTTTTTCACTTTTAGCCTAAAATTTAAGAATATATATTTAGATTATAACTATTTTTCTTATATTTTTGAGATAGATGATCATTAGTTAGACATTTTTTTTATTTTACTTTTGTCAAAAAAAGAAGAAGATTTTATTTTTAAAAAAATAAAAATTGAAGAATGTGGAGATAATATATGTGAGTATAGAGAGGGCCGAGGGGGGTAAGGAAAGTTTTGGAGGCAAAAATTGGGTACTTTTTATTTAAAAAATAAATTCATTATGTTATATAGTAATTACTATTAATGCATGTTTGTAGGCTTATAGATCCGGATTATTAGGCTTAATAGTTGAAAATCTCATTTTGCTTTAAAAAAAAAAATACCGCTACTACTATAAATAATAATTCTTTCTTTTTTCAAAAAAAAATATATGAATTTTTACTTTCAAAAAATAAATATGAATAATTGAAAAAATAAAAGAAAAATGTTCATGATTTCAAATTTAAGCAAATAAGATGATTGAGATTCATTCATTTATTTATTTGTTTGAATCAAGAAGATAATTTAATTAAGAAAAAAAGGTAAGTAGATAACTGTTCTTTTCAATAAAAGTCATACAACTATAATGGTGATAAGTGTCTGCCTTAACTGTTTTCTAATATTATCTTTCAAGAAATAAAAAATTATTTTCTAATACTCTCTCCGTCCCAAAATATTTGTCTCATTTCTTTTTTATTGAACTTTGACCACAAATATATGACAATTTAATTATGTTCATGAAACTCTAAAAATTCTTATTGATTAACCATTAATAATATTATCAACAACAACTTTTAGAATTTCATGAACATGATTAATCTCTCATAAATTTGTGGTCAAAATTCAACGAAAAAGTCAAATGGGACAAACATTTTGGGACGGAGGGAGTATTATCAAAAGATTTTCCTTCAATTTTTTTTAAATCAAAACCTTCTTACTTTGAAAATTATAAATTTCATTAAACGAACTTATTTCTGAAAATTATCAAATTTCTAGGCTTAAAATTGGAAGCTACTTTTTTATTTTTTGAACTTAGCTACTTTGTTTTGTGTTTTTTAAACGATTTTTAGCTACTTTGTTTGAAAAATAAAATTCTTTACTACTTGATCATTATTTTTTAATTTATGATGACATATTTTTTTTTTTATAGAAATAGAGTATTTCGTTTTTTTTTATTTTGTAACTTCATTCAATGTTTTGTTATCATAAAATTAAATAAAATTTAAATATAGAATAATAATTATTAAAATGGTGCATTAATTTTTTTAAATTGTTACTAATATAAATAATATTTTAAAATAAAAAGCGATCTTTTTTAATGTGAAAATCGATAAACCGAGAAAACTAAATGGGGGGATGGAGCCATGACTCTATTTTTAGTTTATAGGCATAATTTAGGGGTGATGGGTTGACTATGAGGAAGAAGTTAAATTTTTCTTTGTGTTGAAAGTAAAAAGTATCATTAAATGTGAAGATAATTTATTTGAAGCTGATTTGGGATTTTTGGGTAGCAGGTTGAAAGTTATCCACAAAATCTTGCTAACGAAATTAATTGACGATATTTATGATATCACCTGTAATGGACTCAATACACTCTAATTAAAAACAATAATAAAAATATTACATTTATGATTTTGTAAGCAAATTTTTTTAATTATTTTGTGTCCTTACTATTACCCAATTAGTATAGGGGAGAGAGAAAAAGGTTGGTTAAAAAAAAAGTGAAAAAATGTTTTAGAAAATTATAAAAGGTGATATGTGATTCTATTTTATAAGCTTCAATTTCTTCGAGCAAGCCTTTATTTTTACTCTCTCTATTTTAAAATAAATATAAAAAAATTTAGATTTTCTCTTAATTAAATAGCAAATTTGAAAAATTACTGAACATTCATTTTAGAGATTTAAAAAGGTTTGCATGCATACTTTCGGAGAGAATAGCCTATTATGTGGATTTTCTTTATTTTTTATTGAAAGATATCTTGAAAAGTATTGATTCGAATAGAAGTGAAACACTATTTAGTGAAAAAACTGTTGTCGATGGAAATGATAGTTCTTCAAGTGCTAAATCTACTACGAATATTTTGTTTCAGGAAGTATTTCAAAATGTTTAAGTAGCATTCACACTTTGGTCTTTCGATTTACTATTTCAGTACATGCATTGCTATATACTCCCTCCGTCCCACGTTAGTTGAGACTAACTTTTTGGGCACACCAATTAAGGAAAAGTAAGTGAGAGAAAAAGTGAAAGAAAATATTGTGAGTATGAAGAATTAAATAGGAGAGAGAATGAGTGGGAGGAATAGTTAGGAGAGAGAATATTGTGAGTGTAAAAGTGAAATAGGAGAGAGAATGAGTGGGGTAAATAGTGAAGATTCCTTTGCCATTTTGGGCAGTCTCAACTAACGTGGGACGGTCCAAAAGGGAAAGAAGTCTCAACTAACGTGGGACGGAGGGAGTATAATCGTCGTGCATCGCACGAGTTTGTTGCTAGTTATTAGACAAATACATGGTGCGCATCGCAAAATTTTCCACTCTATTCTGTTGTTATTAGACAAAGCTTCAAAAACTACACAGCTTACACACTCAGTCCATGTTCAAGACAAGAATCAAAGAAGAAAACTCCCACAAGCTGAGCAGTTTTCTTTAAAATTACACCCACATAAATCCTTTTCTCTCTCTCCCTCCACCAGCATTTGAACCCTGAACCATAGGCTAGGAAGAAACATTTTCTTCACCATTAGGCCAAGGTTCGCCGGTACACCCACATAAATCCTGCGTATACATTCGGAAGAGAACCTGTTTAACTGAGTCAAAAGTGAAAATATTTAGGTCAACTCGACTTTACGATATTGTTTAACGGAGGGGGAGCTGCTCGTTAATAACTACTTACGGGTCTGCCATTTAAACAAACCAAACCCATTTTCACTCTCAACAGCGTTCTCATCCGTTGAATCTGACTCACTTCCCCTTTCTTCCTCTGAACTTTCTTCTGGAAGGAGTTTTATCCTGTCGGCATGGTTTATGATCCAATCAGTGAATTCGGGAGAGGATGCCCACTCAGCCACTGCTTGTCGGGTTGATGACTCTGTGAATTCTTGCCATTCTTTTCTTGAGAACTTCTTCTTGTTTGGCGTCTTATGGAAGCTTGAATAGTATTCCTCCTCCTGATTTACTGCCCCTTGAGGTTTGGATGGTGATACTAAACCTTCTACAACCAAAACAAACACAAATCAACTTACTATCTCTGTAAGAAGAATCACAACACCTCAAAAGCAATAATCCAGGATTCTATGGCTACCAAAATTACGAGTTGTGTCCTCACTGCTTATTTATAGGGTTCAAGAGAAGAGAAAAAGTGGTCCCGGAGAAACAAAAATCAAAAGGCTATGAAAACAGAAATAAAAAAAGGCCTACTCTTTGATCATGAATCAAATCCGTTAAGTGATTGCAAGAAAATGTCGCATAGCAAATTGAGTTGAGGCATTTGTAATGAATATCCTGATGTTTGACACCAAGTGGTGCACCATTGAAATGCAAACACAACGTAAAACAACTTCCTCTCCAACTCTCCATTCCTTCCCAAAATCCCCACCACATTTTAAAGTCTTGAACTAACAAGCGCTAACCCAAGATTTCTTGACGATAGAGTACTTATTTCAGTAAAAAGAACAGCCTCACATGGATAAGTAGGTATGGATGAAACTTAAGACTCGGACATCCATATTAGCTTACATTTAATGGCAACTTGTGATGTCGGACTCACCAATTTAGGCCGCAGCACCCGTGTCGACACGACACAACCTGGGTGCGGACACGGAATAGAGTCGGACTCACCAATTTAGGCCGCAGCACACGTGTCGACACGACACGACCTGGGTGCGGACACGGAATAGAGTCGGACTCACCAGGGAGAAAAAGGACTCTGCTGTTCTCAATTCCGACTGACCAGAAATGAAAATTCCTTGTTCTCAGATGAAACAATGAAGAAGGAAGAGAAAAAAACCTAAATTTTGAAAGCTCTATTTCGGCCGAAACCCCAAACGACGCCTTCGAACAAGGTGGAGGTGGCAGGGCGGAGACGAAGTGGTTAAGCGGAAGCGATGAAGCGGAAGCTGCTGGAGGGAAGGAAAGGATCGTCGGAGGTGTTGTTCGTGCTGAAGACTCATGTTGAGAGAAATTTATGAAACTTGATGAAAGGAAGAAGCAAAAGGTTTTTGATAGGACGGAATTATTTTGGGGTTGAGAAGCATTGGAAAATTCAAGGGTTTTTTTGGGGTTGAGAACACATGTGGGATACAACTGATAAAATATGAAGATTTCTTTTAATATTGGACAAAATAAAATTAATGAAGGGGTTAGTAATTATGGCAGGAAAGCATGAGATGAAGGAAAGATTTATAATATGGGAGGAAAATATGAAATCTACCCTAAATATACCGAGTCCAAATTCTAAATTTGGATCCTTCTCAAACGTGTCTCCGAGTCCTTGATTTTGAGATTATCGGGATCGACACTCGGATCCGTACCCGTGGGAACACGCGCACCCAAGTCCGAGCATCATAGAGGACAACATATACAATCGCACACTCACACACGCGCGCCCACACGCACACACACTCACCATAGGAGCACAACTCTCCTTCAACCATGAGTTTGAAATTTGATCGTTAGCAGGTGTAGAGCTGAGAATTTCTTTTTGACTCAATTGTGCATAGTTGCAAACATTGAGTAAGCGATGAGGTAAATAAAAAGATGAAATCTATCTTATACATATTTGTAGAGGTATACTCGGAATAGATGTGATATGTACATTTGACTTTTAAAACATCAATTTATATAGATTATTGCTTGTGCTTTTCCACATGAAAGTCCTTTCTTAAAAATAATGCCATTTCGGATTCTGGATGGATATTAAGTATGTCATTCTTAAGCCAAGTAAATCAACCTTGTGTAACCAACTTATTATCTTAAAAGGAAGAATGAAATAACGACGAAGAGAGGTTAAAAGATGGGAGAAAGGTAATGTGATGTGAACAAAGCAAAGTGTACTGGAATTACCTTTGACAGGGAGTCAGACCAAGCAAAGGAATTCCTTGGGCCATTCCGCAGCTCCTTGAGGGCCCATCTTCATTGAACGACTTAAGAACTAGGCACGATTTTGCTTTGCACTGGTCGATCCACTCCTTGCCCAGAGATTTTTATTTCCAGAATATGAAGAATTCCTATCACGGAATCAAAATATAACATAAGTTCATCTCCAAGTTTGGAATGCATGATAATAAACTTCCATAGACTGGCTTTGAGCGTACTGAAAGATTAGAAAGGAAATGTATTGTATATCATAATTCATAGCTATCAAGAATTTAATAAAATAAAAATGTGGAAAGAGGAATATGAAACTTACTGCTGCCCATGCCACTTTAAAGAAGATATCAGAAAATATACTGTCATGCAAGAACCAATTGCTGTCAGTGCCAAAGGAGTATCAATAGTGCTCTGAAAAGATGATGAAACCAATATAAGTTTGAGAGGTAATACAAGGATGTAGACAGAATATTAAAAAAAAATTAAAAAATTTGTGGGAATTGTGTAATTGAACATTCAAAAATGAAGTTGCACGAACGCTTCTACATATGCATACAAGCTTAATATTTAAAAATCAGTGATGTTAATAACTATGAGAAGTTGAGAACCGTTGTGCAATTCCAAAAAAAAAAATGTGACAGAAAAATAACTATTTAAAGAGAAGGAAATAGAATCAGTTTAGATGCAATGACAACCTAATACATGTGACCTACGGTTCGACTTAACTGTGTAATGTGCAACGGAAAAGGGGGGGGGAATTTGCAGGAGTATCACATCTTCAACTTAAATGTTAATATATTATGTAGAGTTAAACAAAGGATGGGCAACCTGGAAAATAAATGTGACTGCAACAATGCGCATCGACCATTTCACAAATTGAACTACGCCAACATCAATATGTCCATCTTTTGAAATAATAAACTTCCGCACCAGCCAATATCCTAGACCAGCTCCAGAGAGGACAATTCCAACTAATACAAATAAAGAGACCTGCAAGATAAGGCAAATATTTAGTACAATCAATCTTTCAGATGAATGTCCCCATATTCACATTGCAAGTGTGCCCACGTAATTTACAGAAGATGTGAAAAGCCAAACTTCCCATCAGATATGATGATTGCGTAGGGCTAAGACTCAATATACAATATGTGAAAATTAGCCTCAAGGACAGATGAGTTGTTGGTTTTCAAGTAGGCATGCTTAGTAATAAATGAGATATAGTATATGACTTACAGGGTTATACATTTCTTCGTTCATCCCAAAGTTAATGAGAACTGAATTCACCATCATCGAGAAGTGATGCATCGAAAGGATCCTGCTCCCAGCTGAAAGATAATTACAGAATGAATAATTTTTATGATGGAAAGTACCCTGTTAGGATCTCCCAAAGTATATCATTTTACCAAACTCCTAATCACATATCGCGTGTTTATCTCGCTTATTTCCATCGGATCAAGTGTTTAGTTGACATTACCTAAAACAAGACTCGTATTACAAGCAAAGAACTTCAAAAGAAAAAAATCATACAAAATCTTACATTATAGTGTCACCACGAATAATGTGTTCAATTTAAATTATCATTTTATGTTTTGGGTGAAAAAGAGGCAGCATAATCCAGAAATGAATTCAGAAACAAAGGTTTTTTTATATATGCTGCTATTATAATCAATAAATAAGACGTTAAGATTTATTTTATGTTCTAAGATGCAAGGGGAGTTTTACGAAAATAGTATCCAAACAAAGCCTATAGAATACATCACCAAATTGCATTAAACTTCAGAAGTAGAACACTTACCACTGATCCATATAAAGTGAGGTAGAAGAAACTTTTCCTTCCGGTGGGCAATAGTTTCATACCCTGTTCAACAACAGAATAAGCCAAATGAGACCAAATATAGGTAGCTAGCACTAAAAAGTAGCTTATGAATCGGTCATATCTACCTCCATACAAGCACCCAACCATTCAATAAGAGGCTAAATAATGTCTCAGAAACAGCTTTTAAAAGCCTCTAGAGCTGACCGTCAATCTATTTTATTTCTTTTTCATTTAAATCCTGTAATTTCAAACAAGTATGATGTTTAGAGGCCATGCTTATCTTAGATTGTTAATAATCCATATCAACAAAAGCATCCAACTAACTTCTACAACATAATCCACAGCTACTATAAAATATCTCTAACAAACAATTTCCTAGGTCTGTCAAAGTAAATTTAAGGGAAAACTACATGCTCGTATGCACACAATTAACTCCTCCATATAACCACATTAAGAAGACCGGGTGTGTTTCCTCATCTGACCATCAATGACATCATTTCTTTCCATGTTAATCTTCAATTGCAAAATTGCAGAGGATTCCAAGCCGCGAGCTTTTGACCAACATCCAACATAGTACTTTTGTTAATAAGAAAGAGCAGAAAATGCCTTCTGCTCGAGGATCACCCTACATCTCTCAATTATTCCCCCAAAATTTATGCACTCCTTGAAAACCAAGATTACACTATTTCCCGTCTCATCATCAGCATATCCGCTCACTTCTCTACCCATACTACTCCTTACATCACCTTCAAACAAGGTTCCTTGCAATAACCACCAAACACCTAGAGAGTAAGATAAATTGATATTAAAGGCAAGTGCTTGAAGCCTTGAACAGAAGTCATATCAATGTAGCTCCACGAGTGTCTAATCAATAATCACAATCCACTCTGACTTGGAGTGAATCTATGCTGGAACTGTCAATAGCAGTTGCCAAAATTTTGACTCATGCTTTGTGACCTGTGAAATTGCTGCATTTCACTTCCATTATCATTCTAAGTTTCTCTAGAGTTCATCACCATCCCTCTTATGTGTAACAACATCGTTATGTATTGAACAGACGTTTGAGAAAGAGTTTACACACTAACATACATAGCACACATAGAGAAGTCTGAGGTGGAAGTCGGAATTTTCAGTACCAAATCTGGAAGTACGAAAGGGAAAAAGAACATCTGAGCAGAGTAGTAGGGAAAAAGAAGTTTGTAGCTAAGCATAAATGTGCAATCTAAACAAACTACTACCACCCAGAGAATCATGGAATAATGTCCATGAGCACACTGCATTGGAGAACTCTCAGATAGTCAGCGGTGGGATGTAATTTTTTGTGACATTTTTGTTTCACCAGGTTTTAGGCTTTTAGCTAAAAACCAAACTAAACACCGTGACACACATTCCAAATGAATGTGAAAAAATATCGCTGTTTCGGTTATGTAGTAATTTATATCCTGGTTCCAATATCTTAGACAACATATATCAGTCTAGACCGACAATTAAACATGGATGTATATATTCTACCGATTGAAATTTTATCTCAGTTCTAAAGAGACTAAATCTTTAAGAAATTTGTTAAGAACATGTAACTTGAATAACATGAAAAGAAAAATGAACTTCACCAGTCAAATACAAATAAAATTAGCCCAGAAAGAATGTAACATTAGCAGCAGAAAACTGTGAGCATAACTTTAAAAAGATCTAGCATAGTATCAACAGTTATATTAAGTTATCTTATGTGTGCATTATGTTTACTGCTTGGGTCTATGTTGCTCTTGATCTTTCTCAAACAAAGAATCTAAACCTAGTCTGGAGCGCGGTTTGTTCAAAATTAAAAGTTCTCCTGAACTGGTAGATAGTAGAAAGTTTACGTGGTTACAGGAAAGTTTTTTAAGTCCTGCTTATTTTCCTTTACAATGTTTTTAAGAAAGAAAATCAAAACAAGCCTCCATACCTGAAAAAGAAGAATTATGACAACAAGAAGAACTCCAATAGCCATTGAGCTGCTGTAGTAAAATGGAACCCAGGTGCTGACAACCGGTGCTAGCAGCAGTAAAATGATGCCCAAGGCAAGGAAAATATAGCGCCATTGTTGCAACTCTGCAAAACAAAGAAATTCCAAATGAGGTGTCAAACCAGAGCCAACAGACTGATGGAACAGATATGAAAACAGATGACAAGCATCTGCAGGATAACACCTAACCTTCTTCAACGACGACAGTGACAGAACCAGAAAGCTCGCTGACAAACTTCACATCAACGTATCTATCCTCATATGGTGACATAATGGCACTCCAAACCCCTTTCTGGACAGACTTCCATTCATCTTTTTCACTTTGGCACAATCCTAGAGAGGCATTCCTGCAAGAAATTTCCTTATGACCTTAGCGGACACAATCCTTCAATAACAATAATATTATATTCGCATCCTATGTTAGTAAATAAGATAACCAAACACATGTCATACAAAAACCGGAAAGCCAGTGACTCTTTCACTTACTTATGGAAGGAAACCAGAATTTTGCTGTGAAATTTCTCGGGAATAACAACGGAAGGGACCAAAGTAACCCGAAATACACTGGCATAACTGTAAAGCTTCAATCTTGATTGACCAGAAACGCGCACACGTTCACATAATAGAACATCTCTGGATCCT